>OZ038511.1:41730681-41880681 GCA_964036315.1 Acanthosepion esculentum | reverse complement strand
TTTTTTTTTCTTTTTTTCTTTTATTATTATTATTTCAGCTGCAGAGACCCAGAGTACCATTACTGTATGAAATGTTATTTGGTCTCCAGATAAGTGGTGTAATAGTGATATTTTTTTTTTTTTTTTTTTTAATATTACGAGATTGCAGAAAATGCTGCCACAAAATCAATTTGGAGATGTCCATTCAATATTGGATTTGGTCAGCATTCAAACATTTTTTTTTTTTCTACTCACCTGACAGCTTCTGCGACTACTCATGAATTATAAATCCAACACGTTCGCTGGATATTGTTTTGGCCAAGATTAATCAATTGACCAAAATTAGGCCATGAGCCTGATCAAAAATTTCAGTTGACACTGCTAAAAGTTACCCACACTGTTCTATATCTTGGGTTATTTTCCAAATATAAGGAAGCGCCACTCCTTACAGTCTCCCCCCCCCCCCCCGCCGCCCAAGAACTATCACTTGATTCCTTGAACTCATCAGCTGTAACCTTCCAATTTCAGTTGTTATTCATCCTCATATTCTTCCCTTGTTTAATTCATCCTTTCAAGTCGCATCTCATTCATTACCATTTTGATTCTAATCCTTTAACTTGAGTGGCACTCAAGTTCTGCATTAGGCGAAATTTCTTTCTGTTTGTTTTTTTAAAAGTCTATAGAAATCGGCACACCAATTTTTTATAGTTGTGTATGACCGGCCCTTGTCACCTGCACTCATGGATTTCCTTCGGAGTTTTCTTCAGCAGGAACAGGTGTGATGAAGTTGGAGTGTCAGCAAAGTAACACACAACTCGAACCCGTCATTACTTAAACATTATATTTTCTTCAATACCTGACTTTGTCAGCTACTCTTGGGCCACTGTACACATGACCATCCCAGTGCCCTTGTCAAAGACTTGGACCTAACTTGCTCATCTGAGAAGCTGCCACTTTTTCTCTGAAGCAGTTGTTTATATCTCCACCTATCCAGCATGCAGCCTTGCACATGGGTGTTAACCTCTAGGGGTCATCTTAGGTCAACCTGGCTTCTTTTTGACAGTCATGTATGAAATGGAGCCCAAGCCTATTCCAAAAAATACAGGTTGAGAATCCTTTATCCAAAATTCTTGGGACCAGAAGTGTTTTGGTTTTCCAATTTTGGAATACAAGCCATTCAATTTGTATATAATAGGGCAGCTTGGAAATGAAACATGAGCATAAACCACAGTATCTCTTTACATTTCATAACACACCTTATACATATACCCTGAATGTAGTTTTATATAAAATTGAATAAATTTTGTGTCGATACAGATAATGATGCTAGTCATGTAGGGTTTACAGGGATTTTTAAGTGGTTAAATTAAGATTTCACGTACAAATAATGTTTTGCACTTTCTGTATGTGTATAATAGGGCAGCTTGGAAATGGAACGTGAGCATAAACATGATCTGTTTACATTTCATAACACACCTTATACATATACCCTGAATGTTGTTTTATATAAAATTTAATAAACTTTGTGTACATACAGATATGGGTAATGACACTAATCATGTAATGCTCACATAGATTTTTGTTGTGAAATGTCATGTAAGAATAATGGTTTGTGCTTTCTGTACATGTACAAAAAAAAAAAAAATATATATATATATACATATATATATATAAATGCAGGACTTTGGCATATCTTTACTGAGCATTAAACACCTGGTAATCAATCCATGTATGCTATAAAAAAAAAAATGGTGCCAATATAGGCGATGTAGCTGGGCTGGGTGACTCCCACCCAGGGCAGATACAGTTACTTACAACAGCTGCACACCACCTAGGAACCTTCCCAGTGCATTCTGAAAATTTCCACTTTGCTCTTGTCCACCATTCTTATTCTACTCTGCTGTTCTGTCATTCCTCACTCCTTTTATTCTGCATGTATCATGTCGGGAGGGGGTGGGGATGTGTAATAAGGAACGGAACTAAAGTACCTCGATGAATGCGAGTGCTAGAGAAAAAGTGATAACAAAAATTGCAATATGAGCACTGGTAAAAAAAATATGGTTGCTGAAAACATTAGGTTTATAATCCCCAGAAATACATACAGATGTCCTCAAGGACACCTGGCACAGTGGATAAAGGTGGTAGTTAGATCCAGGACCCAAAGAGTGTCTGTTCAATACCTGGTTAAGACAGTGGAGAACTTGGAGAGGGGAATTAACAGGAGATAACTGACATCCATTAAACATGGCACGTGGAACTAGAACGGTCTACCCCAGTGAGTGAAATAAAGGGTTCAGTTCGATATTCCAACCACCTGAAGAAGGCCGGAGCATACAACTGCCAAAACATAATAAATATGGCGACAAAGATGAGGACAATAGTCCGAATAATGTAAATAGTGTACCTTGATGAAGGCTTTAATAAACAGTAGCCCATGACTAGGTTAAGAGCAAATATACAAGTAAAAGAGATAGAGAGATATATAGAGATATATAGATAAAAATCCCAGCTCTACTTAGCATATTGAGCACTCTACATTTTAGGTTTATTACTCACTTGGGTTTTTTTCTAAAAACTTAAGGCACTGAACGATATGCTTCGCCCTGTTTGGATGTTTCTAGTTCTTTCCTTTTTCTTTTTTTCATATTTTTTTCATATTTTTTTCATATTTTTTTCATATTTTTTCCTTGGGGTCCAATTTATTTTGATATACTTGCAAGTTGTACCATCCAAGGTTTTTTTTTTTTAACCAAACAAGTATTACTAATATATATATATATATATATATATAGTGTGTGTGTATAGTACAGCAAACGGTACATAATTCCGGAAGAGTTCAAATCTAGGGAAGTTAATACTTATGACAGTATGAAAACATCTTTTATAGCAGAAACAGTCTCTAGGTATATCGTTTATTTACTTCAAGTTTTCATTGTTTTCAAAACCCACTTTTTTTTTTTTTTTTTTTTCCTTTTCATTTACACTTTACGTCTTTAGTTTTCTCAATGATGACACACTTTAACATTTTCTTCTATAAAGTCTTCATTTGTCATTCCAGGCAAAAAACATCTCCCATTCTTACTTTTATTTATTTTTTCTATAAAATTAAAATTGTTTTGGTATTTCATACTCAACAAATTTATTAAACTTGATCAGGTGAAGAAAAAAATGTGGCAGCGCATTTACCTACATCAGCCCCCCACTTCTCCCCCCCTTCAACATGTTTCTACTTTTTACAGCTTTCAATATAAAAATTTTTCTCAGCCTTTAAGATCTCAATTCTCCCGCATTGAATGTAGAATCTGTCAAATCTAATTTGCCAAAGTATAAAATTTCAAAATGTTATTTGGTTAAAAACACAAAGTGAAAAACAAATTAACACTGTCTTAAACTGTCACTGCTGCACAACATTGTTACCTGGCTGTGCTGTCCTATTTTTTTGGTGGGGGAGAGAAAATTGCTATTTACTAAAAAAAGAAAAATGAAGATAGTCACTAACGTTTCGTTTTTGTTTGTTTTGTTTTGTTTGTTTGTTTGTTTTATTTTATTTTTTTTTTTTTTTTCATGCACACCGCCATTTTGATATTTGATTGGATACTCTGTAGTAAATAAATCACACTTCAAACACAAAATATAAAGACATAAAAAAACGGGCCATATTGTACAGTACTGTGGGTCTGTGATGATTTGTGAGCTTATAGCGCAAACGCTAGAAATGACATTTAAACAGTAACACTAACGGTGTCTTGAAAAAGAAAAAAAAAAGAAAAAAGTACTTTGGCAGTAGGCAATGTCAAATATTCAAACAAAATACAAAAATATAATTAATTTTATTAGTCTTTTTTTTTTTCTTTTAAGGGAACAAAAAAATTAGATTTGAAATTTGATCATCTTGCTGTCAGTGAAGTGACGCAACAAGTACTGAACTAGTATTAATAATTAATTTACAATGTTTTTACTGAAATAATTAATGTATTGTAAATTGTAAATTTTTGTTAAACTCTCTCTAAACAATTTTTTCCCTAAATCCTTCGAGTGTTTAATTTGTGGATCTGGTTCTGAACTTTGAAAACAAAAGTCACATTTGTTTCAAATTGTTTGTAAAATTCCATATTTCCATGTACATTTTCAAGTGGCAAAGTGTCATCATTCCTTCGTAACCCGACTCTTTTGTTTGAATGAATAAAAAATCTCTGGCTTAACTTCTACTGTCATGGAAATTTTCCTTTCTTTCTTTTTTCTTCCCTTTCCTTTATTTATTGACACGGTACTATTTGCCCTGCGTATTGAGTTGCATTTTCCTCTCTACACTGATTAAATTTTCTTCTGCGGATGACTACTTCTCATTCACACTCACTTAGCTTGGGTATTCTAACTTCTTTGCTTGTAAACGGAGGGTCATTTTCAACATTCTTTCTCTCTCCTTCCAGATAGTGGCTGTGGGTAAAGGGGAAAAAAAGGGCCTCTAATTAATAGCAGTAACCTAGGGCTGATGGATGAATTCCAATCTGTCATTAGTTTTACCTTCTGTATCCGCCTATCTTGAGAGTGGGGGAGTCGTCTCCCCCCCCCCCGAAAAAGTGTAACATAAACTAAAGTAAACAGTTATTCTATGTCCGACCTTTAAGCATTCGTTATTTCATATCTTGTTGATTTCTTTTTCTCTAGCTGTTATCTAGTACCGTGTTTTTTTTGTTTTTTTTTTTTTGTTGTTGTTTACAATATCCCCCCCCCCCATTCGTTATCTTGTTCTGTAATCTTTTTTTCACTCCTTCTTTAGAGAGGTCCACTCTAGTCTTAATCAAATAGCGGTGTCTTCTATTTGACTGTTGCTACAAAAATCTTTTTTTATTATCTCTAAAAGCCTCCTCTTTGGTCAGAAGATGTTTTGAACTTTTCACCCTTTCTCCTTTTTATTGGAAAGAGGAAGATTTTTGTGGCTACTCTAGGTGTGAAATGCAGTCAGCCTGTAAGGGATTTTGAGCTTGTCACAAGGCCTCCGTGGAGGAGTAGTTCCCTAATCCTCGCTCTACTCGTAGTCGATCTTCTTAAACACTCGAATTGAGTATCTCAACAAAAAACGTATGGTTATACGAAATTGCTATTCTTTCCTTTATAATTATAAAATTCAGATATACATACAAACCTCTCATCAACGGAATAATGGTGGGTGGGTTGTCCGTTAAAGCCGATTGCCTGCAGATGGGAAGGGATTATTTTTGAGTTACAAAATCACTATATAGTAACTGCCAGTAGTTATCGTCATGTATTTATGGCATAAATAAATATATGCTTTAGATATATTAATCGAAACAACAAAAATAATAGATTTCTCACAGCTACTTTTTCACACATAATGTATCGTACTTTATATACTGTACACCCGTCTTTGTTTACAATTGAATGGCCAGCCACTGCCGCCAAGTGGTCACTTTAAAAACTAATACAACTTGTTCTAAGCCCGCAGATTTTCATATACAATTTGGAAGTTTTTTTTGTTTGTTTATTTTGCTTGTAGATTTTGTCCATTGCATCTGAAGTTCGTTGATTTGGGGGGGGGGCATAGATGAGAGATTTGTCTTTATTCAGATAAAAATATAGTATGAATATGAAAGAACTTTTCTTTACGGACTCGTTTCATCTACTGAGGGACTTTATCACAGTAAATGTAAGGATTTTATTTTGCAGCATGTATCTATAAACAGAAATATAAAGTTTTCTATTTTTATCATTGTTCATATTAAAAAAATAAATAAAATATAAATTTTTCTTTCTTTTTTTTTTTTTCTTTAAGAATGGTGGCAACTCCTGGTAGTACCAGAAATCTCTGCCTTGCAAATATTGACAAAACAAAAGGAAATCCTTTTTGGGAGGGACTTAAGGAAAAGCAACATAAATTGTTAATTATAAAATTAATGTTTGTCTTCACTGTATTAGGTTATTGGCATGTGAAATGGAATCTGTGATCAGGGTTCGAATTGTTCATTTTCACAGAAATGCCTTTGTGAAAAATTATGAAATCTAATAAAAAAATTAAGGAATTCCAGAGAAGAAAATTAAAAAAAATTCTTGTAGCTTCAAATGAAAAAAAAGCCAAAACACAGGATTACAATCACTCAGTCAGTTAAGTGCCATATATAATAGACACCCCCCCCCCGTTTCTTTCTGTGGGAGATTGGTTGCCTACCAAGACTATATAACCCAGTCTGTGTTGCTATTCAACAGCTAATGGGAGAAGTGATAGATTAATACTGCTCCCAAGGATATTATTGCATAAGTGAATGTCATAAACATGACTGAAAATCAAACTCAACTCTCCGATTTCTCATTCTGAGCCGTTATCCATTACACCCCAATGCATATCTGAGAGTCAAAATTCTAAATATATAAATTTGAGTATCACTATGATTACCACTCTGTAAAAAAAAGGAGGTTGCTATAGAAGAAAGATTTATTCTTCCATTTCTATTTCCCCCACTTTGGGCATTATTATATCTGTGATATAATAAGTATATCAGGGATGGAATGGAACAGCTGAAAGGAAAAGGAATAACAAACATTCTTTGTTCTCAGAGAGACTTTTATATTGCTAAGTCATACACAAAAATCTATATATACACACATCCCACTTGGAGAATAATATATCACATATATCTATACAACAAAACAGTATAAGAAGAAACAAAAAGGCAGGGTCTTAATATAATATAGAGATAATCCTGTATCTGGAGAAGCCATGTTTAGCATTCCAGATTCAAACTGGCCGGATTCATCTATGCCCCAGCTGAAGACATATTCCATGAGTGGGGAAATAAATTGAGATCTTAGCTGGAGTTTCATTCTGTATCTGGTAAACATATATTCCCAAAGGGAAATGGCTCCATGAACTTGTAAGCTTCTTGGGGAGACAGATTTGGCACTGGCTAAAATAAAAACCTTACGTGGGGGCTGCTGTAAACAAACTGAATTTGGCTGCTGCTTTTGTCACTGTATGGAGTTGCATCACAAAATGGCTGTCATGTGATCATTTGACTTATCTCCATCAAAGTGAGATAAAAGCAGTCTGTATCCCTACAGCTTCAAACAATTTCTGCATAGCAAACACTGAATTTACTGCCATTTATATTTTCCTTGACTTTTCTTGAACTATATCCAGAGCTCTCCTTTGAAGATAAAGGTATGAATCCAAACTAACAAGATAAAAAGAAATGAGGTTGATGATTCTTTGATCAAAGTATGTCTGTCCTCCAAATATGGGATACAAGTCTTGTTTTTGTTTTGTTTTTTTCTGGGGTGTTTAGTCTATTTTATTTCTGATTAGGATTTTAACAACATAGAGTTGGGATACAGAGAAACAATTTTTTTTTTTTTTTAAATAAAGACCATATTGCCTAACCTATGTCAATTTTTCGTGCTGAAAAGGAATT
Source organism: Acanthosepion esculentum (assembly GCA_964036315.1). Classification (NCBI taxonomy): domain Eukaryota; kingdom Metazoa; phylum Mollusca; class Cephalopoda; order Sepiida; family Sepiidae; genus Acanthosepion; species Acanthosepion esculentum. The sequence continues at coordinate 41,873,275 of OZ038511.1, read as the reverse complement.
TATAGGATGACATCATTTTAAAAAAAAAAAAAAAAAAAAAAAACTCATTGCTACTATCCTCGTCATAACAATCATTGAATTTTGAAAATTTAAATCTGGCTTCTTTTGATTATATCAAATTTGATAGTCTTACAAACCTCATTTTAAACTTCTGATGCAACAGCTTTTCAATATTCAAAAAAAAAAAAAATATTCTCATGGGGTACTAAAATTCCTCTTTTCGTTATTGACATATGCCAACTAACTACTACTTTTCTCTTTCTCTCTCTCTTTTTTTTTTTTTTTTTTTTTTTTTTTTTTTTTTTTTTTTTTTTCTTTTTAATAATATATATATAACCAATCCACTCAGATCCAATCCAAAACTCAAGTCTTCAACTGACTTGATTTCCTTCAGGCTTTAGTGACTGACTGCATTCCAAACATCTTCAATGTGCTCATTTTTAACGAATCTGAAATGAAAAGAAAAAATCCATCAATGATTAGAACTCTAAATATTGGCGTATTCCTCCTTTCAGGAAAATATGGAAATGCTTAAGCTTAACGATATGAATTCTTTTCTGTCTGTATGGGAATGCAATTTTTTTTTTTCTTTGGCTGTTGTTGCTGCAGTTCTTATGAGGGGTTTTTTTTTTTTTTTTTTTTTTTTTTTCAATAAATGTGGCTTACTTTAGATTTCAATTGCCTTGTCTAAGACTTTTAAGAAAACCCTTCCATCTCTTTATTGAATATCCATACATGATTCTTATCATATTGCATTTCTGAGTTTCAGCTCCTCCCATCTGTGAGGGTTTTTTTTTTATCAATTTTCTTTTCAAAGTGTATGCCGTTGTAAGAAAATGTCAGGAAAAGTCATTAGGTACACTTTATTAGAATTTTAAAAAAAAGAGATCACATCTGCTTCTGGGTAAGTGAAAAATTTCAGAAAATATTTTTATTTAAAATAAGTAATATTCTTAAAATAAATATTCAAGTCATTTAATTTTATAGTTTGAAATATGTTATTCTGCATGTTCCTCCATTAGTTATTAAGTTGGCATGTACATTATGCTCTGCCATTATTTCAGATAATGTATTTTTTTTTTTTTTTTTTTTTTTTTAAGACAGATGAAAAAAATATCAGATATTTGGGTTTTTTTTTTTTTTTAAAAAGAAAAAAATTATAAATAAGGAAGGTAAGGTAGAGGAGGCAATAACATTAGCTTCAGTGAAATGGTAAACCTTAACAATTTTTAATATTTTTATTTGTACCCTTTCACTTCTTTAAATAATGACCTTCATTCAGTCTTCAGTCAGTCTATGTGCCATGCATGATACATGCTTAGGTGATCATGTATCTTTCGATACATGACTGATGAGGCAGATATTTTTTTCAAAGCAGTAGGTTGCCATTTCTTTCTGCATTAAACCAGTTGCCATCCAAGGCTGTAGAACCTGGTCTGTTTTTTTTCTATTTATCCATAGCTGGCGGGGAGAGAAGAGGACTCGTACCTTTCCCAAGGATATTAGCACGTAAGTGAATGCAATGGAGTCAACCGGAATTCAAACTCTGTGCTCAGATTCCTCAACCTGAGCCGCTATCCACTACTCCACTGTGCCTCCTTATACTTATGATCGTTATTGCAATATTTCGTTAAAGTTAAGCACCAATATTTAACGATGCAATAGGGAATTTGTAGATGGGCTGATTCAATCATTGACATAAGAATCAAGATGCATAGGAAAATTGGGAAATTTTCATGCGCATTGCTTGTTACTTTAATTTTGACTTTTAAGAAAAAAGGTAAAATATTAATTTATTAGTATATTAAGATAAAATATTACTTTTATTAAAAATGTTAGGCTTTAGATTTATTTTTTTGTGTGTTTGTGCAATATCCTTTCAGTCGCTGCCGGTGTTTGCGCAATATCCTTTCAGCCGCTGCCGGTGTTTGCGCAATATCCTTTCAGCCGCTGCCGGTGTTTGCGCAATATCCTTTCAGTTGCTCTTTTTTTTTTCTTTCTTTTTTCAGTAAAATTTTACAGCATCATTAATCATCAAAGCATTTTCCATTTGATTTTTTTTTTTTTTTTTTTTTTTTTTTTATGGCCCTGTGTCACTTTTTTAGCTAAACTGTATATTCCATCATAAGGTAGTTTGTTTTGAATTAAAGCAGTTTTGTCATTTTTGGAAATGACAAAATCTGTTTTGTGTGTATGGATTAGATTAGTGGATTGTAATATGTCTCCAGCCCCTGGTATGGATATTTAATCTTAAAATATTTTGATGAATATCTTAAAGTACACGTTCTGAAGAATATCTGACCTTTCATTGCTTAAAACACATGAAGATAATTGCACATGTGAACTACTGATGTCCCAACACCAGGGTTGGGAATGAAGAAAATCATAGTTTATAAGATTGATATTAAACTGTTAGATCAGTTGCTCTTACTGACTAATCAACTGACAGTAAATTTCAAGATGAGCACCATCTTGTTAGTTGTGTTTTAGTTGCATTCCAGTCACACTGACTGCATTTCATTTGTTTTGTTAATTACCAGTACAACGGTCTTTTTCTCAAGACAAGTGACAGGTACAAAGACTTGTATTTTTTTATTTGTATACAATTTTTAAACACAACTTGAAAATAAACATATTGTCAAAATATTGTTAGTCTTTTTTTAATAATGCTCTTTAAGTGTATAATTATTATCATTGTACTTGGGCTTTATAGGTAAGCATTAAGTTTATACTTGGGCCTATAGGTAAATGTAAGTGTATCTTTCTTTCTTTTTTTTCTTTTTTTTTTCTTTTCTTTTTTTTTTCTTTTTTTTTTTCTTTTTCTTTTCTTTTTTTTTTCTTTTTTTTTTACACACAGTTTTTGTATACAGCTTTCTCTATGTTTCCAATCTACTTGTCTGTCTTATTCTTCAGACAGTGTCAGCTTGGTCTACTCCATTCTTCTCTCTCCAATGTCGTTTTCATTTACTTCTAAAAAGCTGTACTTTTTTCAAAGGAAATCTTCTGAATTCTTTGGAAATAAAATGATTGTAGTATGGTAGGAATGGTAACATTTTTATTGTAAGTTGCATTATTGTGCCTTCAAATAAGTTTTCGTATCATGAGCTAATGGGAGTGCTGAAAAGAGTTTTATTTCTTAAATATAAAATTTTACTTTCTTTTTTCCTTATTTGTTTATACATAATAGGAGAAATAGATTTATTTTTTAGACCATCCCCACCTCAAAAATAAACAAAAGCTAGTCCAAAATTGATAATCTAAATTCTTCATTTAAAGAATTTAGACAATTTAAGACTATTACAGTGTAACCCGGATATAAGAGAGTTGTCGGGACCGGAGAAGAAGTATCTTATATCCGGGTTTCTCTTATATCAGGGTTACACTGTAATACTGAATTTACTGTGGATAATCATACATTTTTTTCTTAATAGCCAACTGTACTTAAATTTAACTAAATTGTAATCAACTTTATTACAGACATCAGTATAACATAGACCAACTTGAAAAGAAAAAAGGAAAACTATAATTAAACAAAATGTGGTTAATAGGTTATTTTGTTTTATTTCTTCATGAATTCTACTGGTTAATTTAAATATCTTTCTTTTCTATTAAAACCAAGCATAAAATATTCAAGCAACTTCAGTACTAATTTATGCATTAGAACTAAGTCACCCAAAATGCTAATCAAAATCCTAAGTTTTTTATTAAAACAAAAAAAAAAAAAAACAACAATAATGCAAGAAAGATCCACTGAGAAATATGGAGCAAAGGCTCTCAGCATGCTAGTTGTTGCTGGTGTGATTTCCATAACAAATAGGTTTTTACAGGCTGCCCAATGAATCCAGAATTGTCCTTCTCCTACACTGGTTACCAACCATGGCTAAAGAGCTCAGTCTGTCCTATTATTTAAACCATAGCTGGGGGAGAATTTGATTGATTTATATCTTTCCCAAGGGCATTTGCACATAAGTAAATAAATGAACTTGACTGGAATTCAAGCTGAGATATCTGGTTTCTCATTCAGAGCTGCTATCCATCAAACAATCCGTATACCCAGCATTTTCACATTGCACACTTAAATTATCTTAATTAAAGAATCTAATATAAACATGTGGCACTGAGGAGGAGGAGTACTGGATCGAAGCTTGGATTGAGGAATTGGAGAGCCAAGTTCATATTCCACTTAAGTTTGTTAGATTCACTTACATGCAAATACCCTTGGGAAAGGTATGAATCCATCCCTTTTCCCATCTAGTTATGGGTAAACAGCACAACAGACTGTGTACTTATTGACTTAAGTGGCAACTGAATTCAAAACCTGAGCGGTCAGTGACTAAACTGGCTTCCCCACCAGACTCTAGTCTGGTGAGGAGGGTAAGTGGAACCCCAGCAGCCCCCCCCCCCCAAACGATCTGTTAAAGGGCGGATGAACTCTTCAATGATCATCCCCCCCAACTATGGATTAAATAGCTTCACTAATGCTCAATTGACCAAGCGTGGGGAGTATGGCTATACCAACTGTAAAAGTGGTCAATCAGGAAGGAGTTGCTCCAACAAGAGTGAGTAGACCCTGGATATCAACACCATCAATAATAAAAAAGAAATTGAAAACAAAACATGGAATTTAAAAATTTGTATGATTTTTTTTTTTTTTACTCCTCGATGTCAGAAGATTTATATTGGTTTTCCTACTAGTTTCTCATTTAGTCCTTACTATATTTGTTTGCTTTCATTTCAAAAGAACAATTCTGGTTTCAAATCCAAATTTTTTGGTAACTTCAGCTCATTGGAAGTACTTACAAGTCAAGGAGTGTTGTACAGTGGAAAACAAGAGCTACTCCGAAAGTGACAGGTGCGGAGAAAATATTGTTTGTAGAATAACTTCCCATCCCATCTCTGATTGCTGCATTGCATTTTGTACAAAAAGGGGTGGCAAACCTTGTCATGCAGTAAAGTCAATCCACTTCTTTTTTTGTTTTCAAATGTGTCAGTTGTATGAATTGGCTGAGGCATCTAATGTTTCTGAAATTTGCTTTGATACATCCACATTTGTAATTTCAGGTGAGAGAATGGTAGGAGGTTAAAAAAAAAAATCGAAGACAAGAGTTTAAAAAAAAAAAACAAGGACAGAAAAAATGTCTTGTACAGATTTTCTAGACATAGCTTAGATGTGGCACAAGTCTGAAAGTACACTACACTGTCATAATTATTCTAGCAAGACAAGCTTGCTAACCATTACACCACCTAGGTGCTCCAAAAAGTTTTGTCTGCCCATTTAGTACTAAAGGTTTTAAACCTGTCTGGTTTAAAGACACATGTATCCATTCGAGACTTTTTTTAATGATGTCTTGTATAATGTGTCACCTCAATATTGAGATATATATAATTGGTGGAGCTTGTTGCTGAGTATTGGGATGCTCATCGTCATTTCCTTCTGTATGAAATGAGTCCCATGTTGGATCTGGAGAGCTCTGGCTTTTCTTTGGTCTCTTTTTCTAGTTGTCTTTTGGTGTTTTCAAAGGGTTTTTGTTTTTGTTTGGTTTTTGGGTTTTTTGTTTGGTTTTTGTTTGTTTTTGTTTTTTTTGTTGTTTTTTTTTGGGGGGGGGTTGCAAGGACTGCTCTTCAATTGGTTTTTTTTCTGTGGCTTACATCTCCCAATTGACCAGATTGATTTCTGTCCTCAGCAAGGTGTTTGAGCTGATCCTTGAATCAATGGCATAGGGCTCTGTGTGGTCTCTTGCCAGATGCAAGCTCTGAGAAGAGAATTTGTTTGGGAAAGTGGATGTCTGGCATTCAGGCAAAGTGTCTTGCTATCAAAGTTGGTGGCAAGTCATAATGGTTTCTTGGCTCTCCATCTTTGCACAGAGGAGAACTTTGTTTGTGATCCAGTTCTGCCATGCATTCCACAGGATTTGACTCTCTATACTGGGTAGAAATAGTCACTATACAATTACTTACAATAACAATTAATCATTAGTCCAGAAATTATTAAAATGTTTCTGGTTAATTCTAACAAAATCCTATGGTAAACAATAGTAAATTAATTACCAATATTGTTCGAACTGCAGGCCAATTGATTCAATGTTTTGCTTTTTTATTATAAGTAACTGTACAGTGACTTTAATGCCACCCTCTATATATTTAGTAAACTGAAGATTTGTTTATGGAATAGATTTTCTGAATTTTCTCAATTCTGTTTTAGTTTGTTGTAATGATCATTTCCAATTTTGTTAGCTTTATCGAAAAGTATTCTTGTTCTTCCAACTCAACTTCACATATATTTCCTCTTCATGTGCACAAATTCCTGAAATCTGCATATGAATTGGAAGAACAAGAATTAATACTTTTTTGATAAAGCTAACTTGGGAATGATCATCACATTTTAACTAAATCAGAATGGAGAAAATTAAGTACCTCATTCTGTCCATTTTTGTTTTGGTGCTGATTTTTGGTGTTCTAGATAGAAATCTTGCAGTGTTCAATTGTGAGTTGATCTTTGTCAAATGTTGAAGTTTTGTCCACAACTGAATTCTTTAAAGATGGAGGATGAAAAGTTGCACTTGTTGTCCTGATATGCTGTAGGATTTTCGGAAAAGAGTAAGCATTAGAACTACAACAGAAAAATGATTGAAAGGTTGATTTGGATCAGTCCAACTCTTCAGACTGTCAAAAAGTAGTTTGTTTTTTTTTTTTGTTTTTTTTGTTTTTTGTTTTTTAAACCTAAAATATCACCCATGCTCAGGACAACCTTCCAGTGTCTATGGAGATGCCCTACTTGCCATTGTGAAGAATAGACCAAAGATGGAAAAGATTGCTAAGAGTTTGAAAATCAATATCTCAATTGCCTTTTGCCACTTGAAGAGACTTCGGTCCATGAAATATGGCCGATTATGGAAAATGTCTCATTTTCAACTTCGGCTATACAAGACCACATGTTGCAAAACAGACCTTGCAAAATCTTTTAAAGAGTTGAAATGGGGAAATCCTCCAGTACCTACCATATTCTCCTAATTTGGTGCCTTCAGATTTTAATTGTTCCAGTCCCTACAAAACAATTTAAATGACAAAATAATTGACTCTGTCCAGTCAGTTGAAAACTACCTCAAAACCTTCTTCCAACAAATGGTTTCAACAATCTTGTAGAACAATGGGGGGGCAGTTATTAAGTACAATGGCGACTATGTACTTAATAACTGTTTTCGTTTTTTTTTTTCTTTTTTAATGGAAAGTAATATTAATAATGCAGTGTTAAAGTGAAGATAGTACATTTCTGCACTTTTTTGAAAGAATTCTAAGCACTCTTTTTCATACACACACACATTCTCTCTCATATATATATATATATATATATATATATATTTATGGAGCAAATATGAGTAAGTTGTCTAATTAAGATGTTGGAGATAAAGAAACCAATTAAGATTCTAAATTGTAACTATCCTGAATTGATTAAGAAAAACAAAGCATGATTATTAATTATTTATTTAAATTATATACGAGATAACAAAATATTTTTTTATAAGTTATTATAATAGAAAATGAAGGTTAAGCTGCCAGGCGAGATATTAACATCTTCAATGTCCTTTTTTTTTTTTCTTTTTTATTAAACAGGCAAAATACTACAAAAAAAATAAAATCTCAACATCTTCTGGCATTGAATGTATTAATTTAATTACTTTTTCCCGCTTCTCCAATCAGATGCTTGGCTTCGGAGTTAAACTCTTAGATCAAGATCAATATTTGATCGCTGTAACTTTATACTTTCTGGCAGGCGGGTTTAGATTTCAATCTTCCATCAAGATTATCATATTTCCAAAATGTCTGACGAAAATGCTAATGGCAATATCTCGTTTTATTAATTAGGAATTTTATTTTGCTTAATTTGCATCTGGCTTTTAATTCTGCTTGAAGTTCCTTTGGCATGCATGTTGAATCTTGCCGGAAGTGCACTAGGCTCAAAATTGGAAGTTGTCTGTGGAATTTTTTTCTTGCTTGTCCTCATGTCTCTCGCTGAGACAGCAGTTCCAAATATTAAAGAATTTTTAAAAATTTAAAGAAAAATTACCCCAACTCTCTCTTCCCTCACCCTGCCCAATTCTCTCTCTACCCCCCCCACTCAACTCTAGTATAAACCAGACTTATATATATATATATATATATATATATATATATATATATATATATATATATACCCATCTATTAATTTTTATATTTGACATTAATTAACCCAACAAGGTTTGATATGTTGTAAAATTAATAGTATAATTAATGGGAGGGGGGAAGGTTGTTGGGGGGTTAGGTTGGGTGATTTAACAATCTTTGCAACTTCCTGACAGGTAATTTAATCTGGAGTAGGACATTTTTGCAGGTGAAATTAGCTTGAACATTTGCAACACTTAAAATATTTAGAAACTTGATATTAAAAGAAAAAAATACCATTGTTTTAGAGGAAAATAAAAGTATAATGAATTTCTTTAAATTTAAAGAATCCGATACCCCCCCACCCCACACACACACACGCCGCCATTTTCTTTTCATCTCTTCTGGTCACCCTCCAACACAGTTGTCTATCAATCTTTACAATTTCCTGCCAGTTAATCTAAAATGGAGTGGAACATTTTTACAGGTGAAATTAGCTTAACCATTTCTCACCCAGACATACCCTGGAGCTAATGGGTTACTTGTGAATTACAGACCCCAACATATGTTGTCCTGTATAGGATTTCAATCAAAGCTTGGGGAATGAAGCTAATTTTAGAATATAAAAAATGGGAGAGAATAGTTTTCTTAGCACCTGGATGGAGATAGATATATGGCATTTCTAAAATCGTATATAAGTATAGTAGTACTATGACTTTCTGGAGCATTCTAGAAATTGTTTGTGTTTTATTTGTATGTTATGCTATATCTATAAACTGTTAAATGCATTAAAAAATGTGTAAGCATTAGCAAATTGAAACATAAACCTTCTGAAATTTTTTGTTTTTATATATATATATATATATATATAGTAAATTCAATTTTAGAAATTTCATGTTGTGGGGGGTGACCTTTTTCATAAATTAGAACAAAATACCTTTTTCATTACATTTGAACAGAAGTTTATTGATTTATGACAGGAATATAGGGTTACAAAAAAGTCAAACCATATATATAACTTATTGTATAAATAATATATATATATATAATATATATTATAAATTAATAGATTTAAAATATGGTTTTACCGCTACACAGTGATAACCATGTTTCAGAAATGGAAGCTAAAGACATTAGTTCCATTTCCTCATCAAGCGAATTTTGGAGTTACTCCAAAATTCGCTTGATGAGGAAATGGAACTAATGTCTCTGGTTTAATAACAAAATTAAATTCAGGGGCTTTAGCTTCCATTTCTGAAACATGGTTATCACTGTGTAGCGGTAAAACCATATTTTAAATCTATTAATTTATAATATTAATGCTCTGTAAATTTAAATTTACATAGAGCACTATTGTGTAAAAATAAAAATATCTATAAGAACACCAGATTTTATATCTTACTGTTCTTTCCTTTTTATTTATATATACATATATATAATATATAATATATATATATATATATATATATATATATATATATATATATAAATGTTAATATAATATATAATTATAAATTGTATCTAATAAATATATATAATTTACATTTTTCCCCATTTTTCATGAATATAAACAACAAATTACACTGCAATGCTAAATTTACTTAACTATTTCTCTACAATTTTTTATCAAATGTAATGGAGCTTGGGAGTGTAATACTAAAGAACTTAAGTTCCTTATATTTGATATGAAAATTCAAAATATGTACCTTATTCAAGATTTTTTTTTGTTTTTAACTGAATGATTTTTCTTTCATTATGAGAATCTTAACCCATCCTCACCAATTTTTTTTAATTTTATATATATATATATATATATATATATATATAACAAATGCTACAAATGAGTCCAATGGACAACAATGTTAGATCTTGATGTTGCTATAATTGGCAATCCACTCTTCCTGGTGATATTAAAATTTTATACCTTTTATCTAGTTTTGCATTAGATGAAAGGAGTGGGTTGCCAGTTTAGCAATATCAAAATTACTTAAACCTTGTGCTAATTGGCAAACCACTCTTCCTGGTGATATTAAAATTTTAGTATTATTCCTGTCAGCAAATATACTTATTTTGGGATATATTCTAATGGAAGTTATTAGTTTGATTTTTATTTTTTTTATATATATATATATATATATATATATATATATACTTAAGTATTGTGGGGCTGTTATTCAACTTGTTTCATGACCATGTTACAAGTATGGAGGAGCACCTTCAATGAGGATTGAACTTGCTACCATTGTATTCATCTGTGAGAATGGATTACTAATCTTTGCTCCATGTAAAGATACCCAGGTTGTCACTTCTTGCTCACAATGCACCGATTTTCTTGTTACTATCAAAATGTTTTGGCTGTTGTGCTCTCCAGCCTTCTTCAGGTGTTTGTCAAACTTGAACTGAGCTCCCTGAATATTATCTGGACCTGAAGAAGGCCTACGGTCACAATAGCAGATTTCATTTGTTTAATGGCATATCGACTATTTAATGCCAAAATTTGCTGGCCACTACCACCGATCGGACAGGGAATCATCTCATCCTTACGCCTATGGCATCCTTCCAAAAGTGTCTTCTCATGAGAGTTGACTTTCCCAGACACCATAGCTTGGGGGTTGGGAATTGGTGATCTGGGGACAGCAATGCAGGAACAAACAGTGTAGAAAGGGATTGTCAATGGAGTTCTGACCAAACATAGGGAAGTCAAAGGATGATAATGAATACCAAAATTTCATTTGCTTGGGAGCTTTAAAGTAATAAGAATATTATTCTGCTTTCACAATTGAATACACGGTAGATGATGCTCAGCTCTTCTGTATATGTTTGTGTGAACATAATTAATAGACAGTGATATAGGTGTTTTTGTTGAAGTTATATTTTGAATACAGTTTCAAGAAAGTGTATTACATGGACTAAGGCCATGAAAGTTTTGTTTAGCAGCATATCATGAGTTATTTAATGCCAAAATCTAAATACTTTGGATGCAATTGCTTACCTTCAACTACAGATAAAATATATGGTTGGTCATTTTGATATATATAGTTGGTAATTTTACTATAAATGTATTATAATTTTGTAGTGTTTTTTTTTTCGGGGGGGTCCCTATTTACTCATAGTTGGGACCCTAACAGGTCCTACAACGTGGACCTGGGAACAACAGCAATTAAACGATGGTTCCCCGCTCCTCAAAATCTCCAATCTCCCAATAAGAGGCCTTGTTGCCAGATGTAGCTTATCATACCCAGGACTCACAATGTCAGATATGTTCTGATACTAACAAAGATGAGGACATTAGGCCTATACCTGTTCCTGGTGTGAATAAATTGTTTTAGCAGTTGTCAGACATATTTATCTTAGGTGTCTTGTTCTGAAGTAATGGTTAACAAAGCTAGTCTGGTTGATCTGTAATGACTTTGATGCTTACTGGGTGCCCCATATAAAACACAATATCATTCATGTTGAATAATAACTGAATTACTGATCTATAACATATCAGATTAAAGCTTGGATTGAAGCTGGTTATAACACAGTAAAACTATTCCTTAGAATCTTTTTTATTTTTTTAATATACTAATGTTCTTCCATTGCAAGGCCCTAGAGCCATTCAAGGTAGAGGGTTACTGTGTGGTCTTGTATATGAGCATAAGAAAAAGCAAGAAGTGCAATTCATGAGGTTGTAGGAAAGAAAATGGTTAGCCTTAGATTTGAAGTGGTCATGATTGGTGGGGATCTTGCTGGGATATCTGTCTATATTTCTGAGATGAGGTATTATAACTATTTACATTATTTGGACTGTTCTCATCTTTATTGCCATATTCACAACATTTCGGCCATTGTAGACTTTGGCCTTCTTCGGGTTATATTTCTTGGAATTTTGAAGCAAACCCTTTCAGTCCACTTGGTATCTCTGCTTCAGCCACTTTCCTTGCAAAAGGCACAAATCTTTCTTCAGTCCCAGGGTAAATAGCAAGGTAGACCGAGCTCTCTTGCATTGAGTAGCAGCTATGTTAGAAGAAAAAAAGTCTGTATTCAAAACCAGCCTGAAAAAAGAAATGGGCCCTCAGTGTCTTGCCTTAGATACACTTCTATTGTTACGATATGTGATGCCCCTTATGACCCTAACGGGTTATGGTGCTTGTGACCTAGCAATCATTTAATGGAAAATTTGTGGGTAAAACAAATTCAATTTTAGCCTCCAGCACTTGTCCTGAAATGTTTCAAATCTTTCCGCTAATTGAGCTGGTTGATTTACCAAAGTGGCTGTAATGACTGTCAGATGTGTCCATTTGTCATTGTTCATGTAATACCTGCTTACAGTTTGGTCGTAATTGCACCAATGAAGCAAGCAAGTGCTTTTAAGTCCTCTAATGTCAGGCTACTTTTAAACTGTGTGCAATTAAGTGACACTTGATAGCAAAATTATGCCCAGTCAATTGAAGCCTTCCAAATTGAAAATAACTTTGGAGATTGACTTCAAAGTAAATAAAATCCAAAGAGAACCGTGGTGACTACAATCTGCCACTTTTTTTTTAATTCTCTGAACAAAACACAGCAAAGTGGCGTAGAAAATGGATTAAACAAACTGGGTTCAAATTCGGAGTCTTTTGGTAGTTCTAGCTTGCAAGATCAGCTTGTTAACTATTACTCCAAATGAGGTGTTCTTGTAAGCCTTGTAATTGATGGCATATAAGACCCCCCCCCCACACACACACTTCATTTTAGCAGGGGATATTAAGGGAGCAACAGTTAGAGAAATAATAATTAAAAGTGTAGACAACTTATGCAAGTCATCATTGGCTTGTAATAAGTCTTAGTGGTCATGAACAAATATAATATAAGCGGCTTTTTGTAATGGTCATTGATCTATTCTAGTGATTTAGTTAAGAAAAACAAACAATATTCTCAATCCGGCAGTTTTGAATCTTCGTCTTATTAAAGTGTAGATTGAAAAGGTAGGTTAAACTAAGGACAAGACTTCTTTATTTCAAATCGTCTGGGTTGAACATGAGAAAAGCTTACTTTTATTGTGTGTCTCACTCCAAATAATGCCAGACTAGACCGTTCTTTGGAGAAGCAAGGTGCAGGGTGGATTTGAGAGTTGACCTAACTGCCAAGTGCACATCCATGTGACCTGGGATGCATTGTGTGGGTGGGAAAGAATTGTATGACATATGTGAATTTGGATCGGTTAGCAATCAAGTATGGATTGGAATCTGACAGAATGATAGGATAAGCAACAAATAGGAAATGTTTGTAAATTTAAAATGTTTCACTTTTATGAAAGCTTCATCAGAGAATGAAATGTGAAGGAGAAAAAGAAAATTCTGGTACTTTTGTTTATTTTTCATTGGTTTAGCAAACTTCACCTGCATCAGTCCTCTCGAGCAGTGTTCGTATGCATGTCTATCATAATTCCAGTTTGTCTATATGGGATTACAATGTGTGTGTCTAGTGGGCACTTTCATCTGTTTTGTGGTTATCATCCTGGGTAAGACGATAAACTACGTCCAGCAGCGAGGCCTCTCATCAGGAGGTTTTGAGGAGCGTGGAACCACCTCCTTAATTGCTGGTGTTCCCAGGTCCACCCTGACCCAGGGTGGTAGCACCTGTTAGGGTCCCAGCTATGGGCAAATAGTTGACTATTACCAGCAATACGATTTTTGACAAAACAAAATATTACCAGCAATACGATTTTTGACAAAACAAAATATTACCAGCAATACGATTTTTGACAAAACAAAATATTACCAGCAATACGATTTTTGACAAAACAAAATATTACCAGCAATACGATTTTTGACAAAACAAAATATTACCAGCAATAAAAAATTTTGGCAGCATTAAATAACCCATTGTAGTTGATATGCTGTAAAACGAAATAAACCAAACCGAACCATTTTGTGGTTGTCTACATGTTAATTTGGGGACGTTTTGTGTGAGGGTGAAGGAATTTAAGTTAAACCAGCCATGGTAGTTGGTAGATATATCATAGTTTAAATTCTATAAGATATTTTCTTGCATGAAAATAAGTTTATTGGGACTAAAGTTTATCCATGTCTTCAAGTAGAACTTGTATATACAATTCATTACTAAGGATGCTGGAAAAATGGTCAGTTCCTTGAACTGCTCCAGTATGTACCTGACTCCTCCTGCCAGGCTCTGTCTTTAAAAGAGCCAGATCAAGCCAAAAATGAAGTACAACTGCCTACCTGGCTTTGTAGGTGATGAATTATTTTCCACCTGACAACCCCTTTCCCACGTACACTGAGGCAAACCATCCTCATTCTTTTTGTATTCCATTAGTAAGGAGGCTGTTCCACTCAAACAGCTTCTTATGAACCTCTACTTTGTGGAACTTCCTCCCAAGAGGATGCTTTCTAACCACTCCAATCTAGGTTTAACCTGTAATCTTTCCCACATATCCTCATAAACTGCACTTCTTTCTTACTGCTTATACAATAATCTTCAGTAACCCTGTCTTGAGTGGCTCCTGGGCCTTGTATAGAGTGAACATTTAGAAAAGAAAAAACACTGATAATATTACACCTTCTTCAAATTGTCAGACTGCATGAAAAGGTGGGAAAGGGGAGGCTGTAAGCATTAATTCTAGGCTTTAATAAAAAAATTTCCTTGTTTTCTTTCTTGTATATGCATTTCCTACGATCAAAGCAACATCAAAACATGATGGGCACTTAGTCGAACACCTAATTTGCAACATGCACTTACTTGGTCCTGTGTTTACCTTTTAGTCATGTCATGTTACCAAAGATGTGAGATGGGTCCTTTGATCTTACTGTCTCTGACCTTCATTAGTTAATTCATATTACTGAATATATTACAGTGATCTTTCTATATAAATATTGGTTTTTACAAGAAAAAGACGTTTTTTTAGTTTAATAATACAAGCTGTCTTCAATGGCTGGTGTAATAATTTTCTAGTCTAGTGGTTAAGCATAGAAAAATACAATTTACTGTATTGTGGTTGAGAATATTCAATTTATTCAGACTTAGAATGAAAAGAGAGGCTGAACAAAGGACAGGTTTTCCTTAAATCTCAAATCTGTTGTATCACAAGCTGCTGGTTAAAATAATTGTTTATATCTATTTGTCAGCGATCATGATTTGGATACACAATTTAGTGACACATCAACTTCATGTAAACATGAAACATTTTATAATTATATTAAAAAAAAAATTTAAAAAAATCCCCTCTCCCTTGCGGGGGGGGGGCTTCTTTTCTAAGCAGATAAGGCTGTTTTAACTGACTTCCTGATCTTAACTACTTAGAAAACCCTTTCATCAGAATGACTAATCCCTTTTTTATCTTATTATCGGACCTAATTAAGTTGCTCTCAAAATAAAGAAGCCTGAATGATTGAACACACTAGGCAACCTTCTCGCAATAAAAAAAATTTAAAAACTTCAAGATTGCGAGCGTTTGAGAACTTCCTGAATTATATTTTTTAAGCAAAGACTATAGACTTACTCACTTAAAGAGACTTTTAAAAAAAAAAAATGAATTCCTTATTTCAAATAAACTACGATCGAAACTTTTGTTAGACAACAAAACGGTAATGGAACTTTAAATTCTCTTCCTATTATTGGGCCAAATTTAAATAACAAGACATGAAGTGGTTTTACAAAATTTTAAGAAATTGCTTTTTTGGCAATTCTGCACATTTTTAAGGGTGGGGTTTTTTAAAAAGCAATCAATTATCCTCCAAATTGATTTTGATTTTTTTTTTTTTTTTTTTTTTTTTTTTTTTTTTCCAAGATAACTTTATAGTTTTAATGTCCCAATCACAGATATGCTGTAACTGAATGTAAAATGTTCTGAACTCCAGGACTTCATCAAACAAAAATAAATTTCTAATTGAAATTATATAAGACTAGTTTTAACCAAGGAAAATTTTATGATTTTTCCATTTGTAATTTCTGATGAATCTTAACTCTTTACTTAACGATTAAGATCATGGCAAGTTCTATCACAATGAGATCTCTTTAGAAATTCTCCTATCACATTGTTAAAGATTTGAGCTAGATAACTTTAACAAAATATTGCAATAGCAATCATGAATACAAATACTGGTCATTATTTTAAGGAGGTACAAATGAAGATTTGAAATTGACGCCTTTTCAATTTCACTGAAATTGACGTTAAATACTTTTATCTTCCTTTCTTTCATTTCCTCACTGAAACCAAGTAGTGTCTTTGATATGTTTTTGTCTTCTCACACAATCAAAACGGAATAGTCTATTATTTATGAGGTATTGGCAGGGCGTAACGGTCGTGCAAACTAACAAAGGGAGAGATATTGAAGGCGAAAAGAACAAAGGAGATACAGAACATAACTTACCTAAGTAAATGGTTGGCAGAACGGGAATTAAGTGATATAGAAAAAGACAAATTTCACTTTGAACTACAAGGAACGGGAAATTGTGGAGAGCCATGCTCGTCCACATCCTGAAGGGACACAAGTGGAAAGCAACAAAAATATAAACAAAACACTGGTTATAATCAAGACAAACACTGAATGTAAGAACACTGAATTTTAAATTTCTGTCTTTCAATGTGTCAGCTGAGCCAATTTCATTTAGCTTCCCAATACTTTTGTCTTTGCTTTTATTGTTGATTTTAAATATTCCACATCATGACAACTTTATAGCACAAACATCTATTAATAGACAAAACTGCCATAGCATCTTATTTCCTTAACTGCAAGTCAAAATGTTGAAGATAGAAATGATTTTTTCCCCCCTTTCAACAATAAACAAATTATCAATAAACGAAAGTGTCGAACTCTGATCCCAGACTTTGAGATTTGTTTCTTTAAGCGAGAACTCCAATTTTATCTCTTAAGTTTAAATATCTGGGAAACATTTTAATTTAGTGATAGAAAATGTGCCACTGAAATCTGATAGGGCATCCGGTGAGAATTGAACTCGCTACCCAGTCATGATTGTTCTAGCGAGACAAGCTTGCTAACCATTATACTATGTTGAAGTGCCCTACAACACCAACCATAGTGAGACTGGAATCAACAGTATTAAAAAAAAAAAAATAAAATAACAATTTGTTGAGACTGTCAATGTCCAGAATTAAAACGTTCAAAGAACTAAGAAAGTGGAATTTTATTCTCTTTTGAATGTGTTGTAATCCTCCAATTTAAATATATGGAATGTGTAGTTTCCCATCGACAAGAACAGGGGAAAGTTGTCCTTGTTTAGGGTCTATGACTTTAGAAACAATACAGTACGATATACAACTTTGCAACACTGTGGATGTTAAGAGATTTGTTCTACTTTCATAATAGGTCAGGCATGTTGCTGTCTTTTGTATGTAAGGTTAGTCACTCAATTCTCACAGAGCTGACCATTGGCTTATACTGCAAATGGAACTTTGTTCCAGTTTCTGGATGTGATTTTACTAATTGTTTCAGAATTCAATTCTAGTCTGCAAGACATTTTGCTCGACTTCGCCATCCACACAATTGCAAAACACTGCTTTCCCAATTAGTAAAACTTTTGTATTCAAAACATTTTGTGTACATCCCCCTCCAAAAAGAGATACCGACCTAAGGTTTAAGAAATGAATTTTAAAAATGAAAAATCTTTCTTGAAGCTCTTTAGTTTTAATTCTGCATTTAAATAGATTCAAATGTAATATTTCCAATAAGCAAAATACTTTGCTGTATTTCAAACTGAATTTAAATTGATTGAAATATTTATTTAATTATTTTAAATCACTAAAATTCACTTAAAGAATTCTTTGAAGATTAACTGATTTTAAAATTGAATGAATCTGAATTAAAACATTACTTTTCATTTTAAGTATTGCAGAAAAGCATTTTTTTTTTTTTTTTTTTTTTAACATGGAGGTGGGTGTTTTCATGGATGTTAAGATTTGTTCTACTTTCATAATAGGTCAGGCATGTTGCTGTCTTTTGTATGTAAGGTTAGTCACTCAATTCTCACAGAGCTAACCATTGGCTTATACTGCAAATGGAACCTTGTCCCAGTTTCTGGGAGAAAGCTCATGGCCACCTGTTTGAAGACAACAATGACTTATGATTTTATGTTAGCACAACCAACCGTTTCGTTTACCCAATTTCATTCAAAAGTTTTGGGTTAACCTGAGGAATGGTTTTCAGACTCTTCTCGATGATGTCACGCTTAGCTCATCTCCCAAGACCAATATTATGACAAGTCGGCCATATTACGATTCGAACCCAGGTCTCCTGTTTGGAACAGTTCTAACCACTTCGACACTTAGCCATAGCCTTATTTTGCAAATTTGTATAAAATGTAGTGTTTTTTTTGTTTTTGTTTTTTGTTTTTTTTGTGCGTGTGTTGAATGAACAGATTTTGTTATTAAAATAAGATATTTTAAGTCCTAGTAAAATTTCACGCCCTAACATTTAAAATAGTTTTTTTTTTTTTTTTTTTTTTTTAGTTCAATCCTCAGAAACTGTGACAAAGAAGAATAGACATTGCAATATATATTTATTGTTTTGTTCGAACTGTTGTCCTCATCTTTCTTATTCACAGCATTTTGGTTGTTTTAAACTTCAGCCGATATACGTTGGAATTTCAAACCAAACATTTATTTCATCTACATTTTTTTTTTTTTTTTTTTTTGTTCACCTCTGCTGTGGCCAGATATTGAACTCAGAACTCTTTGGGCCAAATCACTTTTAGTCTACTTCAACTAACACTTTAACCACCGAGCCATTTGGAGAGTTGAGTTACTAAATTAACTGAAAACTGCAATATCCAGAAAAGGCATGGCATGTAGAACAATATACCCCCACCCATGGACTAAATAAAGGATTTGGTTTGAAATTCCAACATATCACCTGAAGTAGGCCACAGCATACAATGGCTGAAACGTTGTGAATATGACAAGAGGACGACATGTTGTAGTTACAATACCTCCTCTCAGAAATAGACATATTTGATTTCGTTAAAATATGTTGAGAGCAGTATTATTAAATCTTACCTTTTTAGAACTAGGGATTATATTAAAAAAATTGTTTAAATGAAGTTTTGATTTTGTTGTCAACTGAATAAATAGGGACTCTGTCTCTTAAGAATAAATATTTGCAATGAAGAGATTAGCTTCTTGAATTATCAATGACAGCAAATTATGTCTTTGTGTTTGCTTTTGTAGTTTAGACTTGGCAAGAATTGAAACGGGATGACTTAAAATGTAGGAATATCCTTTCAATAATGTATGCATGAACAATAAAACCTATTGTTTACTATTTACAGATAGGCCCTCATTCATTTCTCTATCATAAAACATTACTGTACCTGACTTTGGAAAAATATATTGAAGACAATTAGATCAACTCCTCATGAAAAATTTAACCTTAAACCAAATCAGTTCAACAGAAATAGGGATCATGTGAGCTAACTTCTTCTTTCTCTTCTTTCTCTTTCTTTCTCTTCTTTCTCTTTCTTTCTCTTCTTTCTCTTCTTTCTCTTTCTTTCTCTTCTTTCTCTTCTTTCTCTTTCTTTCTCTTCTTTCTCTTCTTTCTCTTCTTTCTCTTCTTTCTCTTCTTTCTCTTCTTAACCCATTTGGGGTTGAAGAAATAGTCGAATTAAGAGCGTTTTCACCCAAAATTGTGGGACACAACAATCATTGAAACACCCAAAAGCTGTCATATTTGTGATACTGCTGTCATTGGAACTGTTTTACCACTGTTGTTGGAGCCATTTCACCCAAAAGCTGTGGTGTATCTGTTCGCATTGAATTTTTTTTCACCCAGAATCTGTGTTTTTGACATTGAAATAAAGAGGGAATTTTGAACAGATTCCCCCTAAAACCTTTATCAGTAACACTTTTTGCCAGCATATTTTATAAAATCTCTTGAATAATTAGTTTGATCTCTTTTTTTTTTTTCTTTTCTTTTTTTTTTCTTTTCTTTTTTTTTTCTTTTTTTCTTTTTTTTTCTTTTCTTATGCTTGCCAAAATCCTGCAAGCAATGTACATCCATGCAGTAAATATTTTTTACCAAGTGCAGAATACATTTTATCAGTCTCAGAATTTTCTTTTTTCTTGTATGTGAAAGATAGAATTATCAGTATCTTTTAAGCCACCCAGAGCCAAAGTACTGATTGCAGGGAGTCTGTCGCCAGGTTCTCTATCGCTTCTACCTCATCACCTACATTTGTTTTTTTTTTTTTGTTTTTTTAATGATACTTTAGTGTCACTGAGATTTCTCAGTAATTAGTTAGAATGTTTATTACTGTTCTCGCATCAATCCGTCTCTTATCCAATCTATAATTAATGGTTAATAATCTTAAGGAGGAAGAGGTAAAATTTCGTCATGGTGTGGGAGGTCTTTCACCCAAACTTATATTTCTCATCCTACCAACCAACCCACGCCATTTTCTGCTCTCGGCACAGACAGCTTAGACTTTTTAAGCCTCAAATTATGCGATTTATCACCGATACATGGATAAGTATAATCAGCAGGTAAAGAACAAATAATTATAAGTCTGGTTTTTTTAAATAAAAATAAATAAAAAAATACCTTAACATCAGTCCCCCATGTCAAAGCTATGCTTTGAGGCAAGAGGAAAAGGCTATATTCGAGCAATTTATTCTACACCACACTTGTCTTTTGTTCTAATTTTCACAACTTTTTATCTTTCTGTAAAGCTGAGAATTAAATTGTACTTTGCGTTAGATGTTTCAGATATCAGGACACCTGGTTCAGTGGTTTTTTTGAATATTTATTTAAAAAAAAAAAAAAAAAAAATTATCCATGACTGGAGTGTATATAATTAAAAAAAAAAAAAAAAAAAAACTATCAATGTGTGTCAATATGGTGGTTTAAGCATGACTAAAAAAATTATTTTTTTTTAAAACCAGTCTTAAAATAGTTAAATATATATAAAACATATGCTTTACTTATCCAGGCCAGCATTCTAATCTTGATTGCTATACTCATAGGTACAGGCAAAATTTGGGCTAAAGTTTCGGACGTATTAAAAATAATTTGAATATTTTGTTTATAAAATGTTTTATTTGAAAAATAATAGGGCTAAAACTTTTCTATAAAATATAAATTTTATGAATTTCAATGAGGTTTTAACACATTTTAAAAATACTTGTATTGTTGCAGTCAATTTATTATCAAACTTAAAAACTTAAAAAAGATAGAAAATTTGAAACATTTAAAAGAATATTTTTATTTTTTTATTTAACATCTCTTAAATCAAATATCTGTCCTAGAGATTTTTTTTTTTTTTTTTTTTCCTCAAAGAAAATGATTAAAATTAAAGATTAAAAACATTGTTTTTAAGAAAAGTGTAATTTGCTGGTACTGTTATACTCGTGATGTTTCAGCCATTGTGCTATCCAACCTTCTTTGGGTATCTATCATAATACACGGAATATTTTTCATCCAAACGTGTATCTCTTAGACAATCTAGTGTTGAAATTCCAGTGCCTTAAACCTAATACCTGTACTCGGGCCTATGCTCACTTACTCGTATCAGATTGGCCACAAAGACTGTGGAAGAGAGACAAGACTTGGATGGAGCAGTCTTCCTTGTACTGGCCTGATCAACTCCAGTTCTGTTGCCAGTGAGATGGTATCTGCTTTTTACAAGACTGGAAATACCCCAGGAAACATCAGAAGATAATGTGTCAAAAGATGCTATGAATTTAAAGATTTCTAATGGATACCAATCCTCTGACTGGAGTGTCTAAGGAAGTGGTTCCAATGAAGAGATTTTCAGAACTTGTCGAATAAGCATGTTATATTTGAATATTAATGTTTAGTAAGAGGGTTGGGTTCAGAATTTTTCAGCACCATCTTTTATTGGCTGGCACTTGTGAAGAATAGGCACAGCGGCTTTAAGAAATGGTAATTGTCCTGATGGGAATGGCTGGTGGTACTAACCCCCCCCTACCCAACAACCGAGGGGGGGGGGGCTGAGGAGAAGCCCAGGGCAGTGTTTTATGACTATCACTATCTTAACAATTGCTTTTTTTTCTACCTCCATTTATATACATTACAAATTAATCTCCGCAGAGCTGACTATTAGAGGATGAAAAATTTTTTTGCAGATTTTGATGTTTTTTTTTTGGGGGGGGGGGTTCAAATCCGTTAATTTAGTCTTGAAAAAAAAACAAAAAAAAAACACTAAAATTTACTAATCTTTTTCCTTAATGTTGAATGTGTTAAAATTCAATTTTTTAACAAGAAAAATCACTTGCATTATTTACATTATTCAGACAGTTATCCTCATCTTCATTGCCATATTCACAACGTTTCGGCAATTGTACGCTCCAGCCTTCTTCAGCGGATTGGAATTTCCAACCAAACCCTTTATTTCATTCACCAGGATAGTTTGTTTTAGTTCCATACGTGGCCCAGTGGATAAAGATGTTGGTTAGATCCTGTGGCTAAACCCAAAGAGTTGCGAGTTCAATACCAGGCCACAGCTGTGGTCAACTAAAAACTTGGAGAGTTGAGTTAAAAGGGAAATAATTGAGATATATAGAAGAGGCATGATATGTAGAACTAGAACAATCTACCGCAGTGGGTCAGTGTACAACAGCCAAAACTGACTGAATAATGTAAATAATGCAAGTAATCATAATACCTCATCTCGGAGATATAGACAGAAGAAAAACATGTTGATTTAAGATGGAATGATCTATTATGACAGGTCTCTAAAATTTGTATTTATCAGTTTTCTAGTTGAATTGCTCACCTATATTGCATATGATCTATTATTGTGCACAATTTGGTTACAATATGTATTTTATATGAATATTACCGTATGAAAATTGAGATGTATTAGTGGGGGCCCTGTATCTCAGATTTAGTGGCAGCCCACAAGACCCTTGCACTAGCCCTACTGATGAGCTCTTCTCTTTGGTATCTCGACTTCAGTGTAGTACTAGATTGGCAGCTAGGTTTCATTATTTGACTGTTGAAATTGCTAAAAGTAACTATGTTCTATGCTAATAGTTTCTGCCCTCACACTTCTCACTTGTGGAACACTTTTGGCTCCTTACTTTCCTGTCAATTAGAATCATTTTCTGTCTCGTTGAATGCTCGTTTTTTATCCTCTCACCCCAATGAGTTTTTTTTTTTTTTTTTTTTTTCTCCCATTCTCGGTACCCCCCCCCCTCGTGTCTTA
Organism: Acanthosepion esculentum; assembly: GCA_964036315.1. Lineage (NCBI taxonomy): Eukaryota > Metazoa > Mollusca > Cephalopoda > Sepiida > Sepiidae > Acanthosepion > Acanthosepion esculentum. The sequence goes on along the minus strand of OZ038511.1, from coordinate 41,849,974 downwards.
GTGGCTTTATTGCTTTGCTTGGTGTGGAAAAAAAATCACTTGTTTTATACACTCTAGTCAATTATATTTGGCTAAGGTGTATCAGTTGGCTATCTGTGCAGAATATCCTTTAAATAATATAGGTTAGGTACCTAAACTTTGAGAAACTTAAGCTGTGTAAAGTCTCCTTTAGAGAAAGAATAGAAGATAAGCTTGGAATGATTTTGTGATATGTGGGGGGGGGGGGCATAAGTGTCCATTGAGACACTGGATAGTCTACATAGTTTGGCAAATGAACATATTACCGCATTATGTATTCGACTTTCCAGAGCTCTTCACGGAACTTTTTTTTTTTTTGTGTGTGCGTGCGCAATATAAAATATTGAACAGTGAGTACTGGTGGTAATAAAACTGTGCTCAATGTATAAATGCAGAAGTAAAATTTGTACTAATAAAAAAAAAAATATATATACACACACACACACACACACACACACATTTCATTTTGTAAGACATTTTCATGCACATAGCAATCATCAGGCATGGATTTTATGCCTGATGATTGCCATGTGCATGAAACTCAACTGTAGTAAAGTCTTTTTGCATGCACGTGTGTGTATGACACGTTTCATTGTGAAGGACAAATCACGTCACACAAACATTTTTTTCACACATCTTTCCTCCAGAACTGTTCATGATATATAAAAATTTTTATATAATTATTCGATATATTAATGCATGTTTCATTAAATAATATTGACAAGTTTTGTCTATTTATTTTAAGTAAATTCTTTTCATATTGTCGAATAAGCTTTTTAGAATTATCACTGAAACACGAAAGAAAATCACTATGTTGATACATGTTTTTATTGTTAATCCTGTTTAAGCTTTCGGCTTACATAAGCCATCATCAGAGATTACAAGTACATTACAATAAATTAAATAATAAAGATGGTAATTTTTGTTTTAGATTGGTTATGCGGACATTGCAACAATGATAGTTTTTGTTTGCATGGAAGATTGCTATGCAACGATAAATTTGTGCATGTGAAACGCAGGAATCGAATATTGCATTTCAGTTCATGATATCACACATGACCACGTGAGAGTGAAAATGAAGAAAAGTTAAATATGGAAAGGCGTTGGTATGAACCAATAGCTCCCGTTATCAACTATAAGCATTTAAGCATATTTGTGGAGTTTTCATAGCTTATTTGTTCAGGTTAGGTTTCAACTATTTTATGTAAATAGCTTCAAGAATTTTTAGTTTTTGTTTGTTTTCATGGTTAAGTATAGTTGTATTTCCAACAAGGATTTTCCGGAATTGTCTATATGGCCAGGCATGTTTTAAATGCCTAAAAATGTTAGAATTTATTTATATATATATATATATATATATATATATATATATATATATATACACACACACAGTGTAACCCGGATATAAGAGAGTTGTCGGGACCGGAGAAAAAGTCTCTTATATCCGGGTTTGGTCTATTTTGTTTGGGTAAGTATGGCTCTAATTTGGGACCAGAGAAAATCTCTCTTATATCCGGGTCTCACTATATATATATATATATATATATATACACACACACACAGTGTAACCCAGATATAAGAGAATTATCGGGAACGGGGATGAAGTCTCTTATATCCGGGTTTGGTCTATTTTGTTTTATTGACACACTCTAATTTGGGACCATATAAAATCTCTTATATCTGGGTTACACTGTATAAATAAAATGATGAGCTTATTGTTCCAAGGAGAGGGGGTTAATATTTTTGCTATGGCTTTAGGTATTTTTGGGAACACCAACTGAAATTAAGAACTACTCTACTCTCAAAAGTGATATCCCTCCTCCTCAGTGCAATTATTACACTATTGACTCTATATTAGAATATAGGTTCTCAATAATTACTGATGCAGTGTTTTCTATACTAAGTAGATTTCTATGATATAAAGTTGCTGGACCCATGCCCAAACAGTTTTGAATTTTGCCCTACGATTCTACGATAACTTTTTTTGCACCCATATCGATATTTTATTTAAAAATTTAAGCAAAGTATTCTGGATGTCTAACTGTCTTTAACTTTTTCTTAACATTCCAAGCTTTGTTTGTGGAATTGAACTCTTTTGTATCGTTAATGTTCGTTCCAACCATTTTATTCTACAGCCACATTTGGTGGCGGAGGATCTGATGAAAGGAACAAGGAAGGTCTCTTGCTCACTCTCAGAAAATGGTCGCTCTGTAATTCTATTGATTCTCTAAATTTATATACATGGGCGTCTTTTTCAACTCCTCCCAACTCGGAGTGAAGAAGTTTACTTTTATATTTTTTCTTTTTTAATTTTAAATATACAAGAAATTTGAGTTCGTTAATTTTATTTTTAACATTTTATTTATGTGAATATTTTGAAATAATTTTTCAGGTTTTATTGTGGTTTTATAATTGAGCTTTGTTTGGAGAATTTGATAGTTCAGGTTTTTTTTTTTATTATTTATTTATTTTTTATCATTTATTTAGTAATGATTTTAATATATCGTATATCATAATATATATTGTTTCTCCAGTAGAAAATTAAACTATACATAAAAAAGAATTCTGTTTTAGAATGTAAATGTTTGTGCTCTTCATTTGCTCGCGGCTGGCTTTTTAAATGTGTACACACAGTTAAAGTTATATTGTTGTGCAAATGGCATACACGTCTAATTAACTCCTTTATTGTCTTCTTTTTTCTTTACTCAAAATGTTATTTTATTTGACTTTTTATTCCTTTTTAATGAATAACAAAACGAGTTGTTTACGTGTGTGTGCTGTTTTTCTTTATCCTTTTTTCCCCCTTCTTTTTTAAACTCTTGTCAAAAACGAACGAAGGAAATTCTCTGAACAATGATGGATAATAACAGCCGCCACCTACCTTGCAAGTTTTTGTTTTAGTTTCATTCATTTATCATTTTTATTTATTTTTTAATGCTTTCTGATTTCTTGTAAACAGCTTGTAAATTTCATTGAAAGCCATACGACCTTGACATTTTAAATTTAACCCATTGTATCCAATAAATAACCTTAAGTGCACATTGGATTAACTTTTTGATTGACTTAATGATGACAGTAAAGTTTCAAATAATTATAAACGTATACTTAACATACTCTCTTAATTAATAATTTCAAACGAATGTCTACAGAGCACAACTTTTCTGATAATTTTTGAAATAATTAGTTGATAAGGTTAACTGATTTAGATGATATCTACAATTCATTTTCTATGAAAGGGTTTGGAGTTAGGGTTAAAGGCAATGAACAGTAAACCAGTTATGTATTAAAAATCATTTAACAATCTTTTTTTATATAAAATCTTTTTTAAAATCATCAAATAGTGATTTTTAATGTTTGATGTCATTTTAAAAAAAAAATTTCTGAGCATTTTCCAGCAATAAGTGCATTGTCATAGTAGGTTGCAAATGTCTTGGTAGATATACTATACTAGCACCTTTCAAACCGTCTTCAAAATGTATTTGTACTTTTTTTTTTTAGTTTAATGAAGCAGAGCAAAATTTTCCTCACTTCAATTAACTTCCTCCCCACCACTAAAAATCTTAAATTTACAAGATAACCTATACAAAAATATATCATTAGCTAATTAATTAGTAAAATTAGAATGTTACTCAAAATGTTTAAGTGATTTTACTAATTGTTTCAGAATTCAATTCTAGTCTGCAAGACATTTTGCTTGACCTCGCCATCCACAGAAATTGCAAAACACTGCTTTCCCAATTAGTAAAACTTTTGTATTCAAAACATTTTATGTACATCCCCCTCCAAAAAGAGATACCTACCTATGGTTTAAGAAATGAATTTTAAAAATGAAAAATCTTTCTTGAAGCTCTTTAGTTTTAATTCTGCATTTAAATAGATTCAAATGTAATATTTCCAATAAGCAAAATACTTTGCTGTATTTCAAACTGAATTTAAATTGATTGAAATTATATTTATTTATTTTAAATCACTAAAATTTGCTTAAAGAATTCTTTGAAGATTAACTGATTTAAAATTGAATGAATCTGAATTAAAACATTACTTTTCATTTTAAGTATTGCAGAAAACCATTTTTTTTTTTAACGTGGAGGTGGGTGTTTTCATAAGGTGTTGAGATTTATCGATAGATTAATGTTTGGCATTTCTAAGTGAAGGGTACATAACTGTAACAATTACTTGACAAGCATTTTTCCATCCTGCATACTCACTTGTTAGCAAATCTTTAGAGGTACCAATTTTTATATCAAATTAAAACCACTGTGCCAAATATATTTCAATAGTGTATGTATAATTATATATATATATATATATATATATATATATATATATATATATAATGATGTTCAGTCAAACGGTGATAGATTTTATGTTGGTGGTATCGTTTTTGCTTCATTACATATAGGTAGCTTGACAAATGATGTCTGACATAAATGTATTATGGGGAAAGGGGCATTAACTTTTTCTATACAGAAAAATTACTTATTGATATTCATTGACAGCTAAAATAAACATTTATGGAGAACAATGAATGGATGTGAGCACAGTGGATAATAAGGTTTCAGCAGTAGTGACAGGTATATGTATGACATGGCCAGTGGTGTTGGATATGTGGTAGAACAGTGTTTGTAGCTGAAACTTTGCTCTATCCTTCCACGTTGATCTGCTCCCTATATCTGCAGTTTCCATGGAAATAAATAGGAGATATTACATTCATAGTAGCATTTATCAGATCCAGCACGTTGATCCTAAGCATAACACACAGATATTCCATTCCGATTTATCTACCTACTCCCAAGGTGGTAGGATATCATATGGTCTGTTTCATGTGGAGGATCAAGGGAAAACATTACCCAGTCCCAAGACAATTAACCCTCCCACTTTGGTGTAGTGAGGGAGTTGGAATCGCTGAGGCCAGCACTTGGTTCTAGGTTGTGAACTACCCAAAAGCGTAAACCTGGCAAAAATTCCTGCACATGGTGCAAAGAACAAATATTGTGTTCTAGTTCTAGGCAGATGCCAACATTGATTCCTGACAGAGTACCGATATTCTTGTCCTCTACAGATCAGGCAACTGCAAATAAATTAAGAAATACTCAGCATGGTACTTTGGGGGGGGGGGGGGTAAAAATGAAAAGAAAACCAATATGCTGCTTTTGTATTACTAAAATATAGATTTGCATAAAGCTCTTCTCAAATATTAACCTTGACCTTTTCATTCCAATTTTTCTGAGCTTCTTGTTCAATCACTGAAGTTATGCAACATTTAGCTTGGTCAGTACCTGGATGGGTGACTGATTGTGACTACAAAATGCTGTATGTTTGGATGTGTGGGTGGTATGTCTTGCAATATATATCATGTTGAATCACTAGCCTGGTCAGTACCTAGATGAGTGACCACTTAGGAATATCAGGTGCTGTAAGATTGGATATGCGGGTGGTGTAATAGATCAGAATTGGAAATCAGAGCGCCAAGTTCCAATTCCAGTCAGATTCACTTACACACAAATACCCTTTGGGAAAGGTATGAATCCCCCTTCTCTCCCACCCAGCTATGGGTTAAATAGGATTTGTATCAGTAAATCATTCTTTTATGTGCCAGGTCCCTTCATGGCATTGGCGATCATAGCTCTCCACAATTTCCTGTACTTTGTAGCTCTTTGTAAAGTTGACTTTTTGTTATCTATCCAAGACCCTGTGTTGTTTACCGCTGTCTCTGACCTGTGAGTATTAAATTTTCCATGCCTTATTTCCTCATTATGCAACTTAGAAATGTCAACTATCTCATTCTGATGTTAAGTGTGTTTTTATTTTTGTTTCCATTTTCTCTAAAACTGTTATTGCCGACATATTCAGTCCATGGTATTCTCAGCATCCTTCTGTAGAACCACATTTGTTGTTTCAAGCCAATTTTTCATGTGTGAAGAGATTGTCCAACATTCACTACCATATAGGAGGAGCTGATATTACGTAACAATTTTCTGGCTTGTAAATAACCTGCAAAAGCTTCATATTCCGTAAATAGGAAATCGATAAAAAAAAAAATGTAACTTCCAAGTTTATTTTAAAAAGTAAGCTACTACAAACAGCAAGGATCCTTTTTGATCAAGAGAAAAACATTCAAATTACACGTCGAACCACCCCAAAATTTATTTAAATTTTATCAACGTTATTTCATTCTCTTCTTCCTGAAATATGCCCCAACTGAAAGAAATGTTTAAATTACTCAGTGTAAGTGAGGGATGTACGAGGAAAATTAAATGCAATCAATGAGGAAAACGCCTCGTGTGAGAATTGAATTCGGTGTAAGAATTTCTCAGTATCAGTCGGCTGGAATTTCCATTAATAATCCTTTTGTCCAAGGATCTTGTCAGATTTATTTCCGTGCCATTTTTATCTGATCTATTTTGGTTGGAATGTATTTCCATTGCCCAACTAGAATGACAGTTACTCGTGTACCTTTTAATAGAGAAAAGCTATTTTTTTCTACACCTCTTTTATTGTATATGTAATGTTTTCAACATTGCAGTGAAATCCTCAAACTGCAAATTCAGGTCTGACAGGCATAAAATTTGTGCGCGTGTATTTTATCACTTGAAGCGTTATTTTTAGTGGATACATATTTGGGTAGGCACTGCATTTATTTATTAAGTAGTATATTTATTTTCGTCTTACCAGCCTGAATATTCAAGAAATCTTGTTAAAGAAAAATATGCACTCTAGCAGGATTCAAACTAGATTCCACCTAGAGAATGAAAATAAATATACTGTTTAATAAATAAACAAACGTCTACTCAATTATGAGTATCCGCTAAAAATAAAATTTAACGTGATAAAATCTGATTAATAAGGTTCATTACTACTTTAGAAATTGCTTTGTTTCAAGAGTCTGATGAGAGGGATTTCACTTAAAGGCACTATTCAGCCTTGCTTGATAGCTGAGTCAATCAAAGAACATTGGACTAACGACAGTTTCCTCTGCCCAGGGAGACACAGGTTCAAGTCCTGCTGGAGAGCACATATTTTTTACTTTAATAAGGCATAGAAAAATGAATCGATAAAAAATTAGTTTAATCCTCAGGTGAAAACTGCAGTAACTTGGTAAGTTTGTGAAATCTTTTTATCCGGTTCGCACTCCTTTCCAGTCTTTTGAACAGGAGTACAGGTTTAGCCCTTGTTTCTGGTTTGGGTTTCCAGTTCCTTCTAAAGTCTGCTACAGCTGTATACTCCTAACACTTGTTCTTTCTGATGCTAAGATAAGTCCACATAGTAATCTTCTACCTTGAGTGACTCTTGAGCCTTGTATTGGGTGAACACTAGTTAAAAAAAAATATTCTAAAATATTCAGAACGGTTGTTTAATAAATGGAGCATCCACTAAAAATGTTTAAAGTAATAAAATAATTAATAACTGTATTTTATGGTGGTTGTTAATAACGCAAAACTGCTTGTACCTACAGCAAAACTTGCTTCTCGATAACAAGTTTTATGAATAGTTGTGCTTTCATCTTTTTATGGTTATAAAATGATCATTTTTGTCCAAGTTTATCTATTTCCATAAAAAGACCTGCTTGTCATGCAGGTGTTGGAGTTATTAAATAACACGTGTCAAATAGTCACATTATCCTATCAGTCAGATATATACAGTTTTGAATAGGGGATCAGAGAGTTTTTTAATTTTGTCAAAGGTTTTTTTTATTTGTCTAAAATGCTAGGTTTATGCTTATTTTGAATCTTACTTTAAAATTCTGGATTATCTGTGTATCAATGTTTTACTAGTATTGCTTTAATGTTTTACTAGTATTGCTTTAATGTTTTACTAGTATTGCTTTAATGTTTTACTAGTATTGCTTTAATGTTTTACTAGTATTGCTTTAATGTTTTACTAGTATTGCTTTAATGTTTTACTAGTATTGCTTTAATGTTTTACTAGTATTGCTTTAATGTTTTACTAGTATTGCTTTAATGTTTTACTAGTATTGCTTTAATGTTTTACTAGTATTGCTTTAATGTTTTACTAGTATTGCTTTAATGTTTTACTAGTATTGCTTTAATGTTTTACTAGTATTGCTTTAATGTTTTACTAGTATTGCTTTAATGTTTTACTAGTATTGCTTTAATGTTTTACTAGTATTGCTTTAATGTTTTACTAGTATTGCTTTAATGTTTTACTAGTATTGCTTTAATGTTTTACTATTAGATGAGGCATTGTCCATTATTAATTTTTGACTAGTATTTCTTTCATTTTAGTTCTATCAATTTTTAACAGGTATTTTTTTCCCTTTTAATTTCAGGGTCATTTTATTTCGTAATATTAATCATCGTGACTTTCATTAATTTTTGACTGGTATTTCTTTCGTCTTTACTTGATACAAAGTAATTAAAAACCGTGTTAGTACAGGTTGAGTATTCTTTATCCAAAATTCCAAAATCTGAACATTTTTCAGGCACTGACATGACTTACCACAAGTGGAAAATTTCAGAAAGCCAAGCTATGTAGCCTACGTTGGCACCAGATTGTTTTGTTAGTGATCGTCACAGACAAAATTTGGTTAATGGATTACTTACCAAGTGGTTCGTGTTTAGAAAAGATATTCAAAATGTCCTGCATTTTTATATGCATTTTTGTCGGTAGTGATCATGTACACATACAAAAAGTACAAAACAATATTTGTATGTGAAATCTTAATTTAACCACGTAAAAATCCATGTGAACCCTACATGGCTAGCACCATTATCTGTATGTGTACAAAATTGATTAAATTTTATATAAAACTATTTTCAGGGTATACGTATAAGCTGTTATGAAATGTAAAGAGATATTGTGTTTATACTTGGGTTACATTCTCAAGCTGCCCCCATTTTATAGGTGATATATACAAATTAAATAGCCTGTATTCCCAAATCCCCAAAAATCTGAAAACCAAAGCACTTTCAGTCCTAAGAATTTTGGATAAAGGATTCTCGACCTGTAGTAATACTATCTTGACTTTTATTATTAGATGAAATATTGCCACCATAAATTTTTGCTAGTATTTTGTCTTCCCCACTAGACTAGTTGCCAATCAAGGCTGACGAACACAATCTACCCTGCTATTTTACCAATGGATAGGGGAAGAATAAATTGGATTCTTGCCCCTTTTCAAGGGTAATAATACAAAGTGAACTGTCTCTTCTGAGATTTGAACTCTGCTCACAGATTCCATTTCCTACCTGCTTTCATTGCTGGAAATTGGAAATATGTCGAAACCATTCACTTTTCTTGAAATCTCAAAATTATTCATGCTATAATTTTTATTGACCTGAAATATGTATTGGAGAGTTTATACAAAAGTAAATATTTATGTCATCAGAAAGAAAGAAAAAAAAAAGAATTACATAAAAATCAATGTTGTGCATTCATTTTTTTTTTTCTAAAACAAGATGCAAGTTGACAGTTATTAAAACAGCAAGCAAAGCAAATACAAAAAGAGAAGCCAATCAAATTGATCAGTTTTAATGCTAATGTATTTTAAAAGCAAAAGCCTACATATTTGCTATATATATATATATATATATATAGCAAATGTGTAGGCTTTTGCTTTTGTGTATGTGCGTATGTTTATTCCTATAGGAATAAAAAGGAGAATGAAACAAAACATGACAATATCAACTAAAAATCAATTTAAACAGATATACTGAGAAAATTGATCTGAAAGCTAGAAAGCAGGACTATTTTATGCATAGAATTTTGATTTGAGTCTTGTGGGGAAAAGAAAATGCTGATCTTTCTCCCTTTTAACCTTCTGCCTTTTGAATTGCAAAATACCATAATCCTTACTGCAGTATCTGACAATACAATTAAATTCAATACAAAAAAAACCCATAAAACCAGGTAAACTCTCATTCGTTAGCATAAGCACACAAATGACATGTATGTATAGAGGAATACTGCTCTCTCCTGAATAAGTTTACAGTGGCAGACATGGAACTTTATTGTGGAAGAAAAAAAAGACTTGTATATGATAGGAAATGGAAGCAGAATGTTTGGACCTTTCTACCAGTTTTCAGAATATGTTTTCTGTATAAAGATTTAATCAAGTAAATTTTATATAACTTTTTTCTGTCTTTCTTAGAATCAGCACTAAGATTTTGAGGATAAAATTTGCTTTTATACAATTTTTTTTTTTTTTTTTTTTTTTTTTTTGTCGTCAAGTGTTGATTACATATAAAAAAATTTCAGGCTATACATACAGAGTATTTCACAATTTTTTTTCAAAACAAAATGAATGGACACAAATTGGGGATCACAAATGATATAGCAATGGGAATTAAATTTTTCGAAAGGTAAAAGGATAACATTTTAGGATTTGCAACTATTTAGTTTCAAACATGAATTAAAAATGTCAAAAAGAGGCCATGATTACATGCTCCAGATGCCTGCCGTTCAGTTGAAGGTACTGTTGAATGCAGCCTGCAAAGTTGTTGATAGCCCAGGAAGAATGTGCACATTTTATCACTTGAGTCTTCTCAGTGATGGCTGCCTTCAATGGTGCAAGGGTTGCCCTGGTAGATGTTGTCCTTGATGCCCCCCCCCACACACACACATAGGAAGAAATCTGGAAATGTGTTAAAATTGAACTTCCTTCTGTATCTTGCTTAAACAATCTTGAAAAACTTAGTTTCGTAATGTCTTCACACAAAAGATCTTCTCTATTGTTCAAAGCATGGTTTTGCTATATTTGGTTAAACATATCAAAATGTTAACCATTTCCCAGCAATAATCTGAAAAGAAAAAGAATAAAGTCAACAGGAAGATCTGAGAAACCACTGCTTTGTTTCAACAATTGTGACACACTATGCAAAACCCTCCTTACTCAAACTCAAAATCCTATTTTTAACCAAATTTTGGTTACTTGGCAAAGTTTGGCAAGAGGCTGCAAAAATGAGCACTCTTAGGCATGTTGTAGGTTCTCCATTAGTTAGAAGTTATGCACTCAAAATGACAAGCTACCTTGAAGGTTTTAGGAATCTCTTGTTCTTAATGAGGGGCATCTTTTTTGAGCCGGTGCATAATAGATGTTAAGGCACTTAACAATGAAAAGCAGTTAACCAGAGCAAATTATGATTACTATATTTTCTTGTGTATAATATGAATACACGGTTTCATCCCCCTCACCAAAAAAAAATTGAACATATTATTTCAGATAAGTTTCTACTATAATAATGTTTGTTTTTTTTTTTTTTTTTTTTTTTTTTTAAGTAATAAAAATGTCAGGTTAAAATTAAACCCATTAATTCTTTGGAAATTGCTTTTATCATACATGCACATCCGAAGTCAGGTAAGGGTTGCTGTTTGAGCCAATATGATGCGTCTAAAATGTAGTATGCAACTACACACATGCACAAACAAGATGCTGGGAATCACACACACACACACACACACACACACACACACACACACACACACAGGATAATGATATCAATTTTTATATATCAAGAACAGTTTTGTGGAAAGATGTATTACAAAATTGGAAAATAGTCTGTGACACGTTTTGTTCTTTAGGACTTCATCAGACTGAATTTGTTTATATTGGTGTAACTTACATATGTGCACAAACAAGAGGTGCTGGGAAGTATAAATTTTCTCTCTCTCTCTCTCTCTCCTCTCTCTCTCTCCTCTCTCTCTCTCTCCTCTCTCTCTCTCTCTCTCCTCTCTCTCCTCTCTCTCTCTCTCCTCTCTCTCTCTCTCTCTCCTCTCTCCTCTCTCTCTCTCTCTCTCTCCTCTCTCTCTCTCTCCTCTCTCTCTCTCTCCTCTCTCTCTCTCTCCTCTCTCTCTCTCTCCTCTCTCTCTCTCTCCTCTCTCTCTCTCCTCTCTCTCTCTCTCTCCTCTCTCTCTCTCTCTCCTCTCTCTCTCTCTCTCCTCTCTCTCTCCTCTCTCTCTCTCCTCTCTCTCTCTCTCCTCTCCTCTCTCTCTCTCTCTCTCTCTCTCTCTCTCCTCTCTCTCTCTCTCTCCTCTCTCCTCTCTCTCTCTCTCCTCTCTCTCTCTCTCCTCTCTCTCTCCTCTCTCTCCTCTCTCTCCTCTCTCTCCTCTCTCTCCTCTCTCTCCTCTCTCTCCTCTCTCTCCTCTCTCTCCCTCCTCTCCTCTCTCTCTCTCCTCTCTCTCCTCTCTCTCTCTCTCTCTCTCCTCTCTCTCTCTCTCTCTCTCCTCTCTCTCTCTCTCTCTCTCTCCTCTCTCCTCTTGTGAATTGATTAAAAATATATTATACACTTACTAAAGATGTTGTTCATTGATGGTAAGAGCAAATTTTCTTTTGTTTGCATGTTCAAGTTGCAAACTCTCAGCATGCTCTACTATACACTCTAGACATATACTAGAGAAGCTACAACAAAATAAAAAAAACCTTTATTAAATCTGTTTGAAACCAATCCATGACACGAAGTTCATGCCGAAGACTCTTCACTTTTGTGGCCTTTTGCCAAACTAAGCTAAGTAGCTGCATAAATGAAACAATGATATTCAATGCTTAAGAAATAAAAACTACTCTTAAATCACAAGAGGGTTTCATCAAGGTATATTATATCCCCTTTTAGGCCCTTTTTTTTTTTTAAAGTGGGGTTGTGTTCAGGGTAGAGGGAGAATAAACACTACTTATTCACCTGCCTTCTTTCTACTTTACTCAAATATACGGATGTTTAATCCCCAAATACCAGCCAGTTCTTTCTCCCTTTCTGTTCTGGCTTTTAGAATGGAAACTATTTGGGATTCCAGAAGTTTCAAGTATCTCAAACAACCAGACTCTCTGCCATTTGGCTTGCGTAAAATCTACACCCTTCCCTCCTGAATTCTCTCTTTTCCTCACTTCTCTATTGGGCTGGATTTTTTTTGCAAGGTTTCCCTCCCTCCCAACGTAAAAACTAAGTTTACTTGGTACCAATGTAATGCTTTATTTTCAGACTAGCATAATACCTATGAAAACTAACAGGATTATTTACATGTGGATCGATGTTTCTGCTGAGGATGGAAGTTTCGCACTCCAGCCCTCTACAGTTTGTGCATATTGCTTGGGATCAAAGGATCACTCCCTGATACTACTGTTTGTTTTTTTTTTTTGGTTTTTGTTTTGGGTTTTTTTTTTGCTGTGGAATGCCTGCAATTAACTGTACTCCTGATTACTCCTTCCTCTTCCTGCTCATTATTAATGTTTCTGTCCCTAATTCTTCCACACCCAGTAACTTCTTGTGTCTTATGGCTTTACTGCCTTGCATGGAGTGATGGATTTAAAAAAAAAAAAAAAAAAAAAAAAAAATGGATAGGATCTTTATTTTATAGATGACTATATAGTGTCAGTGCACTATGAAGTATATACACAAACATGCACTAGTTTACTGCTACAGCAAGCAGCAACATTTCTTTCTCCCGATGATGGCCATGTTGGCCGAAACTAGTCGAGGAATATAAACGAAATATTAATAATAATAAAAGCATAAGAATATTAATCTGCAACCCAGTATGTCTGAAGATTTTAATTGATTATTTTAATAATTTTTATCGTTCAAAATATATACACTCTCTCACTCTCTCTCACACTCTCACTCACTTACACTCTCACTCACTCTCACACTCTCTCTCACACTCTCACTCACACTCTCACTCACTCACACTCTCACTCACTCTCTCACACTCTCACTCACTCTCTCACACTCTCACTCACTCTCTCACACTCTCACTCACTCTCTCACACTCTCACTCACTCTCTCACACTCTCACTCACTCTCTCACACTCTCACTCACTCTCTCACACTCTCACTCACTCTCTCACACTCTCACTCACTCTCTCACACTCTCACTCACTCTCTCACACTCTCACTCACTCTCTCACACTCTCACTCACTCTCTCACACTCTCACTCACTCTCTCACACTCTCACTCACTCTCTCACACTCTCACTCTCTCACTCTCTCACTCACTCTCACTCACTCTCACACTCTCACTCACTCTCTCACACTCTCACTCACTCTCTCACACTCTCACACTCTCTCACATAATAATACTCAGTTGATCCAAGAAAAAAGAACTAGAAACATCCGAACTAAAAAGAATCGTCCAGTACCTTAAGTTTACATACCAAAGGAGTAAAAAAAAAAAAAAGAAGCTGCAACGTAGAGTGCTCAATATGCTAAGTAAAGCCAACAAATAAAATACAGGGTACTTTTTTTTTTCTCGCATGGTTTTAAGCTTTTTAATTTTAGTTTTTAGTGTTGGCTTTATCAATTGTTCTGTATCATTTCCTCTTTAGCCAGATTACATCTAGAGATCCGTTCAGGTGAAACCTGGGTAGGTAGTTCCTGGCTCCTTAGGAGATATATATACACACACACACACCTAACATTATCTCTGATTAAAAATGAATCCACTAATTCTCAGTTTTCATAATATTTTGGTTCCCAAATTTTTAACTTTATACACATTTCTTTTTATTAACCTGAAGCTTATAAGCACAGCAAGGCTCAAACGAGTAGAAAAATTTAAGCATCTTTTTAAGCATGAATTTGTGGATGTGCTGGTGGGGGTAATGGATAACTGCTCCAAATAAGAAATCCGACCAAAGTTCAAATTGTAGTCTATTAGATTCTTTTACATGCAAATATCCTTGAAAACGGTATGAATCGATCTCCTCTCTTCCCAGCTTTTGGTAAATAGCAGTTCAGACTGGGTCATATAGCCTTGTTTGGTAACCAATCTCGAATTAAAACATTGAATTCAAACCAACCTTTTTTAATTTTATTAGGCATGTTCCAGAAAATATGTGAAATTTCTAACTATCATTTGGTTTTAAGATTCAAAACTTGAGAATTTGCTTGGCATGACAAGGATCGGATAAAATTACCTGATGCTAATAAAAATAAAAGTACCATGGAAACTAATGTTTTGTTATAAGATCCTTCCTCTATTCTCCCTCCCAAAAAAATGATTAAAATTATCTCCATGGTCTTACAAGCAAAGTCGATATACCTGTGGGCAGTTTATCCAGACATTATTAACTATATCCGTATATTGTAATATTAAAGGTAAATGAAATCGGTCTGGTATGCTATGAAATACAGTGAAACTTTTATCACTGGAATTCTTTACCCGTTTTGAGTCAGTGGTACGTTAAGAATTTGCTGTAAGCACGTTTTTCAAAAATTGTACTCTATTAATTTGTTACATTGAGATATTCATGTACCATACTTTTGAAACAGATGCAAAATTAAGGTACTAGGGGGTGATATACCGGACAGAATGTGGTCTGTTTGTGATGCTGTAACACGAGTTACTGATCAATTTAAATTACCATGCTGTAACACGAGTTACTGATCAATTTAAATTACCATGCTGTAACACGAGTTACTGATCAATTTAAATTACCATGCTGTAACACGAGTTACTGATCAATTTAAATTACCATGCTGTAACACGAGTTACTGATCAATTTAAATTACCATGCTGTAACACGAGTTACTGATCAATTTAAATTACCATGCTGTAACACGAGTTACTGATCAATTTAAATTACCATGCTGTAACACGAGTTACTGATCAATTTAAATTACCATGCTGTAACACGAGTTACTGATCAATTTAAATTACCATGCTGTAACACGAGTTACTGATCAATTTAAATTACCATGCTGTAACACGAGTTACTGATCAATTTAAATTACCATGCTGTAACACGAGTTACTGATCAATTTAAATTACCATGGCCTGAACCTGTAGGCAACACTGAAGTTTTTAGAAAAAATAGAAACAAAATTTCAGCGTTGCCTACAGGTTCAGGCCATGGTAATTTTTTAAAAAGTGAAGAACGTTGATTGGTTGGTCAACCGCGATGTTGGCCCTGATAAAAGAGGGCTTAAGCAGTGAAAAGAGGAAAAAAAAGACGGATTTACATTTTGAAGTGTTCAGAAAGCAAGAACGGCGGATTGAACCAGTGGTATCTTGATTTGTACAAGTGACGACATAGTAAGAGACTCATTTAAACTACAAGGAAAGATAACAAAAAGATAAAATTAAAAGCTTGAAAGGATGGGAAACTGGAGTCATGATTGCTAGTGTCCTGATGTAACACAGCACATAGAAGACTGATTCATGTAGGCGATGTTTTTTCAGATTCCTTTCCTTTATTGCTGAATTGCCACAAATTCTTATGAAAAATATTGGAGTGGTTTCCTTGTCTTTTTTTTTTTTTTTTCAAATTCAGTCGTCTTTTCAGACTAGTTGCCAGACAAATTTTGTGAAACCAGTCCATTGCTATTTAACCCACAGATGGGGGGGTTGAAGAGATTGATTCATGCCTTTTCCAAGAGCGTATACGCAAAAGTGAAAACAATAGACTAGGCCAGAATTTTGAACCTGGCTTACCGATTACTCTCCATGCTGCCGACACATCCAAATCTCTAATTATCCAAAAACCAACCAAAAGAATCTTCATCTGTTAACATACTAGTTTTATTTTATTTTTTTGTACTTTTTTTTTTTTATTAGCACAGAAATATAAGATGCTATGAACATTAAGATAGATACTGTAGATGACCATGGTGAGCCTGGCAGCTGGTCTCCCTTCTAACAGCTCAGCAGGAGATGGTTCGAAGGGAATGGCTGATCATGTTCAATGCTACAAAATCCAAACTAGTGATGATTGCCTATTGCAATGAACAGATGTTCTCTCATGGAGGCCCTGTGTCTCTCGAGCACCTATTGGGACAAGCTCAAAACCTGACCAAGTAGAACTAATACATACCCCCACTTCATGTTTGTGAATTTTAGTTTTGGGTTGATTGTTTCAGTTTTTGCTACACTTCTTGACCCACGAGTTGACCGTATTACAGGTCAAAGTAACTGACAACTTAATACTGTCATGTGATCTTTTTGTTTTTTTACAAATACTTTAGTCTTTATCATCAGAAAATGATATTCATCATTTAAGTAAGCTTTGTATAAGTAAACTCAAAAAATATAAATAGCAGTTTTCTGTTACATTTTTCTTTTTTTTCTTTTTTAGACTTAATTGTTTTGACACTTTTGGGCCCCTAGCCTCAAGGATTACAACTTTTCTTTTGTTGAGCTGAGATCTGATACATTGCTATTCTTGTTAGAGACTTAAACTAACCTATCTTTTTAACAGATTACTGAGCTGATAAATTGATCACCTTGTGACTTGATCTCAGCTCAAGATTATCCTCTTTTTGTTAAATTCTGTTCTTTTTTTTTTTTCCTTTTCCTCCCTTTTGTTTCCTTCTCTCTTATAATCCATTCACAGATAAGGATCGGGTGTCCTGTAAAAATATCACTTTAGTTTGTGATGTTTTACTTGGGGCCTCAGGATGGTAACGCTGAAATATGAGATGCTATATGCATTGGGAAGAATGATACTGTAGAGGACGAGAGTCTGGTAACTGATCTCTCCTCTGACCTAGCTCTAACAGCTCAGTTGAGGGTGGGGGGCTCTTTGGTCATATTCAATGCCACAAAAATCAAATTAGTGATATTCACCTATTGTGATGAACAAGTGTTCCTAGAGCATGTATTGGGACTCCAGCTCACCCCAGACAAGTGGAACTAATACATATAATTTGATTTATTGGTAAAGATGCTGGAAAAAAAAAATGATCATTTTCCTGTACCGCTCTAATAAGTACCAGACTCCTCCAGCTTTTTACAAACTCCAGATCAGGCTGAAAATGGAGTACTGTTACCATATATGGGTAGGAGCTGCACAGTCTTCACTTTCCAATCTCAATGGAGTTGAACAGCATTTATACAGCCTTGTGGGTGATGAATTATTTTCCACCCTACAACACTTTTTCCCTGCTGTTTTTATGGAAACTATTCAAGTGAACTACATTCCTTAGTTCCACTAGTTCTGACCGTCACACCTAAGACCCCCACCATGCCACGGACAAGTTTAAATACCTGGGAAGCGTTTTGACAGAGGGAAATAAGTGCGACAGAGATCCGTAGATGTATCGGGATGGCCAAGAACGCATTCCAAAAGCTGGTCAGAGCATTGCTAGACAGGAGGATTTCTTTAGTAACGAAGGATACTGAGCTGTTACGTGACATCCGTCCTTCTTTACGGCAGCAAATGCTGGACAATTTCCTCAAGGATGAAGAAGACTCGAGGCGATGGAGATGTGGGTCTACAGAAGGATGCTAAGGATGTCATGGACCAAGCGTGTGAGCAACGATGAGGATGCAAACAAGGTGGCTTGTACTTAATATCAGGAAGAGGCAGCTGAAGTTTCTGGGACACACAGAGGAAGGAGGGCCTTGAGAATCTGATACTTACGGGTCAAATAGAGGGGGGGTCAAATAGAGGGGGAAAGAGACACAAGGGAAAGCAGGTGGATAACAGAACATGATCTCAAAGGGAAGGAACTTGTTGAGAGCTAAAAAGAAAGCAGTTTCTTCCCATGAACTGCTACTTTGTGGAGTCAACTCCCAAGAGGATACAGCCCTGATCACTAGAATCTTAAAGCTATTCCAGTCTCGGGTTAATAGTTATCTACACCCACATATCCTCATAAACTGTAGTCGTTACATTGTACTCTGTAACCTACCTTTTAGTTGCTCTTCATGATATGAAACTTGCTAAGACCACTTTTTTCTTTTTTTTCTTAAAAAATTTACATTGATATGTTTACTTTTTTCCCCACTTGAAATGAAAATGTCAAAATTGAACAACTGTTGTATCGTTTATTAAAGTGCCTGCCCAGAATGATTAATAAAGTGGGTTTAAGAGCTTCCTGAAATATTTCTCTCAGTATAACAAAAAAAAGAGGAAAGTCTATTCTTTTACAGGGGAGATTATATCCTCATCCATCAACCTTTAGCACTCTACATTATTAATATTACTTTCCTTTCCACTGCATTCTTTTTCAAGGGCTCTCAATTGCAATATCCTTATTGTTAATTTCACTCAAAGGTGTTTTCTGTTGCCATAGAAGGTTATGACAACACAACACACTATTACCTTCAGTGGCAGGATAAACTTTTTGTACAGCAAATGAAATCACATGTAGTGTGATAAAGGTTAAGTGATTAAAACCGATTCCAGTTTGGTTTTAAAATCCTTGCTTTTAAGCACAAATATGGTGCAAAGATGTATTGATGAACAGGTATCACCTCTTCAACTTCCTATAATTTGTAGCTCTAATTAATGTTTTCACTTTTCTTTTTGTGTGCGTGTGTGTACTTGGTGTGCACACAATTACTTGAAGTTACATACTTAACTTACTAAGAATAACCGCAAAGCATGCGCCTTTGTTGATGTTTACTAAGCTTTGCTCTACTGAGCAGCAATGGTCAATTAGCTTGTTAACTGTTATCTTACTCCAAATCAACCAATGTTATTTACTAAGCTTAATTTGGTTACAAGGCCACAAGTGTGGTCCGCCCAGTGAAGATCACTCACTAATCGATGGTATTGATCAGTTAGACCAGCTAGCTAACCATTACCCATGCCTTGGCACTCTGCAAAAAAAAAAAAAAAAGCTTAGCAAAAGGCCACAGATATGCACCTAGAAAACTGAATTTGATACAGGTTTTTATTCGCCCCCCCCCCACACACACACATACACACACGCGCACACACTTAGACAAACTGTCTTTCTGAGTTTACAAGCCCTGCTTGCCTGACATGCAAAAATTACTTTATACATGAAGAGCATTCAGGTAATATTTTTATTAAAATTTGGCACGGCATTAGAATTAGATTTAAAAAAAAAAAATCTTCAGTTTGTTTTGATATTATTTGTTGCAAAATAATATTAGACTAAATGTATCCATGTAAACTGAGCAAGCAGGTTTTTGATAATGAGAATCCTAACTCCGGCAGTCATTTAATACCAGTCACTTGAATCAACTTGAACCATCAACACCAGTCTGTCATTAAAAGAAAAAAAATTCTTACAACAACAATCGTTGCCTTATCATGGCCGACAATGCTTCAAGACCACCAATCACATTGCAAGATGCTAATTTGCATAACTTCACATCACTTCCAATCAAAGCCAAGCTGCAATTTCACATCACAATCCAATGTCCAGACAGTGTTTCTCATCATTGCGTGTGTACACATTTGTAAGGAAACTGATATATTGTACATACAAGTCATTGCACCTTCAATATGTCTACCTCTATCTTGCTGTCAGGGCCCCACTTCACCCGTTCCTTTTGTCATCTCTCTAATGTAAGTGACAAAAGAGGACATGCTTGATGTTTGTTCAATTAACACAAGTCCTCTCTAAAGTGAATAGGGGCAAAAGAGGAGGGGAAGGCCTGTGTTCAAGGGCATCATAGATGATTTCCTTTTTCTCTATGAAAGAACAAGGATATTTTTTTTAATGAAAATAAAGAGAATTACTTTTTTTTTTTTTTTTTTTTTTTTTTTTTCTTCAATGGCAAAGTGGGAAAGGATTCACTTGCCTCCACACAAGAGCAAAAATGTGACACAAAGTTTTTCATTACAGAGGAACCCACATACTTCTAAATGATGGTTGAAGCTTTTTTTTTTTTTTTTTTTGTCTAGGTAGAGAGGAAGAAACTCTTCCTTCCACGTTGGTTAATTTTTATTTATTTTCATAAGTTTTAGCAATGTTAAGTTCCAATTTAAAACTTCCAAAGTAAAAAAAAAATTCTCCTTTTTAGTTAAACAACTAAAAACATTTCCTCAAAGTTCCAGACTACCATTTTTCTGGAACTCTCAAAAACAAGAATTATTCAGATTAAAATTAAGATATTTTTTATTTTACTGTTATCATTTATAGTTATTAGTAAAATTAAATACTATCAAAATATTTAGGAAATAAATATTTTTATCCATTCAATTTATTAAAACTTATCAAAATACTGAAATGTTAGTTTTAAAAATGAATAAATTACTGTAATATTTTATACAAATCAACTTATTGTATTTTTTCTTTTATTTATGGGTAAATTATCTTGAATAATTTTACCCAGAAATGTTTTTAATTTTCATGCTCAGAGTAACTTTTTTCAAGCCATCAGATTTGTACTCTGTGCATTCATTTTCTATGTAAAGAATATTAGCACATTTAAAAACAAAAAAACATCAAAACATTTTCATTGATAAAGCTTTTCTTAAAATAAATATTAAAAAATATATAATTAAAAACTTTGTACTGTCCCAAAACCCTAGCCAATCTAAAAATCAATTGTCCCTCCCCCACAAAAAAAAGACTGGTGATGGGACAACATTGAACCTTGAGTTTTGCTTAAGCAATTTCATGAAAAATACATCAATTTTTCTTTTCGGTTCACCCTTTATATACAGAGAAATTTGATAGATTTTTGGCCTTCCTTACCCCGAAACAAACAGAAAATAGATATTTTTTTTTTATATCTAAATACAGAGAAAATGGATAGTTTTAGAACTTTCTAGATGAGTGCTTGTAGGTATCTGTCTAAACTGACATAAGGCTATAAGTATAGGGCACTCAGTAAGGATCAGATTCACAAGTTTTCCTGTTGATCTGCCAGTACTTTCATGAATAACCCAAAATTATATTTTTGTTTTAGCATTTAAAAAAGAAAAAAAAGAATAGCTATATTTTCTTAATCTATCATTTTGTTATGTGGCAACACCCGTGGTTAAACATGTGTTCAATCTGTCACCAGGACCGGATTATGACATTTTGGGGTCCCTAAGCTAATAAAATTTATGCCCCCCTTCCCCCCCACAAACGTTTTGCATATTTTTTACTTGATATATTTTAGTGACATTTACATAGCTTGAAGTAAACTTTTTGCAAGAAATACATTTTTATTTATTTATTGCAAACCAAACTAGCATATATTTCAACACAATCATAAAACTTTTTTTTCCTTTTTTTTTTTAATAATCAGCATTAATCAAAATAAATATTTGTTTCTCATATTGATAACATTTCAGTTTATGAAACTATTTAGAAGTTCGACATCGATGAAATTAAAATCAATGCTTTATGAAAATTTTAAAGATTTAAACCTTCTTATCTACTTGAAATACAATGGCACAAACTAAAACTTTTCCTTGCTTTGCTTTCTGCAAAGTCAAATGAGTTTGTCATATTGATATCATTTCAGCCTATACTAGCCTAAAGGATAATCTGGCCCTGTCTATCACCATTTATTTCTAGATCAAGCTTTAGAGTTTTTTTTTAATTATGGCTTGGACTGTGATTTAGTAATAAAAATTTACAAACCAACAGCCTTGATGATTAAAGCATTGGATTTTGAGTTCAATTCCTGTGGCTGGTAATACACTTGGACTCGGTGGTTCAGGCCTAGCAATAACTGATAAGACAACATATCTCTGGACATGGACAGCAGAACAAGAACAACCTGTAGATGAAATAAAGGTTACCTGAATTGACAGACAACTGAAGAAGGCTGAGGGGACAACAGCTGAAACCTGATAATCTATATAAATGCGAATGTCAGTGTGTCACACTTTTAACTTTACTCCTAGAGGCCATAGCCAAAAATATAATACCATTCAGGCAGACTCCATGAGCAAATTAAAAACATTCCTGGGCACATCTGAAATTTTGGATTCCCAAGTTTCATTACTGCAATTGTTTTCGGCAATTTTATTTTTTATTTTTTTAAAATTTTTGGTGACAAATTTTTGTACAAAAACAATTTTTATAACTTGGAAATAAATTTGGGAATAATCAAAATTAAATGCAAAATCAAACAAGTCACCCATGAAATAAAAATAAGGGACACATGGCACAGTGGATAAAGGCGTTAGTTAGATCCAGTGACAGGACCCAAAGAGCGAGTTCAATATCTGGTTACGGCAGTGGAGAACTTGAAGAGGGGAATTAACAGGAGATAACTGATAACTGACATCCATTAGACATGGCACGTGGAACTAGAACAGTCTACCCCAGTGAGCGAAATAAAGGGTTCAGTTCGACATTCCAACCACCCGAAGAAGGCCGGAGCATACAACGGCCGAAACGTTGTAATAAATATGGCGACAAAGATGAGGACAATAGTCTGAATAATGTAAATAGTGTATAAAAATAATTGTTTGTATGAAAAGTAAGGACCTACATACATCAAATTGTCTTTAAACGAAGTGACATGCAGCAATCCATTTTGAGTTTTGTATATGTCAGCAATATGCTTCACAAAAAGATCTCCACCAACAGAGGACCAGACTACAATGAAGTGCCAAGGTTGCAGCATGGAAAAGAAAGTCCAATGCAAATGAAAATCCAGATCAAATGGCAGCCAGGAGAGAGAGCTTCCAATACTGAGAATATGCAAAGACTTAGGGACTGTCAAACTCCTGAACAAGCTGAAGGCCCGGTCAAGAGCCTTCCACAGGAACTAGCTTAAATGCCCCCCCCCAACCAACCAATAGGGTGGCTTTTAAGCTAGTAATAAATGAGAAATTTAGTCTGACAGTAAATGATAAAAAATAATGAACCGTCTCATTAAGCTGGGTTTCTCTTTAAAATTAAAAAAAAAAGCCATGGTTTGAAACTGAATCAAGGAATTCTAAATTCAACAACTTGCAATGTTAATTTTAGCATAAAATTAGAATCATACACCCCCCCCCCCGTTTTTTTGGGGGGGTCTGTTTTGTATATTTTTCTCCTCCTCCTCCCACCTCATTTTGTATTTTTTATCCCCAACATTTTATATTTTTAAAATCTAAAAAATTATTCTTAACAGAATATTATTTTATACCCAAGTCATTTCCTTTGAGTTCAATTTCTCTTTTCAGACTTTGTGGTCTGACAATGACCAAATCCCAAGGTTATAACATTAAAGGAAAAAATATTCTTGTGATCACTGAGTGTGTATATCTATATACATTACACTATTTATTATGTAACTCTTTCTAAGTTTTCGCAAGTTTATCTTCATATATCAAAATCCTTACTGTTTACTAAATTTGGATTAATGGCTAAAATTGTAGTACACAACCAAACATCTCATCTTGTCAGATTATTAATCAGCTTGTATCAAGGCAAATCCAAAGACGTATAGCCATGGCTTGTATACATGAGATAATAATGTGTCTAAATCACAAATGTGACCAGCTTCCTTTTTCATTTGTTATGCTTTACAGAAATTTAACAAATAGTATGGTGGGGGGATTGGGCTATTCTTAAACTTTTCATTCAGTTATTAAACATTTTTATATTTTGCATTCAGAAATACATATATATGTCTTTACTCACAGGAAGGTAACTTTGTACTCTAGGAAAGTAAAGATTCAGGTTGCTTCAGTAGTAAGTGTGGATGTGAAATATGCAGTGGGTAAATTGTTGCCATTTATATTTTTAATTTTGCACATGCATGGTGTTTGTTTTTTCTGCACAATAGTGTTAGTTGGGCACTGTCTGTGAGAAAAAGAGCACCATGATGCAATTCACTCCACCAGAAATTTGGAAACAGCATGCTGTAGTGTTTGGCATTTGTGCTGGAAGCTCCAATCTGAACATTTCAGTGTTTGGGTGTCAATCTGATGACAGTGCAGAGGATTTGGAAAGAGTTTGATGAGTCTAATGGTGATTACGAAGGTATAGCAGCTTGGAAAACTTACTTTGAAGATTCTGATAAGAACAGAACACTTGGTTTTGCTGGTGAGGGCATCAGAAATCATAATTTGTGGAGAAAAATTATACATTTCAATATTACTCAAGGATCTTGCCGATGTGACTTCCATCTTCTGGCTTTCTCCTTCTATATTTTGGATAGGAGTCATTCCCTTGTTCAAATTTAAATTTAAATCAAAAGGAAATATCAGTCGGGGCTTTGTACAAAAACTTATGTATTTGATGCAATACTTGATTGAATGAATAGATTTCATCATTGATATGCTAGTTGAATTGTCGCGACAAATATGTAAGTGATTGGGGATTTCTTGCTCAACTTGACGTCCATATTGTCTCTTTTTGATCTTGCCGATGTGACTTCCATCTTCTGGCTTTCTCCTTCTATATTTTGGATAGGAGTCATTCCCTTGTTCAAGTCTAAAATTTAATTTAAATCAAAAGGAAAAAATTCAGTGAGGGATTTGCACAAAAACAGCTCGATCTGACCCTTTTGATATATATGATGCAATACTTGATTGAATGAATTGATGAGCAGATTTCAACATTGTTATGACAGTTGAATTCTCGCAAAAAATATGTATTGTAAGGCACTAGTCACTGATAGTTGATTTCTTTCTCAACTTGATGTCCATATTGTCTCATTTTGATCTTGCCGATGTGACCTCCATCTTCTTGCTTTCTCCTATATTTTGGATATGAGTCATTCCCGTTTAAATTTCCTTTATATCAAAGAAAAACAGATTTTCTGTGGGGGGTTTTGTGCTCCCCAGAGACCACCTTTTGATAAAAATAAAGTATATTTATCCAAGTACACTGGGCAATGTAGTTTCAAACTATATACGGTTGAGGGGTGGGGTTCTATCTCAAAAACCCTAGGAGTTCAATAAGAAACCGACAGACTACAACACACACACACATACACACACACACACACACACACGTGTATATATATATATATATATATACACACACACACACACACACGTGTGTGTGTATATATATATATATATACACACACACACACACACACACACACACACACACATATACACGTGTGTGCGTGCGCATAGTTTTAGCAAAAATCGTGTGGAACCGTTCTTCACGAACCTTTTCTCTGTAAGATCATTTTGCATCATTTATTTAAGTAATTTATTTAGTATCTGTCAGACATAAAATGCATTTACTGCCTCAATTCTCCTGTGAAAATTTCAGCCTCTAATCAGTTCTGTCTCATTTAGCTCAAGCTGCCAACTACATAAGGAAGATATTAATTTATTATTATTCACTTTGAGAAGTAATTTACTTTGTCTCAGCAAGACACTAGAATCTGTTATATTTCTACTCCATAATAAACTAAATCCCTGAAGATTGAAGTCTGAAGGAGCTTTTAGTCTTTCTTCAGTGTTTTTATTAAAAACAAGAACAATATCAAATTTCCTCTTCCCCACTTCCTCCTTGTATCCTCTTCAACCTCCCCTTTCTTCTTCCTTACCTCTTTTTTGGCCCTCCTCCCCCTTCTTCTTCCTTACCTCTTTTTTGGCCCTCCTCCCCCTTCTTCTTCCACTCCTCTTCTTTTTGGCCCTCCTCCCCCTTCTTCTTCCACTCCTCTTCTTTTTGGCCCTCCTCCCCCTTCTTCTTCCACTTCTCTTCTTTTTGGCCCTCCTCCCACTTCTTCTTCCACTTCTCTTCTTTTTGGCCCTCCTCCCACTTCTTCTTCCACTTCTCTTCTTTTTGGCCCTCCTCCCACTTCTTCTTCTTCTTCTCTTCTTTTTGGCCCTCCTCCCACTTCTTCTTCTCTTCTTTTTGGCTCTCTTTACATAAACATTGTGATAATAACAAATATGAAGACATTACTCTGATTGTAAATAATGTAAACAATTTTTAATTTTTTTAATTTGATATTTTAATTTTTTTCCTCCTTTCTTTCAGGTAAGTCTCCATCAGATTGTTTTCTTTCCATAAGTGAAAAGGTATGTAGTTTAATTTTTAATATAAGCTGATGTCTGTGATTGATTCAGCATTCAGATATTGGCAAAGTGTTTAATCAAAGAATTGTAGAGGAATTCTTAAAGTATTCTTAACTTGGTAGGAATTGAATGTGAAAATAAAGATCGTAAGTTCTGTATTAATGCACATAAGACCATTTCCTTTCACCCATCCTTTCTTTGGTCTCTTTCATGCTGCTTTTGTTTGATCTTTGTTTCTGATTTCTCTCAGTCAGTCTCTCTTTATACTCTATTATGTGAGGAGACGGGAAAGGAAAGATAGGAGGCCGATAACACTCTGCTTCCTTTTATGCTCCCCCCCCCCCTCCATTCATTCTCTTTTACCAGCTCCACACCTCCCAGTTCAGTCTCTTTCCTACCTTTTGTGCCCACTCCCTTATTTGCGCGCTCTCTCTTCTCCCTTATTCGCGCTCTCTCTCTCTTCTGCCTTATTCGCTCTCTCTCTCTCTCTTCTGCCTTATTCGCTCTCTCTCTCTCTCTCTCTTCTCCCTTATTCGCTCTCTCTCTCTCTCTCTCTTCTCCCTTATTCGCTCTCTCTCTCTCTCTCTCTTCTCCCTTATTCGCTCTCTCTCTCTCTCTCTCTTCTCCCTTATTCGCTCTCTCTCTCTCTCTCTTCTCCCTTATTCGCTCTCTCTCTCTCTCTCTCTTCTCCCTTATTCGCTCTCTCTCTCTCTCTCTTCTCCCTTATTCGCTCTCTCTCTCTCTCTCTCTTCTCCCTTATTCGCTCTCTCTCTCTCTCTCTCTTCTCCCTTATTCGCTCTCTCTCTCTCTCTCTCTTCTCCCTTATTCGCTCTCTCCCTCTCTCTCTCTTCTCCCTTATTCGCTCTCTCCCTCTCTCTCTCTTCTCCCTTATTCGCTCTCTCTCTCTCTCTCTCTTCTCCCTTATTCGCTCTCTCTCTCTCTCTCTCTTCTCCCTTATTCGCTCTCTCTCTCTCTCTCTCTTCTCCCTTATTCGCTCTCTCCCTCTCTCTCTCTTCTCCCTTATTCGCTCTCTCCCTCTCTCTCTCTTCTCCCTTATTCGCTCTCTCTCTCTCTCTCTCTTCTCCCTTATTCGCTCTCTCTCTCTCTCTCTCTTCTCCCTTATTCGCTCTCTCCCTCTCTCTCTCTTCTCCCTTATTCGCTCTCTCTCTCTCTCTCTCTTCTCCCTTATTCGCTCTCTCTCTCTCTCTCTTCTCCCTTATTCGCTCTCTCTCTCTCTCTCTTCTCCCTTATTCGCTCTCTCTCTCTCTCTCTCTTCTCCCTTATTCGCTCTCTCTCTCTCTCTCTCTTCTCCCTTATTCGCTCTCTCTCTCTCTCTCTCTTCTCCCTTATTCGCTCTCTCTCTCTCTCTCTCTTCTCCCTTATTCGCTCTCTCTCTCTCTCTCTCTTCTCCCTTATTCGCTCTCTCTCTCTCTCTCTTCTCCCTTATTCGCTCTCTCTCTCTCTCTCTTCTCCCTTATTCGCTCTCTCTCTCTCTCTCTCTTCTCCCTTATTCGCTCTCTCTCTCTCTCTCTCTTCTCCCTTATTCGCTCTCTCTCTCTCTCTCTCTTCTCCCTTATTCGCTCTCTCTCTCTCTCTCTCTTCTCCCTTATTCGCTCTCTCTCTCTCTCTCTCTTCTCCCTTATTCGCTCTCTCTCTCTCTCTCTCTCTTCTCCCTTATTCGCTCTCTCTCTCTCTCTCTCTTCTCCCTTATTCGCTCTCTCTCTCTCTCTCTCTCTTCTCCCTTATTCGCTCTCTCTCTCTCTCTCTCTTCTCCCTTATTCGCTCTCTCTCTCTCTCTCTCTTCTCCCTTATTCGCTCTCTCTCTCTCTCTCTCTTCTCCCTTATTCGCTCTCTCTCTCTCTCTCTTCTCCCTTATTCGCTCTCTCTCTCTCTCTCTCTTCTCCCTTATTCGCTCTCTCTCGCTCTCTCTCTTCTCCCTTATTCGCTCTCTCTCTCTCTCTCTTCTCCCTTATTCGCTCTCTCTCTCTCTCTCTTCTCCCTTATTCGCTCTCTCTCTCTC
This sequence comes from Acanthosepion esculentum, assembly GCA_964036315.1. Taxonomy (NCBI): domain Eukaryota; kingdom Metazoa; phylum Mollusca; class Cephalopoda; order Sepiida; family Sepiidae; genus Acanthosepion; species Acanthosepion esculentum. Next base: position 41,821,367 of record OZ038511.1, on the reverse strand, counting down.
TCTCTTCTCCCTTATTCGCTCTCTCTCTCTCTCTCTTCTCCCTTATTCGCTCTCTCTCTCTCTCTCTTCTCCCTTATTCGCTCTCTCTCTCTCTCTCTTCTCCCTTATTCGCTCTCTCTCTCTCTCTCTTCTCCCTTATTCGCTCTCTCTCTCTCTCTCTTCTCCCTTATTCGCTCTCTCTCTCTCTCTCTTCTCCCTTATTCGCTCTCTCTCTCTCTCTCTTCTCCCTTATTCGCTCTCTCGCTCTCTCTCTTCTCCCTTATTCGCTCTCTCGCTCTCTCTCTTCTCCCTTATTCGCTCTCTCGCTCTCTCTCTTCTCCCTTATTCGCTCTCGCTCTCTCTCTTCTCCCTTATTCGCTCTCGCTCTCTCTCTTCTCCCTTATTCGCTCTCGCTCTCTCTCTTCTCCCTTATTCGCTCTCGCTCTCTCTCTTCTCCCTTATTCGCTCTGTCTCTCTCTTCTCCCTTATTCGCTCTGTCTCTCTCTCTCTTCTGTTTGCCCTATCCCACCTCCATTCTTATCTTGTCAATGACAAATTTTAGTATTTATTTTTACTTTATATGCTAACTAAACCTTGCTATACAAAGATTGTATAGCATCAGTCTTCCAAAAGTTCTAAAAAAAATAATCTAGATGCCTCAAATATCAGCATTCAAGCCCTTAGTTTTGGGCTCAAAATCAACTGTCGAGGAAATATGCAAATCTGTTTTCTCTGACCTCTCCAGAGAGAGTAAGAAATGTCATTGTTCCATCGTGGGCCATATCAATTGTCTCCACTGCATTAGTCTCCACTGCATTAGTCTCCACAGTTGTCTTCAGCCTAATACGGCAATGTTACACACTGTCACTTACTGAAAATCAAACCAGTTCTCTTTTCACCAAGAGAAATTTGTTTTCTTTAAGTATAATACATAGTGTGACAGTGAATGAGATGCTGACTCCCCAATTCTAGTCTTTAGAGACCCATCTATTTGCTACAAAGTGAAAATTCTCACTGAAGAATTTTGGCAGCTTAAACTTTTTCTTTTTCTTTTTCTTTTTTTTTTAACCGGAAATTCATGGGCCAGTGTAAAGACGCCAATAGATACTTCTTTTTCCTTTGTTTGTGGGATATCCTGAGTATGACTATAAACTACATCTGCATTCTGGGTAAGATGATAAACTACGTCCAACAGCAAGGCATCTGATCAGGAGGTTTTGAGGAACGTGGAACCACCTTAATTGCTGGTGTTCCCAGGTCCACCCTGACCTGGGGTGGTAGCACCTGTTAGGTTCCCAGATATGGGCAAATAGTTAACACCCAAACTTGTGTAAAAATAGGTTTTAATACAAGAAATACTTTGTAATAAAAAGAAATTATTACCAGCAATAATTTTTGAAGGAAAAATTATCAGCAATAATTAAAATTTACAGTGAAACATATACTGTTAGAGACTGTAGATTTTGATCTAGTGCAAACAAAATATTACCAAGTGAGTAATTTTAAAAAAAAAAAAAAAAAAAAAACTTACAAAATAAAACCATCCAAGATTGTAAATTTCCTAAAAGTTCGATTGTACTCAGAAATGAGTAATTGAAAAATGGTTCAAATATATATATATATATATATATACATACACATACACACTTTTTTTTTTTTTTTTTTAACCAAACTATCGCTATGAATCTGTTTAAAAAAATTTGTTAGTATTAAATACCTACTGAGGTTGATATGCCACAAAACCACCAACCAACAAACAAATTATTTGTGGGACTTGTGGCCATATTTCAGAAATATATAAGAAATATATAAATAAACCTTAATATATTCTATTTAGTCTCCACAATGTTATAACGGTTAAATAAGGCAGTACTGAGATGCAGATTCCATTAGCAGAGGAATATTTCCGACCTGATTGTGCATTATATTAGTTAGTAATATTAGTAGGCCACAAAGTGGGGAGTTTACTATTTGAGTGAATTAGTCTGTGGATTAAGCTCATTAATCATGAAATTATGTTAGGACACCTATAACAGTTGATGTGAAACAAAAAGAGCTTTTTCACTCTGACACTATTTAAGTATTCATCTGTTTCTTTTACTTTGTTTTATAAAATTGGGAAGGTGGAGAAAGCGTTCGATTAATTGAATAATTAATTTAAGGCAGCAGGGAGACATGGAGAAATTAGAATTCTCGTTTAATTTTGAGTTGTTTGTTGATTACAATCTTCCTTATCAACTGGTAATGGAGTTTTTGGGGCTCCTGAAAGTAGAAGGCTAAAATTTGATCATTTTAATGAGACCTCTATCTGTAAAGTTAATCCATAAACCAAATAAGTTTTTTTTTTTTTTTGTTTATCTTATCTGTGTTTTGTTTTGTTTTTTTGTTTCTGGAAATTGTGGAGTTTTGTCTTATTTTTTCTTCCTCGTTTTTGCTAAATTGTTTACACAACTGTTTGTGTTGTCTTGATTACAATCTAGAAATAAAGTTAAAGGGTTTTCTTCAAGTTAAGCCCCTACCTCTGACAACTTTTTATTTTTTGTTTTGCTTCAACTGTAATTGCTATCAATTGAATTAGTAAAATGTCTGTAGTGAATAGCTAAAAACTGAATCGCATAGTTTTCTTGAATAGAGGGTGGTGATGTGTATATATGTAGGAGCACGTGCAAGGTCAAGCATGTTCGCACAGAATTTTATTTAATTTCCTATCTGTTCTATTGAATTAGATATAAAGAAAAAAAGTGAATGATTGGGAAGACATTAGAGGGTTAAAAAATGAAAGCTAAATAAAATGGCACATTTGGGAATGAAGACTATGAAAAAAGAATACAAGGAAAAAAAGATGGCCGAGGGGGGGGTCTGTAAAAGTAAATATTAAACACTTCAAATATCTTATGGATCAGTTATAACAAAATTTAGTCTAGGAGTTAGGTAATTGAGTATAGAATAGGCTGTATTAGGGCTATTTTTCAATAACATTTTAAACAAACTGCCAACAGCTTTCTCAGATCAATACTTACAAATGGCTCTGAGGGAATAGAGCCTGTAGGTCCTAGCAAGGACCATCCTTCTTCAAGAGATTGACAATCGACACTATTTCATATGAAAGGTTAGAAAGCAAACCCCATTAATATTAAAAATACAGGGTGTGATGGATAAATGTCCTGAAGATTTCCTTCATATGCTAATGAATTAGTTATTCATAGTTGGGATAAGAATCTTGAATAAAAATGCTTTACCAAGTATTCCAAGAAGTGGGACTCAAGATAAACCTTTCCAAAACAGAAACTATGATCCAGAATTGAATGAAACCAGTGATGGCATCTACCCAGAATCCGTAAAAAGAATCAGGATATGCGATTAATAAATACTAAACACTTTAAATCCCTTGGTGTATGGATTGGTTTCAACAAATCCAAATAATAGAAACTGTATTATTGAAATCTTTCAGCAACAAATAAAATTAATAGCACATGTATCTCAAAGAGAAAATGACATAATCAAGATATTGAGATTCCACACTACTTCAAACAAAAAGTTAGGAAGGAAACTTCCATCAGTACTGGAAAGAGCAATGGAGTCTTCTTGATAAACCTATTTACCTGAAAAATTGTTTTAAGAGAACTTTATAAATCTCAATTGAAATTGGTACTGTATATATTATAATAAAATCATTAATGATGCATTTTATAGTAAAAAATAACTTATTTTAATGGCAAAAATAATTTCTGTCGCATTATTTCAATGGTAATGGTGAGTTTAGCCATTTCCATACAGGAAACATTTGTTATTCATTGAATGAACAGTTAACATTACTGGCACTTAAAATTTACAAATTCTCTTTTAAACAGTTTTTCAGGAAAAAAGGCCTCTCAAGCCCACTAAATGTTATCACTTCTAATACTGATAGGAGTTTCTTTCCTAACCTTTTGTTCAATGTCATGTAGAAAGTCAAGTTTTATTATATCAATATTTTCCCTTCTATTTACATGTGCTATCCATTTTAGTTGTTGCTGCTGTTAGACGTCTACAGGTAATGTTGTTTTTGTCAATCTTCGAAAATGACACAGTTCAGTTGCAACTGTGCTAAGTTTGCTTAAATTACAACTAGGAAACTGGATTACTGGATCTAACGATTTAACATAATATTCATTCCTGAATGACATTTATAATAAGATTTAAGAATTGGGAAATAAAACTGAATTGACCTCCCTAGTCTCGGCAACAGTGGAGTTCGTGTAGAGATCAGATTTAAAAATGTCTTTTCAACTTAGTAAAACAAAGCAGTAGGCCTGCTGATTTAAAGAACTTTCTTTTTTTCTTTTTTCTTTTTTCTTTTTTTTTTCTTGTGTGTGTGGGGGGTCTTTTCCTCTTCAATACAAGATATTTTTTGAGATATCTGATTGGCTAGTCTTTACTCAAACCCCAGTACAAATATGAGATAAGTACTATTAAATGAAAATAAGGAGGGATCTTATATGGTAATTTATTTGGGTTCAGTGACTATCAACCAGAGTTTAGTGTGTACTGCATGCCCTTCCAGTCAAGGAGTGTTTACTGAAAAAGCAAAATCCCTTGCTTGTCACCTGATGACCCCAGAATCAAATATATACATAATTATAAATGACTGGTTGGCTTTAGTGCAGGTCTAACCCCTAAAAATTCCTATTTGACACCTTAATTTCATAATAAACCTAGAATATGTTTATTACAAATCAAAATGTTAAAATATATATTTTAAAAAATAAAGCATCTGATACAGTGTAACCCGGATATAAGAGAGTTGCCAAGACCGTAGAAGTCTCTTATATCCGGGTTTGGTCTATTTTGTTTAGGTAAGTATGGCTCTAATTTGAGACCTGAGGAAATCTCTTATATCTGGGTTTCTCTTATATCTGGGTTACACTGTATATAATTATTTATCATCTTTAAAAAAAAAAAAAAAAATTCATAACTCTTTTTTACCATTTTGTCATTGTTATAGTGTAGAGTGTGATATGGTAGGGGATATGCAATGAATTATATATATCTTAATTTAATGAGTGAATAAACATCTTGCAAGTTCCATGCCAATAAGATGTCTGGAAATTGCCCTATTGGATCTTTAAATATTTTGGCTTAACAATTTGCAATAACAATCATAAATATTAATGCAGGTCATTATTCAAGGAAGTAAGAGGGTACAAATAAAAAGATTAAAAATTAACATTTTCCATTTCACTGATGCTGAGCATTGTCATTGACCCCCTATTATTTTTCTCTTGCTATTATGTATGCTTTCTTTTCTCCCTAAAATCCAACACTATCTCTTTTCTATCATTTTTCCTCAGTCAAAAGGGAATGGTCTATTATTTATTTGGGACAATGGCAGGGTGTAGCACGCATACTAACTTACTAACAAGAACAAGCAGAATTATATTTTTTTTTTTTTCTTTTCTGATGCATATTTATTTTTAGTGTCAACATAAAAGAATTTTTAAACAAATTGGAAGATTTTATTAAGCTCTGTCCATCACTTCATTAACATCTCGACCCCACCCACAATGCACTTGTGAGAGTACGCCCTTTACCTGTCTACCCACCCCCTTGTAGAAAAGCCAAACTTCTAGAAATGTGTTGATTTTTTTTTTTTTTTTTTTTTTTTTTTTCCTCTCAGAAATTGCCCTTTGGAAACTTTTCTGGATCTCTTTTCTAACCCCCTCTCTTATTTCGGATCTACCAAGTGCATGTGGGACAGACTAGTGGGACACAATGAAGAGGGGAGGGCTTGCTACTCCTGCCACCTCACAACAATTACATTGTCCCCTCTTGTTTATACAGTCCCAATTATGGTGGCTTACCTATGGTGATTCCCCTTCCAGTAAGGAGGGTCTCCTGCCACTAACCCAATTACCATGTGCCAATCATTTCTCCTTACCCAACCCCTTGGCCACATTCACTACCCTCTCTCTTAATTTCTTACCCAACTTCGACACAATCTTTTGTTTGTCACTTTGTTAGATGGCTGTTTTTGATAGATACTTCAGCTGCTATAATTGGGTCAAGTCTTGGCTCACAAGGTAGACACAAAGTTATCATGCTGGGTTTAGGTTCAAACCTTGGAGCAAGTATAAGCAAGAATTTTTTTTTTTTTTTTTTTTTTCTGATTTTTTTGCATAAGGAAATTATTCTGTAAAACCCATATAGATGTTAATGTGCCAATAAATGACTTTAAATAATTAGTTGCCTTACAGCCATAACAATTTTTCACTTCCTGCCATGCTCAAATTATTGTACTGTGAGAAAATATTTTTTAAAACATTGTTTCATTATTAAATTCTTAAATTTTCTTATTTAAATTTCGGTCTTATTTCTGTTACATTTTATCAAATCACTTAAGCTGTCATAATATTCTGCAATCATTAAGCAACAAAGGACTGAAAAGGTAAACTCTGTTTCCAATGAGATTTAAGCTTAGAAATGATACAAAGATTGTCATAAGAGTGCTACAAAAATTATGAGAAAAAAACTATTCGAAGATTAATGATGCTTTATTCAGACAATTGAAAACTATTATAACGTCTATTACTATTATATGTAAACAAGTAATTCAGACCATTGGAGACCATTATCATCTATTACTACTGGGTGTAAATAATTAATACGAGTAAGATGCAAGATAAAGTAGATAAATCTTTGTCTTCATTTTTTATTACTATTTCTTTGTTAATACTTAGTAATAATAGACGTAATAGTCTTCAGTTGTAAATATTTTAGATTATTTTTTTGTCATTAATTTCTTTACTCTGAAATTCAGAAATTTGGGTAACTGAAGACTTGCATCTATTACTACTAGGTGTAAATAAGTGTGGAAAGTAAGATGCTAGAAAAAAAAAACAGTCAAACATTAATTTGAGAAATTAATTGGTATATATATTTTAAATAATAAGTTTTGAATTTAAGTTTTCTTTTAATGGGAGAAGAGTATTTCTTTTAGGAAAGGAGATATTTGGTTAAATCTGAGGTGCAGATTTATATTTTGGTAAGATTTGATAGCAGCACTCTTTCAGTTAGCCTGAAGTGTGTGTATAATATATATATATATATATATATATATATATATATATATATATATATATATTTCATAATCTTGTAAAACTAACATTTTTACTTCTGTGTATGAATACTTGTTACAAAATAAAATCCTTACATCCACTTTGATAAAGTCCATCAGAGAATGAAACATGTCAACTAAGTTTTCCTTTTCTCTTTATATATATATATATATATATGGTTTGAATGAGTAGTTGTCAACTCAAATTATATGCAATATCTACTTCCTGAATTTGACAAAGAGGTCCGCAGAGAAATGTACCTTATCTTGCATCCAACCATCTTTTTTTTTCTTTTTTTTAAATTCCAGCTCCTTCCAGAGCAAAGAAAATTGTGGCAATCCAGATTCCTTTTCTTTCTCTAAGACAGTGAAATAGTTTCCTGTTATGAATTCAGCAGATTAGTCCTTCACTTAGACTGGCTGCCACCCAAGGCTAGACAACCTAGTCTACCCTGCTGTTTAACCCCACGGAGACATTTGTTTAAAAATGAATGCAAAAGACTAGGCGATAACTTGAATTCTGCTTGTCAGTTTCAATTTCTGTGCCGATAGCCACTAAACTACCCACACATATTTATTTTATTTTTTTTAATTCATTTTTTAATTAATCCTGCTGGCCAAATTAGAGACTTAATTTTAAGCAGTTTTTTGTGTATAAAAATCAGACCTGCAACAGTACATTTTTTTACCTCAGTATTTAAGGTCTTCCATATTGTTGTATGTGGTCTACCTCAGTAATCTACTTTACCTAAAATCAATTTTCAAGCCTAATAGACAAAAACATCCTTCATCAACAAATTTGAAAGATATCAATATTTAAATTTACAAAAAAAAATAGCTTGACTTTTTCTTTTTTTCTTTTTTTTTCCTGTTGCATTTATTCATCCTCTAAGAGAATACTGGGTTTTATTGTAATATGTGGTCTTTCTCAGTTTTTGAGAACTGCCATATTGTTGCATGGGGTCTGAGTCATACATCTTCCCGTGAGTCATTGGTCCCAAGTGAAGCATTCAAACTAGATGGAAGTGGATAAAGAAATATATAAGGCCCCATAAATAATAAAATGCTTGCCAAAGGATTTGGCCAAACTGTCATTTCAAGTGAAAAATGTGCATGTGCATTTCTGAAAGAGTGCAACCTCCTTAATACTGCACAAGAAATGGAACTGTGCCATAAATGCAATTCTGTTATGGAAGAAAGATGGAAGCATAACCAAAAAGGTGAATTTTAACTGGTTTTTAAGTGTTCACAAAAAGAGGCCTATTCAAACAGGAAAATGTTAAGAAAAAAAGTCAGTTTTTTTTTTTTTTCCTTTTTTACAAGATGGACAAACTTTTTCAAGCTGAAATATTTTAAATATCTTTTTACTGATTTAAGACATTTTAATACCTATTATTTAATAGGTATAAATTTATAATAATTTTTTTAAGAATGATTTTACTGATACAAGTTCTACTAATTAATCCATAGCTGTGGGGAGAAGTGGATTCATACCTTTCCTAAGGGTATTTGTATGTAAGTGAATATAACAAACCCAACTGAAATTGGAACTCGGCTCTCTGATTTCCAATTCTGAGCTGTCATCCATTACACCACCCACACATTCAAGCTTACAGTACTTGGTTTTCTCAAGTACTGACCAGGCTCAACTTAGCTTAACTTCAGTGATCATATGAGAACCAGTGTTTCAACATGATATAAGCCCTTAATTCCTTGACTCAATATTGAATGCTAGCACTCATTGAATTAGAAACTGTGGCACCTAAAAATCTTCCATAATTCTAGCCATTTTTTTTCTTTGGATCTTGCCCAATTCAAAAAGATCCCTTAATAATTGTAGAATTTTTGCTGGCACATTCATGGGCTTCAGTTCAGAATGTAAATGGTTCTTGGTTAATTTTTCCTTTCTTTTCTCTTCTGCTCTTGACAAAATTGCAAAATTTTACCTTTTTATTTCGTTTTTGCCACTTTGGTCATTAAATACAGTGAACTAAGGTCAATGTAATTTCTTGACCTCACTTAAAGAATAAGTGGCTTTACTTAAAACCACTTAAAAGAATGCATGACATTTACAATGTTAAAAACAACTGGAATTTTTTTCATCTTCAGAAAAGACAGAAAAATAAATTGCTTACTGTTAGATAATTTTTATACAAAAATCGAAGAGTATCCCAGAGATGTCTTCTCACCAGATTCATTTAAATCATTAATCAAGTCTTCTAAGAGGATTAGAAGACCAACCAAGAATTATTATTGGCAGACATAAACCTTAACAAAATACAAAATGTAGACCCCACTGTCTTGATTAAAGATTCAGGAGAAAAACTAAATGAATTTTTGGAAAAGGTAATTGATAAAGGCAAAAGATTAGGAAGAATGAAATGCATGGTTGTCAATAATTGAAGCAGCCATACATACTTACATAGCAGTGTTTGTTTTGTTGTTGTTAAGGCAGGCCCAAGATTAATCTCTCACAAAGCAAGGTGGGTCCTACTTGACAGGATTTATTATGATTTGAGGCAAGGTTTTACAAGACCAAATGTTCTTCCTGGCACTCAACTATGACACTTACAGTAGTCCAAGTACTCTGTGTTTTTATTGAGATGCTATCTCTAGGAAGGTTGCCATTCAAGGCTTGAGACACCATCCTGGTTTCACACACACACACACACACACACACACACACACACACACACACACACACACACACACACTTGGCCCCTATAAGAATCTCGTCTGCCTCTTGACTAGTCGTCTTTTTCATCCTGTGTATTGATGTGCCACCATCCAAACCAGCAGAAAAGCTAGTGGAGGAGCTGGTTAGATGCCAACGACAATTCATGGCAAGTTGTACCGAGTTACATGTTACCAGTAACAAGCCTGAGCTTTGCCACTACAAAGTGTAAATTAAATATTAGGGAGGACAAAATCAAGCAGGAGTAGAGATAGGCTGTATAGGTATAGAAACAGATGACCGTATTATACAGAAATCTAGACGCACATTGAAATAGTGAAAGATTTTTTTCATGAGGGGATAGAAAAATATCCTTAGTCACAAAGAAAGGCGTGCTAGACTGCTATGAAATAATTTCATATATGGTAGTGAATACTGGACAGTTTCAGCGTATGAAGAAAAGACTTCATGTGAAAGAAAAAAATTGTTCTACTGACATAGGCTGAGACTACCATGAACAGAACTTATTAGAAACAAGGACATCTTAGAGAATAGGAATTATAAAGTAATTTAACAATAAGAAAATGGCTGAAAATTTTGTGACAAATACTGACAAAAAGTTCAACATGCACATGGTATATCAAAGGCAAGAGAAGTGAGAGCTCTTTGCTTTCTATATGTGCACAGAGGGCAGCCATTTTGAAAGAGGCTTATGGGTAGGACAAGAGAAAGTAACTAAGATTTTTTTCTCAATTTCAAGGCATTTTATGGTTTACGGCTTTAAAAAATCTCAGGAATTGTGATAAATATGTTTAAAATTAGAACAATTTTAATTTCAAAAGATCCAATTTAAGTTTAGCATTTGGTCTTTCCAGCTAAAAGTACAAATAATTTTTTTCCTCTATTAGTTTCTCACATAATTACTTTAAGTTGCAAAAATAAAATTTAGCAGATACAGGCTTCAAAAGATCTTTGTGAGATGTGCTTTCTTTCATAAGGATAAATCATCCTTGGTTTGTTAAGTACTTCATGGCACATCAGACAATACAGTGATATCTCCTACATAAGTGGAACACCGGTTCAAATCTGGTTAAAGGGCATATATCTCTTTATTAAAGACTCTTGACAAACCCAGGCTGCTAGATGAAAATAAAAATATTTAAAAAAAAAAAAATAAAAAATAATGCAATTTCCTTAGACAGTTTTGTCTTTCATTCTGACATGAAGAAGCTGAGATCAATAGTGTTGAAATGTGTCATTAATAAGCTTTACTAGTTTCTCATCATTTCCACTTTTTCTTTTTTGAGATATATACAGTAGCGGCCATAATATAAGGAATGGAAACAACAAAGACATAAATATGTGTATTACTTATAAAGTAATGCATGATTAGCAATGAAATTTTTACCGAATAAAGATTAGGGTGTAATGCATAAATATTATACAAAGTTACAAAAATTTACATAATAGTCTACTGTATATATATATGAAAGAAAAGATGTCTGACAAATTGGAAGGTTTTTGTGACACATTTCTTCTGTTAGGATTGTTGAGACTACACATGCACACAAATGAGACACTGGGAGTTTCAAAAAATTTTTAAGAAATTTTTTTTTTTTTTTTATATAACTCCCAGCATCACTCACACAACAGTGTAAACAAAACCAGGCCAATGAAGTCCCAACAGATGAAATGCATCACAAAAGTTTTTCCAATATGTCATACATCTTTTCTTTCAAAACTGTTCTTGATTATATAAAAATTTATATATCCTTGTCCCATTTTATATATATATATATATATATATATATATAGAAATAGAAAGAACAGATATAAAATCCAGTGTTCTTATAGATATTTTTATTTTTACACAATAGTGCTCAATCTAAATTTTTAGAGCATTAATATTATAAATTAATTTACTTTATATATATATATATATATATAATAGAAATTTACTTATATATATAATAATAGGAAAATATTACAATTTAATTAATAATATATCTATATAAGCCATAAAAAAATTTAATTTCAAAGAAAAAAATTTACAAGTGGAAGAAAAATCTACATTTGAAACAATGAAAACATAAGCAAAATTTCATGAACGTGTGCGTGTAAAAGAACATTACATTCATGAATATACATGTGTACAAAACAGTTAAAAATAAAAATAACAGATTAAAAAAGATACGGAACAAATTTTACCAAGAAACCTCAAAGTTGGGATAAAATTGATATTTATAAGTAATCTTTTTCATATACTATTAACTCTATTTTTAATATTAATATTGAACATTATATATAAAAATATCTTCTGTTTCTTAAATCTTTATATATATATATATATATATATATATATATATATAAATTTATTTATATATATATATATATATAAAGATTTAAGAAATATATATAATGTTCAATTGGTCATTCTAGCTTATGTAACATCGTTTACCCCTAGCGAAGGATCGTTAATTAATTTGATACTTTTAAAACCATTTATTCTACATTCAACATCATCACTTGATAAGACACCAGAGGTGTTGAGACAAAATGGCTATTTTTGTAGTGATTTTATAACATATTTATGTTATAATATTTAAATAATTATATATTCTGCAACTATTCATCCAAGTAAGTTAGTAACAACCTAGTTAGTTGTTTCATTTTTATTGTATCTTTCCAATTTTTGAATAAAGTTTTTATTGGGTTAAAAATTGTGAATAAGCTGTCCATGTATTTTGGTCATCTGTCATTATTGAGAACCAATGTGGTGACTGTCTGGAAGGCAAGATTCTGTTGGCCACATGTTGGTATTCTTTAGAAGGTTGAAACTTTAAAATGGTTCATGTAAGGGGAGCATAACTGCTGCAAAAAGACCCCCCCCCACCAAAAAAAAAAACTTAATAGTTGAGCTTCTATATTTGATGCATTTCATTTAGCACTAAAGAAGAATAAACTTTGGCTTCACGTACACTGCTAAATGCAAATCCAACATTAAAAAAATAAGTATTGGAACTGATTTTTTTTTTTTTTTTTTTTTTTTTTTCCTTTTTCTTCCCCCTCTGTGAATCTGGATTGTTTCAAGATAAGGCTAAGGCCTGTCCCCTGGTGGTGTATAATGAGTCCACACATCTGCAAAAGAAGGCTAATTAACACTGACCAAAAGATGACAAACCAACCTGTGGGTGTGTTTGAAAAACAAATAACACGGTGAACCACTGTAATTTTTAAAGTTTTTTTTTCTCAAGGCAACCAGTCTTTGTAATTATAATGCTCAATATCAAAATATAGAACAATAATCTTCTAATTGCCATGTCCTTTAAGTACATTGGCGATTATGGCTCTCCACAATTTCCTGTCCTCTGTAGCTCTTACTAAATTTCGTCTTTTTGCTATCTCTCCTAATCCCTGTTCTACCATCCATTTACACAAGCTCATTAGGCAGGGGTTATACATTGTTTTTCGTCTGTCCTTTTTACCTTCAATATGTCCTGTGAGTGTTGAATTTTTTAAGCCTTCTTTCCTTATTAGAAATTTCAACTATTTCTTTCTGAAGTCAAGTATGTGTCAGTTTTGTTTCCATTTTCTCTAAAACTTTGACACTGTTCACATGTTCAGTCCATGATAGTCTCAGCATCCTTCTGTAGAATGACATTTCTGTTGCTTCAGATCTTTTCATCTGTGATAAGCTTGTCTCACATTCACTGTTATACAGAAAGGCACATAATAGATTAATTCTGTTCACTTATCTTTTGGGTGTCTCTAAATTGAGTTTCACCAAATTACGTCCACTCTTCAGGAGACTTGAATGTGTGCATGTGTGAAAAACCTAATAGTCATTCCTCTTTGACACTAGCCTCTCCAAACCACTGAACGACGGAATATGTGAGTGAACAAGTGAGAACAAAGCAAGACATAAATTTAGCAAATGTTACTTCAAATATTACCATTCAGAAACCAAACAGGCTGCAATTTGCTCAGGACTGATGAAGTTAGCACATAAACTATAAGCCAGTGATTCCCAAACTTTTTTTTTTCTCTGGGCTGCATTTTTGGAATGAAAATTTGCTCGCACTTCACCAAATTTTATGTGATAAAAGTACATTTAAAAATAAAAAAAACAAAAAAACAGAGAGGGTGTTAAAGGGAGATAACTGCAGATTCAAAGTCAAAACATTATCATTGATAACTCTCTCCTCCAATTTGCAGATCCTAGTTACTATATTTTTAATATGATGCAAGAATATCACAATGATAAAATTGCTCAGTAATTATAACTATTTTTATACTGGGACTCGTGCAGGCAATTATTAGGTTGGTGCAATAATAATGTTGTTTTTTTTGATGTTCAGCTTATGTGAGAAAAACATTATTTTTGCACCAACCTAATACAAGTAATCCACAATATTTTAAATTTTTAAATCATATTTATTTTTGGCATACGAATGTCTTGAAATTTATATATCGTCTTTCAATCATTCCGCCTCACCTGCTATCCTTTATCAGGTGTGCCACATCATTTGGGAATCACTGCCATAAGACCAACTCTTGTAGGTATAAAATAGCTTAGTTCACCATCAAGTCTTCCTGTGCTGATTCTCTATATCTCTCCCTCTTTGTTTTTTGGATTGGTTTGTTTACATGTTCCTTGTATCCTGTGTGGAAGTAGGTGTCTGTTTCAGGATGTAAACAAACTCTAGTTTTATTTTTATATCAGCTATTTCAATTTTATCTGCTTCTGAATATCCTTTCACATGTCACTTGCCATTGCAACACCTGCACATCGACACTGACCCCATCATTGCAAAAAAAAATAAATTGGCATCTGTCAGCATTCATATCAAAGGCCTGTAATTCTTATATTTCCACCCCCTTTCCAGCATTTCCTAAAAATTGATCTTTAATTTGAACATTCCTAAATATATAGATAGGATGTGCAGTTGGCATAAGTTATTGATGTAGATTATGGGAACACCAGAGTTGATGTAAACATAAGTTCTCTGCTAACAATTTTTCTCACTTGTGGAACTCCTTTCTGGCTCCATGATTCCCAGCCAATTTTAATCTGCAAAAATTTAAATGCAATGTCAATCACTATCTGCTGTCCTCATTACTCTTTTTCTCTTCCCACCCATTATTAATATTTCTATTTTAATTCCTGCACACTCTGTAATTCCTTATGTCTTAGTGGCTTTGCTACCTTGCATGGGGTGATGCCAATTTAAAAAAAACAAAACAAAAAAACTCACTATTATACTCGAGAGTTTAATTCTCTTGCTTATACACTTGGATAAGGTATGAATTGTTTTTCTTCCTGTTATTGACTAAATAGCAGGGGATAAACTGGGCTTTCTTGCCTTGGGTGCCAGCCAATCTAGGAGAAGGAAAACTTTCTTCAAAACTGAGAAGAGTTGTTTGGAGACTTCGTGGCACACTGTGCACCATTTCTGTTACCAAACTTCTTGAAAAGTCTTCACTACTATAAACATCATTTGTATGGATAGTCGAGTAATTCAGTTCTATAACTGAACTGTTTGGCTTTCGTACATAAAAATCTATTGGTGAGATCATGTGTATATTATGATGATATAAATAATAATAGTAAAGATTTTTACAAAAATAAAGTCAATCAATGGATAACACTTTTTTTAAGGCAAGTGTTTTTTGTTTTTTTTTAATTAAAGTGCTTAATATCAATAGTGCAGCAAATTAAATATTCCACTTCCACCTGTTCTGGAATGATAATGAAAAAGTTGGTCTTGTAGACCATTAAACTTGAAATATGTGGCTTCCCTCTGTCTTTTCTATAAATATTTTCATGGCATCTGCTCTGATCTATTTTCACCGACTGAATAAATTTAAACATGCTATGAGGTTAGCATCTCGGTCCCACCTTTTTACTGTCGAAACAGTTAAATGTACTGCCTCTTCTACTCCAACAGCTTCTTCTCTTGCACTTCCTTACAGTGAAACTCCCTTCCTCTCTGATAACTATAAGCTTCAAAACTTTAAGTATAATGTCAATCAGTATCTTCTGATGCCTTGATCCCTGTCCTTTTTTTTATCCTTCCCCATTCTTCTTTATATCTTTTCCTCAATCTCTCTATACCCAGTCTTTTTCCCTTTACTTTCACTCTCTGTAGCCCCTTGTGTATTACCTTGGCACTCCCACCTTGCTTGGGGTGAAATACTTGTGTGTGTGTGTATGTATGTATATATATATATATATATATATATATATATATATATATATATATGATGAAAATGCGGAAAAGACAAAGCAAAATCCGAATATGTGAGTTTACTGTTTTTTTGTTTTTTTTTGTTATTCTGTCGACATCAGACGTTTCGGTCAAATAGACCTTCTTCAGGTCATGGTTAATGGAGACATATTTATATTAGATTTAAGTTAGATGAAGAGATGATATATACAGGACAAATCAGAAACAGAAAAACTGAAATTCTAAAGTTAGAGTATTCTTTCTTGGAGTCGGATACGCTGGCGTCACGTGGTCGGTGCTGCGAAAACCTGCTCCCAGGGAAGAGATTTTTTTTTCCTAAGTGGAAAGTGGGGGGGACCTATTTAAAACTATAGCTTATTGGTACGTTTGTCACGCATTAATCTTGCTAGACAACTTGATATGTTAAAGAAACCTTGTCGGGTGTTTATTGTGTGTGAGGTGGCTATCATGCCAGCCTCGTAAATCTGACTACGGTTTTTATTGTGGACCTATATATATATATATATATATATATATATATATATGTGTCTGATGGTAAATATCATCATTTTTATATTTTTAATTTTGTGCATGCACACTGTTTTTGATTTTGTTAACTGCACAGTATAGTAGGGTCAGTTGGGCACCATCTGTGAAAAAAGAGCACTATGACACAATTCACTCTACCAGAAATTTGGAAACTGCATGCTGTACTGCATGGCATTCACACTGGAAGCTCCAATAAAAACATTTCAGCGTGTTTGGGTGTCAATCTGAGGACAGTGCAAAGGAATCAGAAAGAGTTGGATGATATATCCAGTCAAACCATGGTGTTTGGTGTGATCACTAGTGATAGCGGTGTTATGCCACCATTCTTCTTCCCACAGGGCCTCAGACTCAATGCAGAGGCTTACATCAAGTGTTTTGAGGTAGTGCTTCCCTGTGTCAAGAGGTTGGCTGCTGGAAGACCCTATGACTGGACTCTGCACCATGCCACACAAGCAGGAGAACCCAGTCATGGCTGTCAGACAATTTCTGTGACCACACCACCCGTTACATCTGGCCACCCAACTCTCCAGACTGCAACCCCCTTAATTATTATTTGTGGGGCATGGTTGAATGAGAGACCAACAAAACTCCTTGTAGCACCAAAGATGAACTGAAGGCAAGGATTATGACAGCATTCACCAACTTCAGAAGAGTTGCAGGTTTTATTCAATGAATGTCGATTATTTCCTGTATGGAAACGGTTAATCTCAGCATTACCAACCATCTTCCTTATTCAACCCAGATCAAAACAAGTCATAAATTTGTAATAAATGCATAAAAACAAACTTGTTTTGATCTGGGTTGAATAAGGAAGATGGCTGGTAATGCTGAGATTAACCTTTTCCATACAGGAAATAATCGACATTCATTGAAGAAAACCATTAACATTACTCTAACTTGAAATTTATAAAATCTATTCTATTAAAATAATTTTTCAGGGAAATGGGTTTACTAACTGTTAATAATCTTTTCAGTATTGATGGGGCGAGTGTTCCTTCCTAACTTTGTTTAATGTAGTGGTGGGGTGTCAACATCTTATGTCATTATTTTCTCTTCAAGTTACATGTGCTATTCATTTTAGTTGTTGCTGCTGTTGAAAATCTTCAAGTGATGTGGTTTCTTTTATTTAGTAAAGTTATTTGTCTTAGTTTCCAAGATTCGATGAATGATGGTACACCCCTAAGATCTACAAGGTTCATTCGTTCAAAGCTACTTTTAATCATTGATCTCGGAAAGCAGTCTTGTGTAGTTGATAGTTTGATATTTCTGAATAAGTTGGATGCCATGCAACATATCCACACGATATTCTAGATCTGTCAAGACTTTATGAAGAGGACTTGAGTTTTTTACATTAATATTCTGATTTTGTGGCATTTTGAAGTGTTGGATAAAACTACCCTTAATCAGTGTTTGATTTCCTTATGTCCTATACTAGATTTTTTCCATAAAAATTCTTCAGATTAACGACATTCCTTAGTTCAACCAGTTCTAACCTTCACAGCTGAGACTTGCCATGCACATTATGACAAACTACGCTTATTCCCTTCCAATCCTATTAATGAGATGTAAGTTCCACTCAAACAGCTTCTTCCCATGAGGATGCTTCTTCAATCACTAGACTCTTAACCTGTTTAAGTCGAGGGCTAGCAGTTATCTTCTCCATATGTATTCATAAACTGTGCCCCTTACCTTTTACTCAGTAACCCTCTACCTTGAGTAGCTCTTTGGCCTTATACAGAGTGAACATTATTGTCTAAAAATAAATGATCCCTACACAGAGGCTTTATTAATATTGAATGTTTCACCCAACAATATTTTTCTTGATACTCCCTGCTGAAATACACCATCAAATATACCTAATCTGTTATTTTCTCTTGTCCTAAGGTTTGGGGCACAGCAAGAAACCTTTGGTCAGATATTTTCCTATTTTCTTAGATCTCTAACCCACCTTCAGTAATAACAATAATGGCAGCACCTGATGTCATTTTTGTCTGTTTTTTTTTGGGGGGGGGGGGGTCCTGCTTTTTTTTTTTTTTTCTTTTTTTTTTTTTAGTAGTCTTCATAAACCTTATATGAATTTTTACTCATTCCTAGCATATGTGTTTTAAGAAAGTAAACCAAACTCTAATGTCCAGGTGCTCTCTCTTCCTTAAGAGTAATTAGTCATTCTGGTTTTTGTTATTGGTATAGGGCAGTTATTGCAAACTGGGCAGTGAGTGGGGGGGACCTAATCCTGAAAAAATAAGCTCCACCTTTGGCAGGAATTTTTTTTTTTTTTTTTTTTTTTTTTTTTTTAACCTTAAAAGCTTCATCAATGCCTTGTTTCTGTCTGAACACACCCCAACTCTCCCACACCACCCACTGCTGTCAATCAATTGGCAACACCTAAAAAATAAACATTCCAACATGGGATTACCTTGTAATTACAATTTGGTTGGAGACATTTATCTTAGAAATTTATCTATTGAAGAATTTTAGAAGCTGTGAGGAATTGGACTTCTACTGGCTTGGAACAAATGTTAATTTCAAGTTGAAAGAAATCTGTTAAACTCTCATTCAGGGATCAAAATTAACATGGAATAATAAAAAAAATTGTTTGCCAACACTGATTTGGTATTGGGGGGGGATGATGTCAGAATGATAAAAAAAATTATAATTAAAATTCTATTACTTTTATTCTAAAAGTAACTAATTTCAACCTTTCAATAATGGTAGGCATTTAACATTCAACTTCCTCCTGTAAATCTCTGTTCTTGACCCTCTTGCTCAGCAGTAACAACCTTGGGAAAGTAGTAACCAAGTAGCAGGGTAGTGGCTGCTGGGTGCAGACACCACAGTTAAAATATTGGATAAATGTTTATTTTTTAAACATTTTAATGGTGTTTTTTTTTTTGTTTTTTTGTTTTACAACTATAAGTAATAATAAATTTAAAAAATGTTGATCTGTGGGCAGTTCAAAATATTTTCAGGTCAATTGTTGTTTTTCTGTACAATTTTGGAATGATAGTGAAAAAGTTTGGAGCTCTTGCTCTTGACCAGCACTTTCCCAAACTTTAGGTAATTCACCCAAATTTGGTTAAAAATGGCGTTTTTTTGAGTCTGTGTGTTCACCACTTTCCTCCATCTCACACTTGTGGCTCATGGTGATATTCAACGTAGAATAGTGCAATGGCTTGCCAGTTCCTTTTGCACAGGAGATGTTGAGGTTACCCAGTCCCTCCTCTCAGAAGTTAGAGACGGGCATACAATGCAGCAGGTGGTTTGAATTCAGTTTTCTTATTAGACTGGCTGCCAACCAAGGCTATAGGAACCAGTCTGTCCTGCTATTTACCGATAGCTGGGTGGGAGAAGAGATGGATTCATACGTTTCCCAAGGATATTACCACATAAGTAAATGCAATGAATTCAACTGGAATTTCAACTTGGCTCTCCAATTCCTCAAACCAAGCTGCTATCCATTACTTGACCATGTACTGACACCTGACCAGAAAAGCAAACTTTAAAAGCAAATTTTCTTGTCAAAATCATTATGCTATCAGTCAGAAAGAATGGAGTGAATTCAGATATAAAAATAGTGTGCATTCTCTGCAAAATGTAATATTTACCTAAAACTGTTAGAAAGGACCTTGAATGGTTTGCTTCCATTTCCCATGCTGACACTTGCAAAATATATATATATATATATATATATATATATATATATATAATAAAGACTTAAACACTAATATTCCATGGTCATAATTTATTCCATTGGAATCGTAAGAACGATCCAATTCATCAGACCTACGGAATCTGTAGGTCTGATGAATTGGATCGTTCTTACGATTCCAATGGAATAAATTATGACCATGGAATATTAGTGTTTAAGTCTTTTTATTATATCCTTACTCTGTCCTGGACATTGAGTTCTACCTGGATTCTATCCTCTTGGAATTATTTTTATACATATATGTATGTGTATATATAATTGCATATGCATATGTATATTCACCACTAATATTATATATATATATATATATATATATATATATATATATATATATATATATATATATATATATATGACATATGGTCAGGTGTTTAGAACATTGGCTTTTTGCCCACGAGACCCATGTCCAAAGCTTACCGTGGCCAATTTTTCAAGATGTTGTCCAGAGTACAGCACTTTAGAAAGCCATACTACGGTTCGACCCAATCATTGAGTGAAATTGGGAAGATTTGATCTGGAGACTGTCAATGGTTGTGCTAGCACAAAGTCACAAGTCATCGTGACAAAGCGTTGGAGCATACTGTTGTTGTCCAAACTGCTGATCATGCTAGATTATGTGCTCTCTGGTCCATTCAGTATAGATGCAGTATAAATCACAGATGGGCTATGTGGATGGTGATCAAACATAAATTTGCCTGAGCAGTAGACTTCAAGAGGGATTTGTTAGCTCTCCTAGCTGATGGAATTGCTCGGAAAACCTGTAGCCAGACATTGCATAAGATAAACCGAAGAGTGACTTTATATATTTATTGGGTGATTTTTTTTTTTTTTTTTTTTTTTTAGATGTATTTAGGCAGCAAGAATTCATCAAAACAAGTATTATGAATTAACACCGACAACGTTTGTCTAATCAGCTTTTTAAATTGTCTTTCCAATTTCCAAGTGAGGTGTTTTTATATCGGGGTTAAAATTGTTTATCAACTGTCCAAAGTTCTTTCCTGTTGCATTAGAGTGCTTTGACTGCCACAGTCATTGTCAAGAAATGGGAGTGATCAATAATGTATTTGACTAAATTCAGGGTTTTTTTTTTTTTGGTGGGGTGGATTGCTGTAATTAGAATTTAAACCCATTGCAGATGACACTATCTGCAACAGTCAAACAGAAAAGCATGTATTGGATATTTATACATGCTGTTCAAAACACCCACCCACACATCGCACATTGACTGCTGGTGTTTAATAATAAAATAGTGCTCGATGCATTATAACAGAGCTATCAACTATATATTAATAAATACTTTTTGTGTGTGTGTGTGTGTGTGTGTGTCTTGATCAAAAAGTATTGGGGCTGGTGCTATAAAAAGAAAACTACAACATATATCAATTTGGCATTTAATCTCCCTCGAATTAGTCTCCTTCTGAAGCCACACACTTTATCCAGCATCATTTCCATTGATAGAATTATTCCAGGAACTCCTTTTTTGGGATAGCCAGCAGCTGCCTCATCACATTCTCTTGGAAATCCTAAATGTCTTGAAATCTTGTTCTTTTCTAGTGGTATTTGATTTTTGAAGAATTAGAAGTTGCAAGAAGTAAGATCTGGCGAATATGGTGTTTATCAGACCTAGGGAATGTTGTCCTTTGCCAAAGTGTTGCACAAGCCACGGTCAATGATGGAACCTCTGTGGTCTGGTGAAACAACTACACACTACACACTTTCCTTCCAAGCACTGCTATAAACAACGAAAGTGAGCGAGCATGTTATAACTTAACATGTATGCATGACAGAGTTCAAGGTCAATCTGTGAAACGCAGCTTCATTCTGCATACTCTAGCTCCATTAATATTGCAACAGTCTTGATACTTTTTGATCAAACTATAATATATATATATATATATATATATATATATATATATATATATATATATATAAAATATAATATCATTTTGACTTGAAATTGGTTCCATCAAAAACATGAATGCTGGAATTAAAAATAGTTACATAAATATATACAGAACAATCCTTTGAAAATGAATCCAGCAATATTCAAAAGTACTTTGGGGAAAGAATAAAATAAAAGTTACTATGAATTTTGGCAAATTTATCTGTAACACAAAACACTTAATTTGGAATTGTTATAAAAATAAAAAATAAAAAAAATTGATAAACTGAACTTGTCCATATTATTTAACCAAACATGTATGAGAGAATTATTGGTGCCAAAATATACCTTTTGTACATATTCTGTGTCTTTTTTCTTCTCTCTCTCTCTAGGGTTCTTTGGTTGTGCTAAGAAGTTTTTAGCACCCTCTCATTTATTTAGCAAATTTATTTTTGGTATAATAAACCAATCCATGACCAAACTTTAGGTTTCTTTGTTTTTTTTTTTTTTTTTATGGGGAGGCAATAATTTTTCAGCGGCCCCTTGTAGATAATTTGCCTATTTAGTCTTAGTTATTCCAAATATTTACAGAGGTTTTGGTTTGTTTGTTTTTTAAATAGTTTCTTGTTTTGACTAAGAATTTTTCATTACCCTCTCATATATATTGTTTATTTAGTATCTGTTGGCCAGCAGTTGTGAGTGGTACCATCTTGATGAACACGCAAAACTAGGATGAAATATGGAAGCGAACATGCGTGCGTGCGTACTTAGTGCTATCATTGTGAGTCTCGGAATTTCCTCATTTTGTTAAAGGATTTCAACAAACATGGACTTAATTAACCTTTCCAATTAGCTTCACTCCAATTGACCTATTTTGATCCAGAATTGAACTGATCAACTGATTTAATGCACTACGTCGTCTAATTGACCTATCTCTCTGGAAAGCGAATCTATGAAATCGGTAATTTATTGAATTTCTCATCATAGACTTTGCCTTTCAGAGTTATTAAGTGGCTTTTGTTTGAAAGGGAAACTTGTCCTCTTTTTATATTGTTGTCATTAAGAGTAAACGTATCTCTAAGGGAGCGGACATTGAGTCGGCAGCCTAATGGTGAAAAAGAAACCAAGAACAAAATTATACACGGCATATATTCAAATTTTAACATTATTTCCTTTGTGAATACACTTAACCCAGTGCTTCTATTTTAATCTAAACATAGACTGAACATGATACACTGAAAAAAAAGTGTGCTCAAAAGTTCTCGGCTCAACCAAAGAAAGGATTCTCAGAATCCTGGTTGCCTTGCCTGGGTTCGGGAATATATCCTTTATATCGGCATGAAAAGGGATAATCTACCCCAAATCCCAATCGAAGATAGTTTTGAGTTCCACCTGTTTGCTGGACCTACATTTTTGACTCTAGCTTAGACTAGACTTTTGTCTTTAACATAAGTTTCTTCTGTCGCACTTCTCGCTTGTGGAACTCTCGTCTAGCTTCTTATTTCAGTCTACTTTGCTCTTCAAAAATTTAAATGCAATGTCAATCATTCTTCTTCCTTAATTCCTCTTCTATTGTTCTCTCTCCTTAATGTTATTCATCAAATTATCCCACATTTGGTAACACCTTGCATTTCATGGCTTTATTTCCTTGCTTGGGGTGGAATGATTTTAAAAAAGAAAAAGAATTGCTCTTAAATTTTCTAACCTAAGAAATTTGAGCAGAAATTAGTTTTCGTGTGTGTGTGTGTGATTATATATATATATATATAATCTCAGGTAGCCAAACCACGTCTCCTGAGCCATATACTGCACATGGAAATATGTTGACGGAGATTCTTTTTTCATCACCATTAATGTAAAAGGTAAATTCCTGTAGTTTATTACTATATTAAATATGCTCAATATAGTTAAAACAATTATTAGTCAAGATGTTGAAAACATTTGGGGTGTGTATATATATATATATATATATATATATATATATATATATATATATATATATATATAAAATGTTCTTTGTGAATACAAATTAAGTTTAAAAAACTACAGACATAAATAAATATTATTGCATACATGCATTCTTTATTATTTATAAAAAAGATTTTTGTATGTGTAAATTTTGTGTTTCGCAGCTCTCAAACATCTGAACTTTATCATATATAGCTCTTACATTAAGCAAGTTAGGCCACCCCTGATATATAACGCACAGTGAGTGCTGGTGGTAATAAAACAGTAGTTGATGTAAAATAAGTTAGTTTATACTAATATATTACATATAATCACAGATTGAAAACTGACTGCAGTAGAATTTTGATATTTATTAATTAGTATTAAAATTTTATAACAATCAATTTTGAATTTGTAGTTGACGATTGCTACATGCATTAGACTGTTGCACCAAACAGTGAGGAAAATTAGTGGTTTTTTTATTTATATATATATATATATATATATATATGTGCGCGCGCACACACACAGGGTAGTACTGTCGGGCATGGGGTATTATGTATATTTATTAATGTATACTTAATAGCTCTGTTATTTTGCATTGAGCACCGTTTTATTTACACCAAAGGATATCATAAAGAAGTAATTTATACAAAGAATTAATTAGCAATGTTAATGTGATTAATGGTGAAATCACTTTGCTAACAAGACTTAATGAGACATTAGCTTACTATCAATTCCTTGAATAATGCAATCCTTATATTTGAGTTGTCAGATGGAATTGAGCCAAATACTTTCAACAATTTCAAATTGTCATCTTCGGGGCGCAATTTTTTTCATACACAGGCAAACACTGAGATGACAACTCAAATATAAGGATTGCATTATTCAAGGAATTAATAGTTAATGTCTCGTTAGCGAAATGATTTTGCCATTAATCACATTAACTTTGTTAATTCTTTGTATAAATTACTTCTTTATGATATAATATATAAGCTGTACACTTCTAATATATATTTATCAAAGGAGATTTTTTTTTTTTTTTTTTTTGCAAGGATTTCTTTGTTTGACCAAGAAATTTTCACCAGCACACACACCTCTTAGATATCATGCCTATTTAATGTTTGTTGGGCCAGCAGTTGTGATTGGCACCATCCTGATCTTCTGTCTGGCTGTGTTTCTATTTGTTTGGCATTCTCCAAAATTGGCATGCTTTCAAATATTGGCATTTGTATCTAGAGCAACTCATGTTGAATTACAAATAAAAAGAAGAAAAAGAAAAATAGTGGAGGAATCCGGAAAAGTTAAATGGGTCTGGCCTTTGACATTAGTCAGCAGGTTTTGTGATCTCTTCTCTGTGTGGGTGTTGTTTGTCTAATGTAGAATTGGTAAGCTTTTGCCACTGATCATTTTCTAGTTTGTCAGTTATCTTTTGTTACTTTAGAACAGAATCAGAAATAGTGATTTTTGGCAAGCCGGCTGTTAAAAAATATTTTGGGCCTGATTTGTCTTGATTTTATTTTCCTACTGGACGTGTTTATAATAGTTATTTTATCTGTGTGTGGTATGTTATATATAAATGTTGTACATTTACATACAAGCCATTTCACTCTAATCTCGAAACTGCCTCGGACAGCAATATTTATTTGTATACCCAACCTCTGCAACCTCTGACACAATGTCAAGTTTACAGTGAAAGTCCACATGATTTACTGCCACTAATGTTCTTTGATTCAAACTGTGATTTGACCTTTAACAGTTTATAAACCATCTTAAGCAGAATGTTTCAATACCTAAACACAGTGTTGCATTTCATCACTGGCTTCAGTCCCTCAGACCCAATGCCATTTCATGGATGGTATTAACAAAAACATTTTTTATTATTGGTATAGCATACCCAAGAGAGACAGATATGGTAGTGTACCGGGGGGGGGGGGGGTTGTTAAGTTAGGTGTTGATGTATTATTTTTTCCATTGTTATTATTTGACTGCAATGCGTTGATATTAATGACAAATTAAAATGCATGAAACATACAATAACCACAATAAAAACTTGAGACACGTGACATAAATAGCAAGAATTTGTATTTTCTTTTTGTGATGTGAATTACAGAATATTCATATGCTGTGTGTAAAAATGTTATCAGTGCTTACTTAGTTTGGTTCTGAGAATTTTGTTTGAAGATGCATTTGAAATCAGCTGTTTTTAATCTTCCCGGAGCACCAGCAGACTTGTTTCTGTAATACTACTTATCTACTGACTACTTGTCTACTATTATGGGTACCCTAGTCATACTCTCTTGTGATGGAACGGTCGGTCGTTTTTTTATAATGATGGGGATAGGATGATGAAATATCATTCTTTTCTATCATCACTGATGGCAAGGTTATTTTTAGAATGATGAAATACCATTCTGGACCATAACAGTAGCATCAATTCTATGAGGCATTGGGAGGAAGGACTTTAGGGGAATGCATACCCATTTGTTGGCTTAGCATGCTGTAAGGTGTGGCCTTTGCCTATCTATTAAACCTGGGTGTGGGAAATATATCTATACTTTAAAATTCCTGCCGATCTTTGCTGACTTCACTGTTTTGGTCTTGTATCAAAAACTTAGACAAAGGCCTTCCATCACACAAGAATACCAAGCCCTTGAGGTACTCTGACCAATTACTAACGACTCTGGCTCAGCTTCTGCATTCTGTGACAAGATTGAAACAAAAATAAACAATTCTCAATATGATTTTTTTTTTTTTTTTTTTTTTTAGCATTCTTTAGGACTTAAAGAAAGCCATCCTTTATTCAACCCTATAGACTGGGTCAATAAAATCTAATTTTTACCAAATAAAAACCACATCACTTGAAAACTTCCATCAGAAATGAGAAATAAAATCAGTAGCACATGTAACTTAAAGAGAAAATAAAAAGGTGGAATCATGTTAAAAATTACTATCAAAAGCAAAAGGTAGTGTACATTCTTTTAAGCAGCCTGCATTCTGAACCATTATCAAAAGGTTTTGTTTTTTTTTTAAATTTAAAAGATTAAGCAAAATTAAATTTACCAATATAAATAGTTAAAAAAATAAATAAAATATTCTATATGTCCATTTCTTTTTTCTTTATTCTTTTTTTTTCTTTATTCTTTTTTTTTCTTTATTCTTTTTTTTCTTTATTCTTTTTTTTTTCTTTATTCTTTTTTTTTTCTTTATTCTTTTTTTTTTCTTTATTCTTTTTTTTTCTTTATTCTTTTTTTCTTTATTCTTTTTTTTTTCTTTATTCTTTTTTTTTTCTTTATTCTTTTTTTTTCTTTATTCTTTTTTTTCTTTATTCTTTTTTTTTTCTTTATTCTTTTTTTTTTCTTTATTCTTTTTTTTTCTTTATTCTTTTTTTTTTCTTTATTCTTTTTTTTTCTTTATTCTTTTTTTTTTCTTTATTCTTTGTTTTTTCTTTATTCTTTTTTTTTTCTTTATTCTTTTTTTTTTCTTTATTCTTTTTCTTTATTCTTTTTTTTTCTTTATTCTTTTTTTTTTCTTTATTCTTTTTTTTTCTTTATTCTTTTTTTTTTCTTTATTCTTTTTTTTTTCTTTATTCTTTTTTTTTTCTTTATTCTTTTTTTTTTCTTTATTCTTTTTTTTTTCTTTATTCTTTTTTTTTTCTTTATTCTTTTTTTTTTCTTTATTCTTTTTTTTTTCTTTATTCTTTTTTTTTTTCTTTATTCTTTTTTTTTCTTTATTCTTTTTTTTTTCTTTATTCTTTTTTTTTTCTTTATTCTTTTTTTTTTCTTTATTCTTTTTTTTTTCTTTATTCTTTTTTTTTCTTTATTCTTTTTTTTTCTTTATTCTTTTTTTTTTCTTTATTCTTTTTTTTTTCTTTATTCTTTTTTTTTTCTTTATTCTTTTTTTTTTCTTTATTCTTTTTTTTTTCTTTATTCTTTTTTTTTTCTTTATTCTTTTTTTTTGCTTTCTTTTTTTTTGCTTTATTCTTTTTTTTTGCTTTCTTTTTTTTTGCTTTATTCTTTTTTTTTGCTTTATTCTTTTTTTTTGCTTTATTCTTTTTTTTTGCTTTATTCTTTTTTTTGCTTTATTCTTTTTTTTTGCTTTATTCTTTTTTTTTTCTTTATTCTTTTTTTTTGCTTTATTCTTTTTTTTGCTTTATTCTTTTTTTTGCTTTATTCTTTTTTTTTTCTTTATTCTTTTTTTTTTCTTTATTCTTTTTTTTTCTTTTTTTCTTTTTCTTTTCTTTTTCTTTTCTTTTTCTTTTTTTCTTTTTTTTTCTTTTTTTTTTTCTTTTTTTTTTTCTTTTTCTTTTTTTTTTTCTTTTTCTTTTTTTTTTTTCTTTTTCTTTTTCTTTTTTTTCTTTTTCTTTTTCTTTTTTTTCTTTTTTTTTCTTTTTTTTTTTCTTTTTCTTTTTCTTTTTCTTTTTTTTCTTTTTTTTTTTAAACCATTAAGATGGAAGGGGTTTACTGAGTGTGAAAGAATATGAGAACAAGAGACCGGAAGAGTTCCACAAGTGAGAAGTGCAAGAGAAGAAACTGCCAGCATAGAACTTGTGGTTACATCTAGCCATTTCAACTGTAAAAATGACACTGTTTCTTATAAAATCATGCAAGATAATACCAGCTCGTTTTATTGATTAGAGAAAATCATTTTGCTTACAAAGGGACAGTTGGTGCCTAGAGATTCAAGGATCTTCAAGTGAAATGAGATCGGCCAACATCTCAATTTCCCAATGACCATTTCAGAATTCTAAGTATTGCACTTGCATTTCAATTTATGAATCTTTATTTCTAGATGTTAACCATCTCTTTGCATGCAAAAATATTTTCTCTGTTCACTTGAACTACCTGGTATGATGATGCAATTAAGATTTTGTAAATGATTTTGATATTAAAAAATCATGCATTGCAAATGATATCGATATTAAAAAAAAAATCATGCATTGCAAATGATATCGATATTAAAAAAAAATCATGCATTGCAAATGATTTTCAATATTAAGTTACTGTTAAAAATAATGCAGCAAATTTGAACTGATAATAATAGTATTATTTTATCAATGAATAGGCAAATGTTTCCTGTATGGAAACTACTAATGTCACCACTATAAGTGGAGGTATATCTTGGATTATATCAGTGGCCCTTGGCTTTTCCTTCCTCATTGCCCCTTTTAAGTTATTTGTGCAACCAGTGTCTGCTACTGTTAAAATTGCCCAGGTAAATGGAGCTGAGTTAGCATAACATAGTTAATGACAAGTGTTTGTTTTGTTGCATATTTCCAGTGATTGAAGCTGTTATAGCTTCAATCACTGGAAATATGCTGTATTAGGAACAGCCAAGTGCCAGTCACTGGGTCAGATCATAGAAGCGGCTGGATTTTGGCTTGCAGATTTATGCTTCATTCTCATATTGTTACAATTATTGCATCGAAATTTTTAAAGCTTGTCAAGGTATAAATATATCGGCAAAAGATATGTATATAAAATACTGTAACTTTTTCCACTCGGAATTTAAAAGTTACTGTGCCTCCATACTTCCCTTGAACATTTGCTTTTTGAGAGTTTGTAGCGCCCCCAAGGGGGTGTTACTGTCCATATTTTAAAATCACGGACTTGTATAAAGTTTCAAAGATGAATGTCTGATTCAAAAAAACCTGTACTTGCTGTTGTTTGCACTAAAAGTGGAGGATGTCGGGGCAATTGCTTGTGGTATGTTAAAGGTAAGGTTGAAGGAATGATTTGTGTACCCTTCCCCCATCTGGAGTATTATACTAAAAGAAAATATATATAGGCTTGTAAAACATGATAATGGGCCATTGTTTAAATAACTACTATATTTGACATGTAAGAACCACTAGCTATCAGTGTAAAAAGTGGAATCGGCAAGCCAGGTTTAAATTCTGGAGAGTGTCCACATTTGCATTAATGCCCAGGGGAAAGCAAGAATCCATCTCTTCTACCACATCCCATAAGCTGTGTCTTAAATATCAGGGTAGAAATGGCCCCAGACTTGTGTAGCAGCCAGTTAAAGAGGCAGGGCTCCAGACACCCAGACACTTTTAAACCATAATCTTAGAACTGTTCCAAACATTTTTTTAAACCATCTCTTTTTTTTTTTTTCTTTTTTTTTTCTTCGTTCTTTATCATTTATAGGGAAATGTTTTGGGAATAAATATATGATCTATTCAATTTTTAAATGCTGGTCTCCTTGTCCTGCAGTTATAACTCCACCATTTGGTCATTGCTTTCCTTAGGTTATGAATAATCTAAGTGGGGAAGATGTTTTTCATTTAAAAACAAAAAAATGCGGGGATGGGGGACAAGAGTTGTGTTGGACCTTGACGCTCCCAGTAGCTGTGTGGTAAAGTATACCGAATCAAACGGTGGTTACTTTTACAATGGGGGATGCAGGTTCGATCTACACTTTACAAGACACCGTGCCTTGCCAACTGCCGATTTTTTCCTCCTAGCTTTTATTGGTGTGAGGTATCTTACAAAAACCCGGATCTTGACCAGTTGCAGAGAGGCCCGTATCTAGATATGTCAAGCTGTCCTGCTAACTGAGGAGAGTGGAGGGTAATTGGTGTTGACAAACATGTCCACCCGCGATCCAGAGCCTCTTTTGCATGTGTACCTATGCACATTAGCTACAAGAACACTTTTTTTCTTTAAGAATTCTCGAATGTACAAGCTGATAGACGTAATACGAATGTTTTTAAAAAGTGGGGCATCTATTTCAAATGTCTATCCACTAAGTAAGATTTAAAGAAATAAAAAAAAAAAGTTGGATTAAAAATAAATCCATTAATTCTTTAAAAAAATGCTTAATAGAAATCTCTAAATTTGAATGCCTTCGTTTCATTTTTCATTTAGGTTTCATTCACTAGTTTAAAAAGCAGCGCCTAAATTTTGTTTGTGTATCAATCATTTATAGTGGAATGTAAGTTTTCCTTTTTTTTTTTTTTAAGAAATTGCTTTTAGAATTAATATAAGATTTTAATTAAAGTTTTTGTATTCTTCCAGCGTTGTCCCGTAAAACCTAGCCAATTCCGTTCTGGGTATGACGATAAACTACATCCACGTCCAGGGTAAGACGATAAACTACGTCCAACAGCAAAGCCTCTCATCAGGAGGCTTTGAGGAGCGTGGAACCGCCCCATAGTTGCTGGTGTTCCCAGACCCACCCTTACTCGGGATGGTAGCACCTGTTAGGGTCCCAGCTATGGACAAATAGTTAACCCCAAAACTGAGGTAAAAGACATTATAAAAGTGTAAGAATAGGTTTTAAAATAAGAAATACTTTGTAAAAAAAATATTACCAGAAATAGATTTTTGACAAAACAAAAATATTACCAGGAAAAAAAGTTGTCAGCATTAAATGACCCATTGAGGTTGATATGCCGTAAAACAAAACAGACCAAACCATTTCACATAGGCCGCACCTACATCACCCACCATTATTTACTAGAGGGCACAGAATCCCCAATATGCACGACATGCCAAGAGAAATTTACAGTGAAACATCTACTGTTAAAGGGTGTAGATTTTGATCTAGTGCAAATAAAATATTACCAAGTGAATAATATAAAAACTTTTTACGAAAATAAAACCATCCAAGATTGTAAATTTCCTAAAAGAAGTTGGATTGTACTCGGAAATGAGTAATTGAAAAATGGTTCAAATATATATGTATACATACACACATCTTTTTTACCAAACTATCGCTATGAATCTATTTCAAAATTTTGTTGGTATTAAATGACCCACTGAGGTTTTGATATGCCATAAAACAAAACCAACCAACCTAGCCAATCATCCCAAATTAATATCTTTGCTCAGAGGGAAAGTTTGACTTCAAAACTATGTAGAGGGCAACAAGAAACCACTGCTTAATCTTACCAAAAACACAGCAAATCACACGGAAACCTGTGAAGAACCTAGAATCTGTGGAGAACCGTGATTACCCATGTCCTGAAGGTGTACCATTGTCACCAAAAATGACATTTTAGGGCCTTGACATTTTTTTAAAGGTTTACACATGTCTTTAAATGACTTTTTTCGGGTTATTTACAAATTTCATTTAATATTGTACACTATTCTTACACGGAATCGGACTTTTCACCTTCCGACTTCGTAAATATTTTGAAACAGTCCGCCATTGCGATGACACAGCAATATATCTCATTCAAGGAGAGCAAAGAGTTACATTACAGAGAAAAAAAAACGCTTATTATACAGAAAGGGACATTGCATTAAAAAAAAAAAAGACGCCCTACCATTTACATCTAATATTACAGTATTATGAATTTAGGCTAGGCACGAGTATCGGGAACTCCTTTTGGCAGGAGAAGAGAAGGGTTTAATTTACATTATTTACATTAATCCTCATCGCCATTACCATATTCACAACGTTTCGGCTGTTGTACGCTCCGGCCTTCTTCAGGTGATTGGAATTTCGAACCGAACCCCTTATTTCGTCCACGGGGGGGGGTAGATTATTCTAGTTCCACGTGCCATACCTCTTCCAGATGCTCTCCTCCCTGTTATTTCCCTTTAACTCACTCTCCAAGTTTCGATTCACCACTGCTGTGGCCTGGTACTGAACTCACAACTCTTTGGGTCTAGTCACTGGATCTAACCAACGCCTTTATCCACTGGGCCATGTATCCTCGAAGACACACAGCCCGGTGGATAACGTTGTGACTGTCAATGATGATGAGGATAACAGTCCGAATAATGTAAATATTGCAAGTAATCATAATACCTCATCTCAGAGATATAGACAGATATGGTAGGGTTTAAGTCTATGGGCGTTAAAATAAGACTCGGATCGAGTGTGCATGAAACGGCTGTTTGTGTTATACAGTAAAGTATGTTATGTAAAAATATTTCGTGTGTGTGTGTGTGTTTGCTGGGTGATAAGTGTCTCAAGATGTGGGTTTTGGGGGGATAGTCTATTTATCCAGGCCTGGCATGATGGCTGTCTCTGGTCCAGATATGGGTCAGTCACTTCCAGCTGTATTCATTACAGCTTTGTCTATCTTGCCTAAAATCAGCACACGTTAAGCAAAGCGTTTTATTCCTTAGTCTCACAAAAAGGGGGAGAGTTTAGAATTGGTTGCAGTTTTTTTTTTTTCTTTTTTCTTCCAGTTCTGCCTTATCACATTTCACAGAAGAGACTCCATTTTACTTCCAGGACTGCAAATAATTATCAAACAAGATTCTTTGTAATATCCAACTAACATTATGATATAGCTTGTGTGCAACTCATCTTCATCTGTAAAGAGATTGTCTAGCATTCACTGCTATGTAGGAGAATGAGATTTAAAAAAGAAAACAAAAGACATTAAGTATGTGCAAAAGTTTCCAGTCACAAATGTATTTCCAATTCGGTCCCTAAATTTTTTAAAAGAGCACTTGGAACTTTTGCTCACATTTTGAAAAGAAAGGGCATTATAAAATTAACAAAAAATGCATTGTATCAAACTATAGAAAGAAAAAACCAGATACTGTTAGAATTCCAAAGTCTATATGAAATTTAAAGATATTGTGTAAAACTTGAAAAAAATGTATAAAATTAGAAAAGGCAAATTAGAATAAAAATGTCATACAAAATAAGGAAAGAAAAACGTCGTATAAAATTTAGAAAAAAGTACCCCCTCCCAGCGTATAAGATTTAGACCCCACCCAGCATATGAAATATAGGAAATAGACCCCCCACCCCCAGCTTGTGTAATTTAGAAAAAAGAAATTTTGTAAATTTTATACAATGTATAAAATTAGGGGAAAATGTTGTTTATTTTTTTGTTTTTTGTTTTTTAAATGTATTTCTCGTGCCCATACCTGGAACTTTATTGCCAATCTTTTGTCATCAATACTCAAAGATGAATAAGAAATTAGTCCCAGGAGCCCTGGTCTCCCAGGTTACACCTCTCCATTACATTAAAAAGGATAAGATCGAACCTATTCCCAGATGTCTGTGGACGGTCAAAAACAAATGCTGAGGAAAGTAGACTTTTTTGTTTCTACCTCACATACTAGACAATAATGCTATGTATGGTGGGTTGACGTTTACAGGTAAGGTTACCGCCACCATAAAGGAAAATTCACTGCAAGAAGAGTTTACCACGCAGAAATGTCATATATATTTCCATAATAGCTAAACAGTTGAGGAAGCGCCTTAAAATGCAGGGCTTCGGAGTTGTGGAGTCAGAAGCAATTAAGGGATCACTGTGGAGTCGGTAATACTATACCGACTCCACTTGAATTTATACTTTATGCAAAAAGTTTTAAATTATAGAATTTTTTATTTCTTCTACTGTATATTTACTATTTCCTTTAAAGAAATTCATCTCAACTTCTTTTTTAAACTAGTTTTATTTTTTGTAGTTGATTTCTATTTGCAAAACTGTATATGTAAAAAAAATCTTAGATTATAGAATTTTTATTTTTATGTCTTTTATATCCTGTCAAAGTATAAAGTAGTTTTATTCTTCTGTACTTTTTTTTTTTTTTTTGCAAAGACATACAGGGGTTGGACAAAATAATTGAAACACTTAAATTCAAAGAAAATTTATTTAATATGGAGTTGGTCCTCCTTTAGCCCCACATACAGCTTTAATACGTCTAGGAATGGAATCATACAGCTTCCTGACTTCACCCAGACGAATTTTCAGCCATTCTTCCATTAACACCTGCTCCAGCTCTTTAAGACACGACGGTGGAGGATAGCGGCTCCTAAATTGTCGCTCCAAAATCCACCACAAATGTTCAATAATATTGATATCTGGCGATTGGGGAGGCCACTCCATGTGTTCTAGCTCACTTTCCTGCTCTTCATACCAATTCTTAACCAATCGAGCGGTTTGTATTGGAGCATTATCGTCTTGGAAGATACAGTCGCCATCAGGGAATAAAGTCTGGACCATTTGATGAACATGATCTCCCAAAATGTTCAGGTAATCTTTGCTGTTGATTCTACCATGCAGGGCAACAATTGGACCGAGACATTTCCATGATATGGCGGCCCAGACTATCACTGATCCACCTCCATACTTCATTGTTGGAAGAAGGCAGTCAGGGTTGTAAGCTTCTTTGGGCTGCCTCTACACATAAACTCGCCCTGAAGTTGAGAAAAGAGAAAAACTGGACTCGGCTGAGAATGTGACTTGCTTCCATTGGTCTGCAGACCAGGCATTGTGATCTCTGCACCACTTCAACCTCTTCTGAATGTTGCGCGTGGAGAGAAGAGGTTTCCTTACGGCGGCTCTTCCATGATATCCAGCCTTATGGAGCTCACGATTAACAAGTTGCGTAGAAACTGGACTATTCAGATGATTATTCAACTCTGCAGTCACTTTGGCCGCAGTAGTCCAATGATTTTTGCCACATTGCATTTCAATGCACGTCGGTCCCTGTCAGTAAGTTTGCAAGTCCGGCCAAATTGCTACGGTTGCTTGAGGTTTTGCCCTGTTTCTTGAATTGCGTCATAGTTCTTGATATGGTAGCTCTTGAAAAACCAAACATTTCAGCAACCTTATTGATCGAGGCTCCTGCCATGCGAGCTCCAATAATTTGCCCTTTTTCGAACTCGGAGAGGTCGCGCATTTAGCTTAATTTTTACTAAATTCTAAAAATAAATAAGACTTAGACAGTAAATTAGATAAATAAACATATTTACAATAGATATAACCTGCAATTACGAAGTTTGAGTTAAAGTTCTTAATATAATAAGTCTTTGAAACGTAAGGGTGGATTTTGCACCTGTTCCAATTAATTTGTCCAACCTGTGTGTGTGTGTGTGTGTGATAGCATTTTATTTTTATTATTTCTTGTGTATCCTTTCAAAGATTTTGTCTCTAATTCTGTTAGAAAATATTGAAGAATGAATAGGTATGATATAAAAGCCACAATATCTTTTTATTCTTTCATTATAAAACAATTATGATATAGACCTACTCAATTTAGAAGCGTATGCACAGGCTTTGAGATTTGTAGGCCATAATCACTTAATTACATAAGGAGGAGTCGGAGGTTTTGTGTTCCGACTCCATAGCCGAATAAAAAAAAACACCTTGTATTATAATCTGCCTTAGATTGGATACATATAAATATTGAAATGAAATCCAATGTCGGTGGTTTGTCATTTATAGCCATGGATCAAATACAGGGTGAAACTAAACGAACGCATATTTTAAAACCATTATAATACAAAGTAAGTAATTGTGAAACCAGTAACATATATTTTTAAACAAATAGGTATGAAATGGGGTTTATGAAATTACAAAAATTTGATTTTTGCCTCTATTTGCTGCTAATGAATCATGAGTGTATCAGCAACGACGAGAACTTTTAAAACGGGGAACAATTTAAAACCAGATCCTTTTGTTCTATCAACAATTAATCGTCTGATAGAAAAGTTTGAAACCACAAAGACAGCACGATATTTCTTCAGATGAGAAGCATTCATAAGAAACTCAGCGTGCACCTCATGTTATGAATCATCTGTCAATAATTTGATCAAACATGCAACCTTGATTATACAAAAAAAAATGGAGGAACAATTGAAAATTACCTGTAATTTCATAAACCCCATTTTATACCGATTTGTTTCAAAACGTTTTCACAATTGCTTAATTCATAAAGGATTGCGTTCATTTATTTTCACCCTGTATATCTTGGTTCAGGAGATCTGGTCTCTCAGACTGCACCTCGGCGTTATATTAAGAGAATTAGGGTCAAAGCTTGTAGCAACACCGGGTAATGTTTGTTCCCTTTTCGCCACGTCTGTATGGAGTCCGACATTGAAAAGTCCTTGTCATCAAAGTGGGACGGTGTAAAAATATGCCTAAATTATCTAATCCGTCAAACCGTGTGTGTGTGTGTGTGTGTGTGTTTGTTTTCCTGCTCCTGGAACGTTTGGCAGGAGAAGGCTTGTATATCACATTCTCAAAACCTGTTTTGCCTGCTTTTGTACCCAGCTCTTTTGCGTTTGTGGATGATTAATATACTCAGGCTGACCCTTCTTAGTGCTCCTTTGCATTGGTCCCTTCCCATCATGCTCTTCTGCACTTTTTTCTCTCTCCTCCTCCATCTTTTTAATTATCCTTGTCACTTAAACAGAGAATTGGAATTGGATGACGCCAACTGGCTATTTGAACAACACAATCATGTCTTGCAAACAAAATAACCCCCCACCTTTTCACTCTCCACCTCCTCAAAAATAACTTGACATGGCAGCCGGCTTGCTAGGTTCCTTTTGTCCCAAGATGTAACTGAAAATGTCAGATAATGAAGCCTAACCACTACCCCGAACTTCTTTTTGCCTGCAAGGCGATGTGGGGAAAAAAAAGGGAATGACCGTCACACATCACCAAAATCCATTAAAAGCTATATATTTACGCTAACTATTCGTGTATAATACGATTTTTGTTTCTGTAGATATTTCAAACCTAAAATCTAGGACTACATATTATACACAAAAAAAAAAAAGAAAAGAAAATTCCGGTCACGTGCATCGCCATAATCGGGACAATATCGCCGAAAATAAATAATATATGAATGGTTAGAACCATAAGACTCTGGTCCGAATCTCACCAAGGTTGATTTGTAAGGGTGTTATCGGTCTTGAAGAGATGATCTTTGAAAAGTGCCGGAAAACTATACCACGGTTTGAACCAAGCCCTGTGAGTGAAACTGGGTAGACGAAATTCTTTGTCGATGCTTGTACTAGCGGGAAGTCACAAGTTATCGTACCCGAGGGTTTGAACGTACTGTTGTTCACATCAGATTATGCGTTCTTTCCGAGAAGCTATAACAAAGGTTTCGCTCTGCATAGTTGCAGTAAAAACAAAGCAACTAGTGGATCCTGTGCCTGTTCAACAAACAAAAAAAATATGCCTGCACAGTTGTCTGCAAAAGAGATTTGCTCGCAGACAGGCATACTCAGTCATATATATATATATATATATATATATATATATATATATATATATATATTATTCATATAGAGGTTAATTACATTTTGGTTTTCACAGCAGTCCGTGTCAAAAATAGACACCATAATAGTTTCATCTATTTTAATAAGTTTTAATGCAAATCTCTGACTAATTTCTGTGATGTGTGAGTCCAGTAACGAAATGGTCATATCTTTGCATGAAACGCTGGAACCACCCGACACTTGCCATGAAGTTGTTAGGCAAGTGTACCAAGAAGTAGGACTTATAACCCTATCCAAAACAAAAACTAGGCTCTGGAATTTGCATGAGAGTAGTGATGGGCGCATGTTCTAATTCAAAATGTGGAATTGATAAACTCTAAACTCCTGTTTGAGTTTCCGGTTCCTTCGGCTATATACTCCGAACGCTTGTTCTTTCCTACGCTAATATAA
Source organism: Acanthosepion esculentum (assembly GCA_964036315.1). Lineage (NCBI taxonomy): Eukaryota > Metazoa > Mollusca > Cephalopoda > Sepiida > Sepiidae > Acanthosepion > Acanthosepion esculentum. The sequence goes on along the minus strand of OZ038511.1, from coordinate 41,782,922 downwards.
CTCCACACAGTAACCCTCTACCTTAAGTGACTCTTGAGCCTTGTTTTGGGTAAACATTAGTAAAAAAAAAAAAAAATTAAAAAAAGAAGTGAAGAGCTTTACTAAGTAAATAAGTAAAAATCATTACCAACGGTAGCAACAACTGAAATGGATAGCACATGTAACTAGAAGGGAAAATGATATGATCAATATATTGACCTTCTACAAAACCTTAAACAAAAGGTTAGGAAGGAAACTTACATCAGTACTAAAAAGAGCTAGAACAGTGTTAGAAAAAAAAAGATTTTATAAATTTCAACCGACGCTAACTATTCGGTCAGTGAATGACGAACGTTTCCTTATAAGGAAACAGTTTATTTTGCCATTACCATTCTCATCTTTGTGATTTCCAGTGGCTTCAGACGCATGTTAGTCATGCTAATTTCAGTGCTGACCATTCTGCGTTCGTTCACCCACTAGATCAGCTCTTCCAATTTTTGGCTGGTTCTTTTCTTTCTTTCTTTCTGTCTGCCGCCTCCGACTTCAGCCAGAATTGAAGTTTGAACTTGTTTTTGCGCCAGTGCCGGATGTGCTTGTGTCTTTGGTCTAAATATTGTTTACAACGATAACCTAGCCGACCCTCACTCGGCCTTCTATCGTTACTGTTTTAAAATATCCAGCATCGTAATAACAGTATCCCTGTTTGGAAATGCTATGGACCAGAGCTTCGTCACATTGCACATTATGTCAAAATTAGAAGAGGATTTACGACTAACGTCAAAATACACAAATAACCCAATCTACAAACTCTAAAATAAACTACATATCCTACGTTTCAACTTTTTAAAATCATTTTACTCCAAACAAGGCGATAAAGCAAATAAGACTCAAGTGTGGATTAATTTTTTTTTTTTTTTTTTTAATGGTTTATCAACTGTTTGCAAGTTATTTGAAGCCAGAAAATATTTTTAGATTGTAACAATTTTTTGAGATAATAATGAAGGCACGGTGGTGGATAATGGATATCGGCTCCGATTGGGGAATCGAAGAGCCGAGTTCGAATTCCAGTTAAATCCGTTACATTCACTTACGTGCTAATTAATACCCTTGGGAATCTTCTCCCCCACCCACCAAGCTATGGGTAAATAGCAGGGTAGACAGAGTTCTATAGCTTTGGATGGCACTGGTCTACCGCAGAAAGAAATGGCAACCTACTGCAGGAAAAAAATCTGCCTCGTCATTCATGTATCGAAAGATACATGATCGCCTAAGCGTGTATCACGCATGGCACATAACTGACTGAATGATTTACTGATACAAGTCCTACTAATTAATTCATAGCCGTTTGTGTGCCCAACCTCGACCTGGGGGAGCAACAGAATGTTTTCACCCATGACACAAGCCCAATCCCTGGCATCATGTTACCATTCTCGCTCGTCTTTGGTGTTTGTGGAGAGATGATTGAACAGACAGTGTACGTATTCTTCAACCAGTTTAGTTTCTATTACTGCAATAGGAATTTGATGTGATGTTCTAGCAGGATTGTGTGTGTGCCTCCAAAGTAAAAATTGAGCATACATGATTTTTAAAAATTATCGTCAAAATCTTTATTATTTTGAGGAAAGACCCAAAGATTTTTATTAAATTATTTTTTAATCCTCTTTAGAATGTTCGACATTTTTGTTAATTATTTTTTTTTTTTTTGCGTAAGCTCGTGACCAAATTTTAGCGTTTTCTACGGTGAAAAACGTGTAGATTTGGAAATTCTTGCAAAAATCAAATAATTGTCGGATTTAAAAGAAACCTTTAGGACTTATTCATAATTTTATTTTAAAGATTTTTTTTAATAAAGAATTACATTGTGTTGTCAGATGGCTAAAATGGATAAAATCAGCCATTCTTAGAGATAAAAAAAAACTATCCAATCGATTTAAATTAGTTTTGAAATATAACAAAGTATTAAATTAGCTTGAAATTAAAGCTAAAATAAAAGCTTCAATGATTTTTCATTTTTAAATATTCATTTTAAACCGTAGGTATAATTTTTGTGTGTGTGTTTTTGCACGAAAATAACACAGAAATATCTTGCCCCACTCCATGTACATGATCTTCAAGTTGCTGCAGATGACTTGGTTTTGTACCTCTTACTCATCTCTTCAGTCCATTCCATAAGTTTTCAATTGGATTTAGGTTCGGACTATATAAAGGCCAACGTTAAACTTTTGCATTCCTATCTTGAAGATGTTTCTTGGAGAATTTCGACGTTGTAATCAATACATCTCCAACCACGTTTCAGATTTCTAACAGACACTTTCAAATTGACAGCCAACATTTCATAATCTTTTTTCTTTATGATATTCAGGCTTATAAAGTTTCGTGTTCCTTTTACGAAGAACAAACCCCTAAAGCTCACTTCATGTTTTGTTGTAGAGACCGGTATTTTGGGGATTGAAGGCCTCACTTTCACGCCTTCAAATTTTTTTTAAAATGCACCCAAAAGTTCTAGTTTTGTCTCTGACAGTTGTATATTCTGCAAAAATGAGGCTTATTAGGTTCGTTTGCAACTGCTAAACGAGATTTCAATTGACTCGGGGCTTTCAAGGTTAACATGCTCATAGGCCTGATCTGTTCAGAGCTTTTTAGTAAGAAGACTTTTTTGTTACTTTCACTCCAGCGGTTTACCGAATTATTTCTGACGTCTTTACACGTAAGGTTTTTTTTTTTAATTATTTTAACAGTTCTTCGGTTACATTCTTCTCTACCCGACAGTTTCTTCCAAATACATTGATTTATTAGCAACAGTATTTTCTTTAACCTTAGAACGTTTCGAAAAACATTCTTATGACTGGAATAATTATGGCACGATTGAGATCACCAACCAGCGTATTCTGAAAATAAACATTAATATTTCTTAGTTAATATCCTTCACTTATACATAGTATTAGCTTAAAAGCCACTCTATCGGGCGACATTTGCAGAGGTCTTTTGATTGGGCCTTCATTACAATAGCTCGGGAGGAGTAGATGTAATAGGCAATAATAAACTACGGAAGAACTCTAAATTGATTGCTGCATTTAAGTATTGCATTAATATTTAAGCATACCTTTTAAAAGTTCAACGATAATTCTTCTGCCGCCACTTAATTTCAAGACAGTTTGATGTACATAGGTCATTACTTTCCGTACAATTATTTTTATTTCATGGGTGGCTTTTGCTGGATTTCGCAATTGCATTATTCCCAAATTTATTTAAAAGTTATAAAAATTATCGTACAAAAAAAAATCGCCGAAAGCAATCACAGTAATGAAAACTTGGGAATCCAAAATTTTAGGATTGTTTGTCCAGATACTGGCCTCGAATGTTTTTAATTTGCTCATGGAGTCGGCCTGATTCCAAAACGGTATGATATGTTGGGCTAGAGTCTCTTGAGGTAAAGTTGAAAACACGGACAATTTTATTTTGAAACACTGTAATTTGAGAACAGTAATTTATTTCCATTTGAAATAAGTTAAAGAATTGTTTCCGTTTAAGTTGAGAAAGTGTGACACACTGACATTCACATTTATTGTATAGCAGAGTAAATAGTTTCGCCTACTGTCGGATTCACACTGCTCTCCGGTCTTTTGAACAGGAGTAGTTTATCCCTCTATTTCCTGTTTAGGATTGGATTTCCAGTTCCTTCTAAAGTATTTTCATTCTCTTTCACTTCCGGTGGACTCTTGCGTCTTGGTGGTATTATCACCTTGCTTGGGATGGTGCCTCTTACGCTGTAACGCTCTACCTCCAGTCGCTCTATAGAGTGAACATCACTTTAAAAAAAAAACATTTAAAAAGTAATTTCTTTTATTTGTTCTTGTCATTAATTTTGGATATCGCTCTCGCAAGTGGGGTATATGTCATTTTGCATTGAGCAGTGTTTTACTTACACCAAAGGATGGAGTTATAAAGACTCGCTTAAAAAAAAAAAAAAACACACACACACACGATGAAATTTTTTTTTCTTTTATGTAAAATTTGTTTTAAGCCATTTTTTAGAACCTGGGGGAAAAATATGGAAAATTTCAGCGTCTTTTCGTGATGCTGGAAAATTTTGGAAAAAATTAGGTAATTGTTGGATTTTAATGAAACTTTCAGGACTTATTCACAAATGAATTTAAATTATTTTAAAAACGTTTCTTTTTTCTTTTTTAACATCCTGATAAAATTACTCTCTACACAATCATTTTCGTAAAAAAAATAAAAAAAATAATCTTAGAATATTCACGAATGGTGCCAATAACCCCGCACATAAACAATACTAACAATAGGTCAGAAAAATTTAATAGCACGTGTACACTGAATGCAGTAGAAACATTTGCCTCTACACTTTCGTGAGCAATCACTCGGGGAGATACTTCAAAAGAGTATTAAAATTCCTTAAGCTTTTCGGTAGCACCTCGTAAGTAAAAAGAACTTTGTGTTTGTCTCCGGGACTCTTGTTTTTTTTTTTTTCTGCCATAGATTGTAAGTTGGAATAGAATACATCGGGGATGCCTCACTCTTTCCGAACAGATATATACACCAGTATATACGTGTGCATATTGTTTACACGCCGATTTCTCCCCCCCACACACACACACACCCCAGGCACATTTATTTACACATTTGAGCTACACACACACACACACACAGACAACCACGTTTGTTTGGAGCCAGACATTGACTGGCTGAGCCATCATTAAAGGCTGGTTGATCTGATAGCCGGTTCGCGGCTTTTTCTGTCAACAGACAGTCGCCCGCTTCCATTTTGCCTTTTTATACCCACCCCTTCCTTCTACAACACCCGTTTTTCTCTTCCGTCTCCTAGGTGTTCAGCGTTCCTTATCTACCGCAAGTCTGAGTCATACCGGGCAAGACCTCCAGAAAGAAAACCTCTTAGCCCTTAACCAAAGACGCCTTACCACCACCCCCTTTTTTCTTTTTTTTTTTTTAAAGAACCAATACATTCCCCTTCTCAAAGCACACGATACAAACACCACTCATGTCGTCTTGTATCCAACAACCACTGTTTTTATTCATTCTCCACCTTTCTAGATCCCAATTTCAGGACTCTTTTGTCTTCTTGTCCTGAGATTTCTTTTTACGTTTTCTCTTTCCTTCCTTCCTTCCTTATTTGGTATTATTGTAAGAAGGAAAAGGAAAGACGATTTGTCTGCTGCTAGCTTAGTCTTTTATTGTTATGTAAATAAACATCATAGACTTTCCTGCTCTATTAAATGCAAGCACACTAATCAATTCATCCAGTCTCTGGTCATTTCTCCTGACCCCTACCTCCCGTGTCCAATTATTACTTTTCCTTTTGAAATATTTTTCCTTCTTTCCATCTTTTGTCGTACTCCTCCACTCTACAGAAAATTACCCTACGAGAAGTTTCATACGTTAAACATCCACGGTACTTTGTTTGGGGAGAGGTCTCGGGAGGTCTTCAACCCCTCACCACTTGCTGGAACGGAAAAGTAAGCAGAAGACTAATTTTGCCTTCTTGACCTCAATCTATGCACGATGGTGCCAAGCTCTATTCGTCTCAAAGAAAATTACTGCCATTAATTTTCATAAAATTACTTCCTTAATATTTCGAAATATTAGGTTCGGAAACTTTTTATAAAAAGTAAATCTCATGCGGAAAAAAGTCTATAGGCCTCTAATTCCAGAAAAGTACAAACGGAAAGTAAAAAAATGTATTTAAAAACAAAAAAAAATATTTATAGTACAATAGATCTATAAAAATAAAAAAAATAGCTATTCTATGGAGAGCATCAGATCATCTATCGCCCCAACGAGTTTAACGAGGGATGGGAACCTCGGGAGAAAGTCATTATAAAACTCGTTAAGTAGCTAATCTTCGTTTGTATCAGCAGTTGACGCCGACAAAAATGTATAAATCGCAGTTGCCATTCAATAAACAAAAATTGTAATCATTTTTTTTTTTTTTTTTTTTTTTAACAAATGTTCTATTTTCGGATTTATTAAATTTGTGTGTGTTTTTACGTTTTCCTTTTTCACTATTATTCAGACTCGTCAATAAGATGGTATGGGATTTAGAATACTATTGAATAGTTTAAATGTCAGATTAGCAATACTTTTTAAGTTTAAAATGTCTACTTGCTCTCTATATTTCTAACGTCTCTGAGCTCTGAATTTTTATTCACTTATTTTTTTCTTCTCTACCAATTGCTGTAGATATATTCGCATATTGTCTCGTTCACATTTCTTGTATTTTGAACAAGAGTTCATCCCTTGTTTCCTGTTTAGAATTTGGTTTCCGGTTCCTTCTAAAGTCTTTTTGCACACCACCTTTAGGGTTCTTCTTATCTAAATTCCGTTAGTTTATCTTATGTTGATGTCTTCATCAATAGTCTTTGATTCATAAAAATGAATGACCCACTCACTACATATTTATTTTTCATTATTGCTATGATTCTGTCAGCTGGCAAACATTTAACGCTTTTTCTTTCCCCTTTTATTAAAGCAGCATCTTAAAGGAAATTGTCAAAGTATTAGAAATAGTCAGATTTAAACAAGCCAGAATACAAAAGGCCTATAAGTTAGGAATCTGCAAAGAAACAAGAGAAATGTCCTCCATGAATTATTCAGACGTTGCCCCCCTTCTTTCAATTCAACCCTGGGTTTTGACCAATGTCATTTCCGGCCGTCAAGTCTGTCAAAACTTATAATCTTTGAAAGTCTTTTTATTATTTAACAATGTCTTGCACCTTTTCAAAAATCAAAACTATCTCTGTACCTGTCGCTTCACTGGTGTCAAGACAAACTAAATAGTTTGGCCATCTAAAGTTATTAGAAAACATTCTGTTAAAATACAGGAGTCGGGCTTCATTTTTCGGTATACTTCCTTTTCCTGTTAGCAGTTGATGCCAGACGGAAAAGAAGTTAGCTCTTGCGACACAAATGTCCATTTTACTTTCCAATCACCATACCGTAGCTTCTCTGTGCCTTTTCTATAACAATTTTCATGGTAATTGTTCTGATGAGTTTTCCTCTTTGGTACCTCTACTTTACGAATTAAGGCATACTACTAGATAGGCGGCAAGGGCTTTTCATAATTAAAATAGCTAGATTTAGCCGTAAGTTCTATGCTAATAGTTTCTTCTCTCACACCACTCCTTTTTTTTTTTTTTTTTTTTTTTTTTTTTTGCTTTCCAGCCAAGTTTGATCTTCAAAAATGTAAATGCAATGTCAACCATTATCTTAATTTCTGTTCTTTTATTGTTCTCTCTCGTTAACGTTTTCCTTTTTCCTCATATTCTGTTACTCAGTAACCTCTTGCATTTTAGTGGCTTTATTGCCTTGCTTGAAGTGAAATTAATAATAAAAAAATGTAAAAAAACAAAACGAAAAACGAGGTTTGTCGACATTCACTGTCTATCAAAATAATGAGTTTGTTGTACTTTCTAATGTTACTTGTATCAAGAAAAAGAAATATTAGACATTAACATTTGGGCCGGCAATAAAATATATCAGTCTAACAATAAGCATTGTGACTATTTACACTATATCTCGCGATCGTGAATCCCGTGACCCACCAGGGTCGTAGGGGCACCACATGTACGACAGCCGCAGTAGAAGTAGTGTTTCTTGGGCAAGATAGCCTGACGGGAGCTCAACCCTCTCCCGGACGGTTTTGAATACAGTTTCCTCCTCCTAGACCGGTTGCTACCCAAGGCTATAGAACCCAGTTATGAAGGTTTAAATACTCTTCTCCTCCCATGGCTGGGAGAAGAGGATTCATACCTTTCCCAATGGTATTACTACGTAAGTGAATGTAATGAATCTGACTGGAATTTGAACTCGGCTCTCCGATTTCTCAATCTGAGCCTCTATTTGTTACACTATATACAGTGTAACCCGGATATAAGAGAGTTGTCGGGGCTGGAGAATAAGTCTCTTATATCCGGGTTTGGTCTATTTCGTTTTATTAACACAGGCTCTAATTTTGGACCATAGAAAATATCTTATATCCGGGTTTCTCTTATATCCGGGTTACACTGTACAAGCGGACTATTGTTTGTCATCCGGTGTATGTCAATTTGGTTAACCTAAAGGGGATTTTGAACTGAATCCATTAATAATCTTCGGGAATAGATTTATTTTCGTTCCAGGGGGCACGGTGAAGTAATGGATAGCGGCTCGGATTGAGGGAGCGGGGAGCCGAGTTCGAATACCAGTTGAATCCATTACATTCACTTGCGTGCTAATACCCTTGGGAAAGGTATGAATTCTCTTCTTCTTCTCTCCCCCCCCTCAACTATGAGTAAAATAGCAGGACAGGCCTGGTTCTCTAGCTTTACATGGCAACTGGTCTACCGCAGAAAGGAATGGCAACCTACTGCGGAAAAAAAATCTGCCTCGTCAGTCATGTATCGAAAGATACATGATCGCCTAAGCGTGTATCACGCATGGCACATAAATGAGTGAATCCGTATCCAGTGACATCTCGTTTAACTTTTATTTGATGATGCTCGAACTGTTTCCACTGAGTTTAAGTACATACTGCCCTGTCCAGGGATTTAGACACTATGTGAATTGTGAGTTCAGTCTCTGGATAGGGTAGGACTCGGCGGAAATGGAGCAAGCAGTACTAAACCCTTTATTTAATCTATGTAGGTAGATTGTTTTCATTCCACTACCAATGTCTAGGAGTATTCCGATTATTTCTGATTTCAGTTTGAAATACCCTGAAGGTTACCCGGATCAATATACACCTGATGATGACAGGACGACACAACGACCGAAAAGTTGTGATAAGTCTACATGTAAATAACTCCTCATCGCAGAGAAACTTGTTACAGTTGGTTTCTATAAGAAATACAGGTTGAGAATCCGTTATCCGAAATCCTTGGAACCAGAACTGCTTCGGTTTTCTCTTTTTTTTTTTTTTTTTTTTTTCTTTTTTTCTTCTGGGTTTTGGAATAAGGGATATTTAACTTCTATATCGCAGCTTGGGAATGGCACCCAATCATAAACATGGTATCCCTTTAAATTTCGTAAGACAGCTTGTACATATATCCTGAAGGTTGTTTCATATAAATAACACAGACACGCCCTGGAGGTAGTTTTATATGAAATTTAATAAATTTTGTATACATACAGATAATGACGCTAGTTATATAATTCTCGCACGGATTTTTAAGTGGTGAAATTAAGATTTCACGTAAAAATAATGTTTTGTACTTTGTGTGTACAAAAAACACATGATCACTACTTACAAAAAATATATAAATGCAACAACAAACTACTTCTACATCAGGTGTGAGAAACTGAGGGGGTACATCATTGGTGAGTGTGAAAAGAAAAACAGTCTCTACTCTCTAGCACCAATGTCACGTTTTGATTAAAATGTGACAATACATACAGGTACAGAATCTGTATAAAAACGAAACATGAATTCTGATTACAGTTCAATCTAATGGACACTGAAAAAAAGTCAGCATTTTATTTTTAACGCTGCAACGCAATAACCATGCTATGGGTAAACCTGTTGCAATCTGAAATTTTCCATTTGTGGCAAGTCATGTCAGCACCTGAAAAACTTTCGGATTTTGGAGTTTTTTTAAAAATTTCGTATAAAGGATACTCAACAAATTTTCTCTGAGCAATTTACGAAATCAATCTTTTGCTTTTCATGAATTGTTCTCCTTTCATGAATGTACTCTCTCTCTCTCTCGTGGTTATTTTCTCTCTCTCTCTCTCTCTCGTGGTTATTTTCTCTCTCTCTCTCTCTCGTGGTTATTTTCTCTCTCTCTCTCTCTCGTGGTTATTTTCTCTCTCTCTCTCTCTCTCGTGGTTATTTTCTCTCTCTCTCTCTCTCGTGGTTATTTTCTCTCTCTCTCTCTCTCTCGTGGTTATTTTCTCTCTCTCTCTCGTGGTTATTTTCTCTCTCTCTCTCTCGTGGTTATTTTCTCTCTCTCTCTCTCGTGGTTATTTTCTCTCTCTCTCTCTCGTGGTTATTTTCTCTCTCTCTCTCTCTCGTGGTTATTTTCTCTCTCTCTCTCTCTCGTGGTTATTTTCTCTCTCTCTCTCTCTCGTGGTTATTTTCTCTCTCTCTCTCTCTCGTGGTTATTTTCTCTCTCTCTCTCTCTCGTGGTTATTTTCTCTCTCTCTCTCTCTCGTGGTTATTTTCTCTCTCTCTCTCTCTCTCGTGGTTATTTTCTCTCTCTCTCTCTCTCTCGTGGTTATTTTCTCTCTCTCTCTCTCTCGTGGTTATTTTCTCTCTCTCTCTCTCTCGTGGTTATTTTCTCTCTCTCTCTCTCTCTCGTGGTTATTTTCTCTCTCTCTCTCTCTCTCGTGGTTATTTTCTCTCTCTCTCTCTCTCTCGTGGTTATTTTCTCTCTCTCTCTCTCTCGTGGTTATTTTCTCTCTCTCTCTCTCTCGTGGTTATTTTCTCTCTCTCTCTCGTGGTTATTTTCTCTCTCTCTCTCTCTCGTGGTTATTTTCTCTCTCTCTCTCTCTCGTGGTTATTTTCTCTCTCTCTCTCTCTCGTGGTTATTTTCTCTCTCTCTCTCTCTCTCTCTCGTGGTTATTTTCTCTCTCTCTCTCTCTCTCGTGGTTATTTTCTCTCTCTCTCTCTCTCTCGTGGTTATTTTCTCTCTCTCTCTCTCTCTCGTGGTTATTTTCTCTCTCTCTCTCTCTCTCGTGGTTATTTTCTCTCTCTCGTGGTTATTTTCTCTCTCTCGTGGTTATTTTCTCTCTCTCGTGGTTATTTTCTCTCTCTCGTGGTTATTTTCTCTCTCTCGTGGTTATTTTCTCTCTCTCGTGGTTATTTTCTCTCTCTCGTGGTTATTTTCTCTCTCTCGTGGTTATTTTCTCTCTCTCGTGGTTATTTTCTCTCTCTCGTGGTTATTTTCTCTCTCTCGTGGTTATTTTCTCTCTCTCGTGGTTATTTTCTCTCTCTCGTGGTTATTTTCTCTCTCTCGTGGTTATTTTCTCTCTCTCGTGGTTATTTTCTCTCTCTCGTGGTTATTTTCTCTCTCTCGTGGTTATTTTCTCTCTCTCGTGGTTATTTTCTCTCTCTCGTGGTTATTTTCTCTCTCTCGTGGTTATTTTCTCTCTCTCGTGGTTATTTTCTCTCTCTCGTGGTTATTTTCTCTCTCTCGTGGTTATTTTCTCTCTCTCGTGGTTATTTTCTCTCTCTCGTGGTTATTTTCTCTCTCTCGTGGTTATTTTCTCTCTCTCGTGGTTATTTTCTCTCTCTCGTGGTTATTTTCTCTCTCTCGTGGTTATTTTCTCTCTCTCGTGGTTATTTTCTCTCTCTCGTGGTTATTTTCTCTCTCTCGTGGTTATTTTCTCTCTCTCGTGGTTATTTTCTCTCTCTCTCTCTCTCTCGTGGTTATTTTCTCTCTCTCTCTCTCTCTCTCGTGGTTATTTTCTCTCTCTCTCTCTCTCTCTCGTGGTTATTTTCTCTCTCTCTCTCTCTCTCTCTCGTGGTTATTTTTTCTCTCTCTCTCTCTCTCTCTCGTGGTTATTTTTTCTCTCTCTCTCTCTCTCTCTCGTGGTTATTTTTTCTCTCTCTCTCTCTCTCTCTCGTGGTTATTTTTTCTCTCTCTCTCTCTCTCTCTCGTGGTTATTTTTTCTCTCTCTCTCTCTCTCTCTCGTGGTTATTTTTTCTCTCTCTCTCTCTCTCTCTCGTGGTTATTTTTTCTCTCTCTCTCTCTCTCTCTCGTGGTTATTTTTTCTCTCTCTCTCTCTCTCTCCTCTCTCTCTCGTGGTTATTTTCTCTCTCCTCTCTCTCTCGTGGTTATTTTCTCTCTCTCTCTCTCTCGTGGTTATTTTCTCTCTCTCTCTCTCTCGTGGTTATTTTCTCTCTCTCTCTCTCTCGTGGTTATTTTCTCTCTCTCTCTCTCTCGTGGTTATTTTCTCTCTCTCTCTCTCTCGTGGTTATTTTCTCTCTCTCTCTCTCTCGTGGTTATTTTCTCTCTCTCTCTCTCTCTCTCTCTCTCTCTCTCTCTCTCGTGGTTATTTTCTCTCTCTCTCTCTCTCTCTCGTGGTTATTTTCTCTCTCTCTCTCTCTCTCGTGGTTATTTTCTCTCTCTCTCTCTCTCGTGGTTATTTTCTCTCTCTCTCTCTCTCGTGGTTATTTTCTCTCTCTCTCTCTCTCTCTCTCTCTCTCTCTCGTGGTTATTTTCTCTCTCTCTCTCTCTCTCTCTCTCTCTCTCGTGGTTATTTTCTCTCTCTCTCTCTCTCTCTCTCTCTCTCTCTCTCTCGTGGTTATTTTCTCTCTCTCTCTCTCTCGTGGTTATTTTCTCTCTCTCTCTCTCTCGTGGTTATTTTCTCTCTCTCTCTCTCTCTCTCTCTCTCTCTCGTGGTTATTTTCTCTCTCTCTCTCTCTCTCTCTCTCTCGTGGTTATTTTCTCTCTCTCTCTCTCTCTCTCTCTCTCTCGTGGTTATTTTCTCTCTCTCTCTCTCTCTCTCTCTCTCTCTCTCGTGGTTATTTTCTCTCTCTCTCTCTCTCTCTCTCTCTCTCTCTCGTGGTTATTTTCTCTCTCTCTCTCTCTCGTGGTTATTTTCTCTCTCTCTCTCTCTCTCTCTCTCTCTCGTGGTTATTTTCTCTCTCTCGCTCGCTCGCTCGCTCTCTTTCGCTCGCTCGCTCTCTTTCGCTCGCTCTCTCTCTCGTGGTTTTTTTCTCTCTCTCTCTTTCGCTCGCTCTCTTTCGCGGTTTTTTCTCTCTCTCTCTTTCGCTCGCTCTCTTTCGCTCGCTCTCTCTCTCGTGGTTTTTTTCTCTCACTCGCTCTCCCCACGGAATTGTGATTCTTCATTCAGGTTCCATTCACCAATTTAAAAACTCTTAAATTTTTATTTATGTGTATGGAAGTTGAAAGATTGCATGTTTGTTTAATATGTAAGCAAAGAGGGTAGAGAGAAACTTGCTTCTACTACTTTTTTATTCTTTTTATGATGACTGTTGTCAAACAAAAGTTCTCGTGTCTCTTCACTATGGCCATTTTCTCTTTGATCCAGAAGTTAGGGTAGGTAGGTAGATGTGACTATTGTACTCATGGTTTAGACTTGTGCAGAGTTGGAACAACCAAAGTGAAGTTTCTATTTTATCGCTGAAAGTAGAAACATGGTTATGGGATTTTTTTCTTTTTCTTGGTTCAGAATTTAGGCTAAGTCAGTCATCATTAACTATGGTTGTGCTCAAGTCAGCTTTGTGCTGAGTTGGAACAACCAGAGAGAAGCTTGTTCATTCATCAGCGGACCAGGGAAATCAACATTCCCTGGTGTAAACATAATTATCATGTGGTTCACATCTTGGAGCAAAGAGGAGAAAGAGGGTGGTGCCAGAAACGTTTACCTTTTTTATAGGCTTCAAGAACGCCACCTAATGGGCATTTGATGAAACCTAGTTGGGTAATTATATTATAATTAATTTCCCATGTGTGTTACTTTTTGGTGGATTTTTAATTAATTTTTTTTTTTTCCAAGAAATTAGTTGTTTGTAAAATAAATATAAAAGAATTTTAATGGAAAATGTTAGCCTGGCATCCACCTCAAAAAACTACCCAGTCATCCTAAACTAATGTTCACTGGGGCATTAATCTCCAACGCTGATGGGACGGTAACCTAATCTGTGCTCTCTCACAAAGGATCTATTCTTAGGTCACTAATAGATGTGCTAGTATTTACTTTTTTTGTCAAATTTTCCAACTTCACCTATTATTTTTATTGTTATAAAGGCCACCCTGTTTATTAATTTTACACTTTTTGACCCTTTAAATTATTTTCCTATACCCTTTACTAATATCCCCATTTATTGCATATAGGGGGAAAAAAATTCGGGACCCAACTCCCTTGTATCAGGCATATGAGAGTATTACTATTTTATGGGCATAATAGATTTTACAAGTCTATCTTCATAGAAAGCTAATTTTGCTTTTGGTGAAAGAAACCCAGCTTAGAATTTTCGGTTCAGTGCTTTGCTACTTAATGCTGCCAGTTAAAAATCTGACTGCAATAAATTATTGACAAGACTTGAGTATTGCAAGCAACAAGTGCTTTTAAGTGACATTTTCTCCGTCTTGATTTTGATTTATAGTTTCAAGTATCCTGTTTAGAGAACAAGCATGGCTGCACATTTCATCCGTTTGTTTCTTGGGGAATATCAGCTTTTGCTTGGCTCCGATTCAATGGAATCGGTTTCAAGAATACCAGATCTTTAGATTCTTATACTGCAAAAGACACATATTTCCAGGTAGGATCAATGATGAATTTCTGTCTAGAATAACTTGGCAATTGATATTTTTAAAAATACATTTTTTTTTTTTTTGTTTATATACAATATATATATATAATATATATATATGATGAAAATGTGGAAAAGACAAAGCAAAATCCGAATATGTGAGTTTACTGTTTTTTATTTTGTTTTTTGTTTTACTGTCAACGTCAGACGTTTCGGTCTAATAGACCATCTTCAGGACATGGTTATTGGAGACGTATTTATATTAAATTTAAGTTAAAATGAAGAGACGATAGATACAGGACTAGTCAGAAATGGAAAAACTGAAATACAACACACACACACACATATATATATATATATATATATATATATATATATATGTGTGTGATACCTAATGTTTAAAAAATGAAAAATTTTTCTTGAAGCTTTTATTTTAGTTTTAATTTCAAGCTAATAGACTAATATTTCCAATATGCAAAATATTTTGCCATATTTCAAAATTTTAAATTGACTGGAAGGACTTTTTGTTAAATCTCACTAAAAATTGCTGATTTTAGCACCATTTTTAGCCATCTTTCCTTGCAGTGTAATAGTAATTTTCACTCTTATTTTCTCGTGTATGGAGGTTCATATTTACAAAAATTGGTATGGGATCAGGTTGAGATCACAAAGAACACCAATGGAAAATTTATAAACTTAAGGAATCGGCACATATGCTAGGCCACAAAAATCTCCTGAGCCAACCAAGCATAGAAATGAATACAATATGGGAACCAGTAATAAGGAGTGCCAGAGAAAAGCAATAACAGCAACAAAAATTGCAATATGAGCTCTGGTAAAAACATGCAATGATAACAGCAAAAAATTACAATATAAGCACTGGTAAAAAATGATTGCTGAGACATTAGGTTTATAATACCCAGAAATTCATACACAGATGTCCTCAAGGATATATGGCAGTGGATAAAGGTGTTGGTTAGATCCAGTGACAAAGAGTGTGAGTTCAATACCCGGTTAAGGCAGTAGATAACTTGCAGAGGGGAATTAACTGATAACTGACATCCATTAAACATGGCACTTGGAACTAGAACAGTACAGTGAGTGAAATAAAGGGTTCAGTTCAACATACCTGACAAAGGCCGGAGCGTACAACGGCCGAAACGTAATAAATATGGCAACAAATATGAGGACAATGGTCCAAATAATGTAAATAGTGTTGGTATGTTTATGCACAAATTTTTTTTCTTTTTAAATATTGGGGGTTGCTAAATTGTAAACTTTTCCATTTATGATAAGTAAATATAGTTTTAGCTTAATAACAGTATTACCTAACCAGTACAAATTAAAGAAATTTAAGTTTTAAAATTTTCTAAATTTAAAAAAAAATGAAAACTATTCATTTAAAACTTCATTATTCATTTGAAAAAAGTTTTCTGAAGACAATGTCCATAATATCTTGTTTATAAAAGCAATTAAATAATGTCTTAGTTTTATTGCATTTTTTTTATTTTATGATTCCTGGAGTTCCTGTTTTATAAAAGGAAATTGAGGATTTAAATTCTCCAAGGAGTTTTGTGTAGAATTAATATAAACATAAAGCAATACAAAAATTAATTTCTCAATTTCATTTAAAAAAAAAAAAAAAAATTATAAAATAATTTAATTTGTGAATAAGTCCTGAAATTTTCCTTAAAATCCAACAATTGATTTTTGCAAGAATTTCCAAATGTATCTTTTTATCACAAAAAATGCTAAAATTCCTTATACTAATCTTTTAGTTTTTCCCTATAATCATAAAAAGTAAACTTAAAATACAAAGTTCCGTTCCATTATCAAGTGATATTAAGAAAGATTAAGAACTAAGAAAAATCTTTGATTAAATTTGAATTGAAGTTTCATTTTTGAAATATGGGAATTTGTGTTGCGATGGTAATATATTAAAAAAAAAAAAATGATCTACAGTTGTATCGAGCACTGTTTTTTCAAAATAAAAATAAATGCTAAGAACTCTGAATTATAAATCTCATTCTTTCCTATTATTCTAAAAAGCAGGAAAATGAAAAATAATATATAGTAAAAGCAGGAAAATGAAAAATAATATATAGTAAAAGCAGGAAAATGAAAAATAATATATAGTAAAAGCAGGAAAATGAAAAATAATATATAGTAAAAGCAGGAAAATGAAAAATAATATATAGTAAAAGCAGGAAAATGAAAAATAATATATAGTAAAAGCAGGAAAATGAAAAATAATATATAGTAAAAGCAGGAAAATGAAAAATAATATATAGTAAAAGCAGGAAAATGAAAAATAATATATAGTAAAAGCAGGAAAATGAAAAATAATATATAGTAAAAGCAGGAAAATGAAAAATAATATATAGTAAAAGCAGGAAAATGAAAAATAATATATAGTAAAAGCAGGAAAATGAAAAATAATATATAGTAAAAGCAGGAAAATGAAAAATAATATATAGTAAAAGCAGGAAAATGAAAAATAATATATAGTAAAAGCAGGAAAATGAAAAATAATATATAGTAAAAGCAGGAAAATGAAAAATAATATATAGTAAAAGCAGGAAAATGAAAAATAATATATAGTAAAAGCAGGAAAATGAAAAATAATATATAGTAAAAGCAGGAAAATGAAAAATAATATATAGTAAAAGCAGGAAAATGAAAAATAATATATAGTAAAAGCAGGAAAATGAAAAATAATATATAGTAAAAGCAGGAAAATGAAAAATAATATATAGTAAAAGCAGGAAAATGAAAAATAATATATAGTAAAAGCAGGAAAATGAAAAATAATATATAGTAAAAGCAGGAAAATGAAAAATAATATATAGTAAAAGCAGGAAAATGAAAAATAATATATAGTAAAAGCAGGAAAATGAAAAATAATATATAGTAAAAGCAGGAAAATGAAAAATAATATATAGTAAAAGCAGGAAAATGAAAAATAATATATAGTAAAAGCAGGAAAATGAAAAATAATATATAGTAAAAGCAGGAAAATGAAAAATAATATATAGTAAAAGCAGGAAAATGAAAAATAATATATAGTAAAAGCAGGAAAATGAAAAATAATATATAGTAAAAGCAGGAAAATGAAAAATAATATATAGTAAAAGCAGGAAAATGAAAAATAATATATAGTAAAAGCAGGAAAATGAAAAATAATATATAGTAAAACCTTGAATTAACACTGAATTTAACGGACAATATATACAGAAATGGTAGTGTCTGAGGGAACTCCAAATGTGCACGCATAGCAAGCAATATCTGTTAGTTACAGAATTGACTGTTGTTGTTTATTTGAGCACTTGTCATGTATACATGTGCTTCATTTCTCAAACATTTTATACTGTTTTGGTACAGTATTGTTTTTTTGTCAAGCGCTTCATTTTGACATCCAATTGTAACTGGGGTGAGAAAGGAAGCACACTAGTCTTAGTATTCGTGACAAATTGGAACTTACTAAGTTTATTTAAAGGTAAATTTAAAACCTAACATACACTGCATCTCTCTCTATCTGCGTGTGTAATTTATTTTAAGTTACTATATAGTAACTTACAAATAAAATACACATACATATATACTGTATTTATATTTATTTACAATAATTTTCTACTGTACAGGGTGTTTTTAGGTCACGAAAAAAAGTGCTTCAAATTGACAGACAAGCAGCTTTAATGAAAGACCCCCCCCCCCCAATTAGTCAGTTATATTCTGGTTCCACTGTTATATATAAATTCTGTCCAATTTTTTTAGTTTTTTTTTTCTAACTTCCAACTTGTCCTGGAGAGAGTTAGCTATTTTGCCCAGGAAACATCGCTTCTACTGCAGCTGATGGGTCATGGGATTTGCGATTGTGATTGAATTTTTAACTATGTTGTTTCACATGGTTTTTCCTAGGGGGAAAAGTAGGTTTCTTTAAATGTGGGATTGAAAAATAAAATATAGTTTTAAGTTATGCTATATTTGTGTTAAAAGTGCTTAATGTTCTAGGATAGTTTTGTGTAAATAGAAGAGTTGGCACTGAAGTCCACACCAGGTGGACCCTGTTTCATGCTTGAGTGCAATCTTCAGGCCATGATTGAAGATTGTGGTCAAGCATGAAATAGACGGTCTCCACTTAGTGTTGACCTCAGTTTCCAATCTTATATACTCAACACAAAATAAGTGCCTTCTCTTAACACAGTACATACATACATACATACATACACACACACACACACACACACACACACACACACACACACACACACACACACACACACACACACACACACACACACACACACACACATATATATGTGTGTGTGTATGTACATTTTCTACATTTTTTGTATGTACATAATATATATATATATATATATATATATATATATATAATGCACACACACAAACCTACCAGACTCCATCTGAAATATACTAGTAGAAAATACAAGCATAATAACCTCATCCACATGTAGTAAAAAAAAAAAATGGCAGCCTTAAGCCAACACTTGATAATATTACATATTTTATTTTATGATCAAATAAGTAATATGTAATTATGCCTTAACCGATTCGGCCACAGAGGAGCGTTCAGTTAGCAAGGTCAATTTTACTATCTTTAAACTACAATCTTCCATGATTCTCTCGCGTACATCCATATCTGCTCATAGCGTATCCAAGCACGTCAGGCTAAATGACGGTTCTGTATAGGATACAGGTTCGATTCCTGTCGGAGGACGGATATTTTCTATGAAAATTTTTGGGACATTCAGGTAAATGTTGTTTAATACTGTTTATTATAAACAGAGCATTTACTTAAATATTTGTATCTATAAAAAAGAATGTATAAACATAAAAATGTCTTAAAATAATTGTCGGACTTTGTCCATTTCATAATGTGTGACATCATTTGTTATATATATATATATATATAGTGACTCTTTGGTAAATCGATCAAGTTCTCTGTCACTGTGTGTTTATCTATAAATAAATACGCTTAAATTCATCTTCATCCCTGCCTTGTACCAACGGCTTAGTGGTAGAATCCCTGACTGATGCCAATTCAGTCGGTTTCGATCCTAGCTAGAGGCAACTGGACGTCTAACCACACTGATGAGCTGTGATACAGCGAAACACTATCTGTGGATGACACACACACTATATATATATATATATATATATATATATATATATATAATAATTATTTCAAGATGTTTGCTGCCAATGCATCTAGTTCAGTGGTGACTATTACTCAAAGATTAAAATTACACATTGAAAATTTCAGATCAAAATTCGGGTAATAACTGTGAAATTATGAACTTATTCAGTCACTCTTATATATGACTGAATAAGTTCAGTTATTACCTGAATTTTGATCTGAAATTTTCAATGTGTAATTTTAATCTTTGAGTAATAGTCACCACTGAACTAGATGCATTGGCAGCAAACATCTTGAAATAATTATATATATATATATATATATATATATATATATATATATGTGTGTGCACATTCACACATACTCTATCATAGAGAAAATTCTAAGCCTCTATTATCTTTGTAAATTTTGTGCATGTATTGCTGATAGAAATTCAAAAACCTGTTGGCAAGATCAAAGTAATTCTAAACAGCAGCATATCATTGCTCCCATGAGGGTGAAGTTTTCATTTGATATTGAGAGGTTTTATTAATATTCAATATTTGCAGTCACCATGAAAATAGTGTTATGGTTAACAACCTTGTCTTTCTCAGTTCAGTTCACTAGTGGTGTTAGCTTCATTCTCACCGAATGTTTCTCACTTGTGTGTGGCCTAAGCAGAATAAAGAGTAGTAAGGAATTTATGATAATACTTCACATTTTAGAAATTCAAAAAGCTCAAGGCTACGACATTTGCTATTAGTGGATGTTATCAAGCAAAAACTCAGATGAATAATCTAGTCAACTTTAATGGTAATGTTTCATTTAAGAAATTTAAAAAGCTTTAAGACTAATTCTTGTAATTTTTCTTTATTCATTAACAATTTTTCACTTGGTGTGTTTATTTTAGCTTCTCATTAATTAAATTTTTGTTCACTCAAAGCAAGGCAGGAAAGACACTAAGTCACTAGCGGTTACTGGGTGTAGAAGAATTAGAAACATTACTAAGGACTACTAAGAATAATAAACAGGAAGATAGTAGATAACGATTGACATTGCATTTAAATTTTTAAAGATCAAAGTTTGCTGGAAAGCATGGCACTGGAAAGAAGTGCAAGAAATGCAAGAAAGGAAACTTAGCATAGAACTTACGGTTGCATCTAGCCAGCTTAATTGTAAATTGATGAGATCTTATCATCGGTCTAGTAATACGCTTGAATTCATAAAGTACCACAATGAAGAGCTCATCCAAACAATTACCATGAAAATATTTGTAGAAAAGACACAGGGCGGCAATTTTATGGCTGTGGGTAAATGACTGAAACTGAGCCACCAGATCAGGACCAATAATATTGCTAATTCTTTAGATTTTATCAAGGATCTCTAGATACATGGCAGCAATATTCTAAGCATGGATGAATAGTAGACTTTATAGATAGTGTCAGAATTTTTTTATACTGACAGATTGGGTGGGTAGGGGGATTGGATAGCTAGAGAAATCAGAAGAATTGTACCCGAAACTCAATATGAAAGGAGAAAAAAAAAAACATGTAACACTTGCTTGTTGTTACAGCACTTCAGTGTCCCCCTGGTAATAAGTTTGAGATTGCAACGAATTGCCTTGTTGCTTTTAAGCAACAGCTGTCCGTGTAATAGTAACCGTATATAATGTAGGTATTCTGTATAAAGGAGATATAGTGGAGTAATGGATAGCGGCTCTGATTGAGGAATCTGAGAGCAGAGTTTGAATTCCATTCGATTCCATTACGTTCACTTATGTGCTAATGCACCTGGGAAAGGCATGAATCCTCTTCTCTCCCCAGCTATAGGTAAATAGCAGGGCAGACTGGGTTCTATAGCCTTGGATGGCAACTGGTCTGCCGCGGGAAAAATCTGCCTCGTCAGTCATGTATCAAAAGATACATGATAGCCTAGGCATGAATCCTCTTCTCTCCCCAGCTATAGGTTAAATAGCAGGACAGACTGGGTTCTATAGCCTTGGATGGCAACTGGTCTGCCGCGGGAAAAATCTGCCTCGTCAGTCATGTATCAAAAGATACATGATAGCCTAGGCATGTATCACACGCAAAGCATATAACTGACTGATATAATGTAGTAACAGACTTAACAAAACTATCTAGAGAGTGAAAAGGATTTCTTTTATAACTTTGAAACAGTCTCATTTAAATGTATTGTAGTCTCCTCCATCCAATCAGATAAGATCTACTACAACACCAACCATAAAAAATGGTTGACAAAGAGAAACAGATTCTCTGTTTCTTACCTTGACTGACCGCCACACAACCATTTGAATTCCATCAATCACCCCACTCTTGGTGACTAATATATATATATATATATATATATATATATATATAATATTTATTATGCGTGTGTGCATACATACATGCATATTTTTCAGATTTTTTTATCCCGACAGATTGAGGAGGGGATTCAGACAGCTAGGCAACTCGGAAGCGTTGTACCCAAAACTCTCTGAAGGGAGTAAAAAAAAAAAAACTTTTGTAGCAGTACTTCATAGCGTGCCAAGTAATAAATAATAGTCTGAGATTGCAACAAATTGCCTTGTTGCTTACAAGCAATGGCTGTCCTTGTAATAGTAACAGTATAAAATGTAGTAACAGACTTAACAAAACTATCTGTATAGTGAAAAGGATTTCCTTTATAGCTTTCAAGACTGTATCATTTAAATGTATTGTAGTCTCCTCCATCCAATCAGATAAGATCTACTACAACACCAACCATAAAAAATGGTCAGCAAAGAGAAACAGATTCCCTGTTTCTTATTTTGACCAGCCGTCGCACAACTGGTTGAATTCCATTGCATCCCCCCCTCCACATTGAGTTTCTTGGTGAGTACAAGTTAGAATGATATGTAAGATAGATTCTTGAGAAAAATTGTCTAGCACGACACTGAAGAAACTTTCTTAGCAGCTGACCGAGCAATGGATTCAATATAGTCTTCCCACTTCGTGTCGGCTGAGAATGAGGTGCAACAAGTTAGTTTACTTCCTCCATTAACCTGGATATACATATTTACTTTTGTCCTTCTCAGCCTTTCACATCTGCAAATTTCCCTGGAGATTTTGTTTTTTGTGTTTTCTCTGCCCCACCCTGTTAGCCGTTACTAACCATTTGGGCAACATTGCAGAATTATCCTGGACACAAGCAATTTCCTACTCTTTTGAAAATTGTTATTTTAAGATAATAGCCAGCTGTGGGATTTTCAAAAAGGCAGACCCCCCACCTCCTGAGTAAAATGATTGGGGAGGATTATATTCCACTATTTGGTTCCACTTGGAGAAGTGAAGCTGGAATTATTTGCATTCCTGGTGATATTTTTAAAATTTGGACAATGTTTGGTTATTAACAAAAACTACGATTTCATACTCTTCTCATTTGCAGAGTGGATGCCAGAATGTTTTCTTTTTAACTTGCCTACAGGATAATTTATGGTAAACTTGTTGATTAAACATTCTCAGTTTGTTAGCCAATATATTATGATCAGTCATTTCCAAGTAAAACAATTTTCATTCTTGTTTTCTTGTGATGTGAGTGACACATGCAGCATCCACTTCATGTCTTTCTTCTTTCTTCGCTGTAATGGAGTGGCAGTCAGAAAATCATGGCTAAGATGTCTGGTGGTAGAAAATGTCAAAGGAAGGGTTGGGTTCGTGCCTTTTCTGAAGTGAAACAGGAGATTGGTTTGACACTTGTTTTTTTTTTTTCTTTTTTTTTCCTTTTTTTTTTTTTTTTTTTTCCCCCTTTTTTTTCCCTTTTTTTTCCCTTTTTTTTTCCCTTTTTTTTCCCTTTTTTTTCCCTTTTTTTTCCCTTTTTTTTCCCTTTTTTTTTCCTTTTTTTTTCCTTTTTTTTTTCTTTTTTTTTCCTTTTTTTTTCCTTTTTTTTTTTTTCCCCCTTTTTTTTTCCCCTTTTTTTTTCCCTTTTTTTTCCCCTTTTTTTCCCTTTTTTTTCCCTTTTTTTTCCCTTTTTTTTCCCTTTTTTTTCCCTTTTTTTTCCCTTTTTTTTCCCTTTTTTTCCCCTTTTTTTCCCCTTTTTTTCCCCTTTTTTTCCCCTTTTTTTTCTCCTTTTTTTTTCTCCTTTTTTTTTCTCCTTTTTTTTTCTCCTTTTTTTTTCTCCTTTTTTTTTCTCCTTTTTTTTTCTCCTTTTTTTTTCTCCTTTTTTTTTCTCCTTTTTTTTTCTCCTTTTTTTTTCTCCTTTTTTTTTCTCCTTTTTTTTTCTCCTTTTTTTTTCTCCTTTTTTTTTCTCCTTTTTTTTTCTCCTTTTTTTTTCTCCTTTTTTTTTCTCCTTTTTTTTTCTCCTCCCAGTTTCACTAGCCAAGCAGGTAGTCTTCCTAATAGTTTTTTTTTCTCTTTGGTGAGTTGATGCTATGCTGTAAGGCTGCTTTGAACACTGGCTTCCTTTTTCTGTATGTGAGAGAGAAAAAAAAACTGTGTGTATATATATATATATATATATATATATATATATATATATATATATATATGTGTGTACATACAGTGTAACCCGGATATAAGAGAGTTGTTGGGACCGGAGAAGAAGTCTCTTGTATCCGGGTTACACTATATATATATATATATATATATATATATATATATACACACACACACACACACACTATTTCTCTATTATGTTGACATTAAATTCCTGATAATGATCAAGAAAGTTAAAAGTACTTGAAACATGAAAATTGGACAGTATATCCACAAATTCAAAAATTGGGGGGGGGGATTAGTCAGGCAATGTTGGTTGAATTTCATAACTTCTTGACTTGATTATACGGCTGACAAGGTGTTTTTGTTTGTTTTTTAATTCTATTATGTTTTTCTCGTGTACATACAAGTGTCTTCTTTTCTGGACTTGGTGACTGCAAGAATTGTCCAAATGTTTGTTGGTTGTGAGTGCTTTCAATTAAACTGTTAGCCATTTTCAAGAATTACTTTTTGTTACACTACTATAATAAATGGTGTCAGTGCTGTTGTAGACTGTATGAAAGTTGCTGAAAGTAGATATATTATTAATTATTCTGAATACAGCCAAAGTACCTTGTCAATCCTGTTCAACAAAATGTGTATTAAAGGGGGGATTTAAAGGGGGGATTACTGCCCAAATACAAAACACACACGCACATATATATATCTTGCACATTGAGTGTTAGTGTTAATAAAATAGTGCTCAATATAAAATAACAGAGCTATAAATCATATATTAATAATAAATATACATTTTTTTTTCCTCACCTGTAGCAATATATATCCATATAATTATTTATGTATGTATGCCATGCTATTTGTGTGCATTTGTTTTATTTTTGTATTTAAATTCTAATTCTATTTTTGTAGTTGGTATATACATTGTGTGGATGTGTTTTGGTACCTTATTTTTTTATTTCATTTATACTTATTTAAAATAAGTATTTTATTTTTTAAAGAATATGGACTGCTCTACTATTATGATAGTCTTGTTATATATATATATATATATATATATATATATATATATATATATTTTTGAATTGGACATAGTCCGACTATGTCCAATTCAAAAATATATGACGTCATTTGTTTACATTTGATACGCTAAAGCAGATATGAATAGAAGAGATTCATGGAAGATTTAAGTTTAAAGATAGTAAAATCGACCTTGCTAACCAGACGCTGCTCTGTGGCCGAACGGTTAAGGCACATCACGCGAAATGATGGTTCCGTATAGGATACAGGTTCAATTCCTGTCGGTGAGCAAAAAGTTTCTATGAAAATTTCTCGGGCATTCAAGCCGGTAAATGTTATTTAATACTGTTTATTATAAAAACAGAGCATTTGCTTAAATACTTGTATCTATAAAAAGAACGTTAAACATAATATATATAAATGTCTTTAAATATATATATATATATATAAAAACACACATATCTCAATTATGCAACTGTCAGTTTTAACTCGGTACTTGAAGAACGTTATGCATGAAACACGGAGTTGTGCTACTGGTGGAGGGGATGTATTATTGGTAGTAGTAAAATATGCATTTTTCTTAATTAAAACATACCAATCTTTACTTTGGTTTGTGAGACAATGTTAATATGTAAATCTTGCCTATCATCTTTGACTTCTTCATGATAATGTTCTTTTCTTTTCCTGCAAAAAATACTAACTTCAAAACTGAATTTGAATACCTTGAAATCAAACAAAAACAAAATGTTTTTGGATCCATTTCACTGCCATGTCATCATTTTAAAAATTTTTCTAGCATTTCTTAAGTCACAGACAATTTTCATATGTCTATTTTTAATGTGATATACATTAGGATGAGTCATAAATAAGTTTTTGATTAGGTTTATCAACTTTATTCTTGAAAATATTACAAAATGTACCCAAAAACAATAAATTACTTATGACTCAGCCTAATAAATATATGAACAAAAAAAAAATATTAAAACATCTTGAAATGTGTTTCTGTTCTGCAATAAACATAAAGTGGAGATGAAACGGTATCAAGGGGACATAACTCTTGCCACATCTTTAAACTGGTTCATTGAGGACATCTTTTATTTTGGGAGTCGGGTGGGGAAAACTGCTGTTTGGTACTGTTGCATACAAAGAATTTGGGAAGCAAGACCCGCCATATATAAACATCTTTTGAACTTCTTGAAAGAGCGTCAAGTTTATTAAATTTATGCAGGGAACGGAAACCAGTCCTGTCTACGGCTTACATTTTACCATTTACAGTAACCTTTGTAATGACTTCTCGTTTTTTTAGATGTCTTCCCTCTGATGTTGAAATGTGAGAAGTCTGAAATATTCACCACACAAGCTTTTCATTATAAGTTTTTCATTTTCAAGTTTATATAATCCTCCTTTTTACTAGATTTTCCCTTTTACCATCTCTCTTTGGATATTTGATCAGTTTAGCTAAGTCTGACACAAGGCTATTCAGAGTTCACAGCCACCAGGGAAATTTAAAATGGACATTATTTTTTTCTTTTCTACAAAAAAAAAAAAACAGGATATTAACTGAGAATTTTGGTTTAATGTCATGGAATTTTCTAATGCAACTTGAGATGTAGTGAATGACATGTCTATATGCTTTTTTAGATTGATAATTGCTTCGAAATAACTTCTGAATATTATTTATGTGAGATATATCTCAAGGTACGATGAGAATGAATAGAGTACACCTCCAGCGTTCGTAACATTTAATTTAAAAGACTGGCTGAATACATAGAGCAATATTATTTATTTTAGGATATTATCTTGGCTAAGACACATTTCTAAGATAATAATTTCTAACTTTTTCTCTTTTTCACTTAGTTTGAATTTGACGTAGGTCACATTTAATTGGTTGATCAGGGTAAAGCCCTTGAGCCTTGTGTGTG
Source organism: Acanthosepion esculentum (assembly GCA_964036315.1). Lineage (NCBI taxonomy): Eukaryota > Metazoa > Mollusca > Cephalopoda > Sepiida > Sepiidae > Acanthosepion > Acanthosepion esculentum. Next base: position 41,756,156 of record OZ038511.1, on the reverse strand, counting down.
TGTGTGTGTGTGTGTGTGTGTGTGTGTGTGTATGTATGCATGTCATTCATTCATTCATTCATTCATTCATTCCAAAAAAATGAGGATGTATTTTGTTTTTGAAACAAAATTTATCATTCACTTGCCAGTAATTTACAATCACCTGAGGAGATGCATTATGTGTTGATACACAACTGCAATTGTGTAGCAATTTTTTACATGTTTTTGCTGTAATATCCTAATATATATATATATATATATATATATATATATATATATATATAGTTTGTTTTCTAGGAGTAGTAAAATTTGAATAAAAAAATATCTTCTTTGAATTCCGTGTGAATAGACTTCATGGCTCATGACAGTGAAAGGCTGTACCAGTAAAAAAAAACAAAAAAAAACAAAACATGTCTTGCTTTTGCCCAAAGAATTTCATTGAGCAATATGCCAAGACAAATGATTTCCTTCTTGTTATCAAGAATGTTTAAAACATAATCAGGAAAAATATCGGCTGAAAAACAGAAGGCAAAAGAAAGTGTGCAGTTAAACAAATTAAAATCTTAGAAATAATTAACATCAAAAGAGAACATCGGAAAAGAACCAAGTGATTTTGACAAGGACATTGCTGGACTTACGAAGTAAAAGTAATAAACTTGACCACATCTTAGATTTGAAATAGACGTTATACCATGAAGAGAAAGGGTTTCTTTATCTACTGATCTTTGCAGCTACGCTCCAGCACAGCTATATGCATACAACTACATGATATTCCATAATCAAAATTCTAATCACCTGAAGAAGGCCGGAGCATACAATGGCTGAAACGTTGTGAATATTGCAATAAAAACGAGAAAAACATTCTTCCCGGATGTAGAGAAATCTTCCCGGATGTAGAGAATACAGGCAACAAATTTCCTCCTACAGAAGGCTGCTGAGAATACTATGAAGGGAGCGTGTGAGAAACAAGGACGTTTTAAGGAAAATGAGAACAAAAATGACACTGATGAATGCTAATACCACAAAACTTGCAATCAGAAAGAGACAGCTGAAATTTCATGAGGAAGGAATGCCAAGAGAATTTAACACTCACAGGACACTGAAAACAAAAGAAGCTAGTGAAAAAACAGCAAGTAACCTACTTAATGATTTTATTTGAATAGATGGCAGTACAAAGACGGTAATGTGTCAAAATTACTTAGAGGCAGGAAGTTTTAGAGGGCCATGTCCTAAAAATGCTTGCCATATAAAAGTTGATAATACCAATGTTATTGGGCCATAAAATCTCATGGATTCAATAATCCCTTTAAGATTTGTAAGTCAGGTGACAAAAAGTTAGGCATGTTTGCTAAATACAAGATGTTAAAATTTTTGCAGATTTTTTCTGTTTTATAAAAAATCATCCTTTGACCTTTTTTTTTTTTTTTTTCATTACTAAAGTTTACTCAATATTAGGCTTGGGTGCCACTCAAGGTAGAGGGTTACTATTAAAATGGTCATAATGAATGAAGTGTATTTTTTAACTGCTGTCCACCCATTACAAGGCCCACTCAAGGTAGAAGTTTTAGGGAACAATCGGTTTAAATGAAACTTCCTTGTTCTCAATGAAATATGAAGGAAATGAGAATAATTTCATCCTATATATGTGTCATGGCGGGTCTTAGCTGTAAAGGTCTGAACTGGTGGAACTAGTTCATAAGGTCATTAAAATGTGTGACATAAAAGGAGGAGATGGTGAAGATTATGAGGATAAAGAAAATCAATAACAATTGAATCTTGACTTGACAAGATTAAGAGTGTAGCGCTCAAGAAAGAATCCACACAAGGATCGGTTCTACAGTTTGGGGGGAGAAAAAGCTGCCTGAGTGGACGTCTATTGAGACACAATAGACGTTCAATGCATGGAGCCTGATTGAGAGTACAGCCATTCATCATGACTGAAGAAAAACTTGGAGTCAAAACTGTGGTAAAGAAATATTACGAGCTTTGTGTTTGAGGTATTGAAAGTTACAAGCCACTTCCCCAGCTATTGAGATGTTAGATATGAACAGATATAGAGAGATATGTGTAGATAGATGTGAAGAGATATGGGTGGGTAGATAGAGAGAGATAGACGGACGGGAAGAGATATGGGCGGGTAGATAGATAGAGAGATATATGGGCGGGTAGATAGATAGAGAGAGGGAGATAGACAGACGGGATGAGATATGGGCGGGTAGATAGAGAGAGAGAGGGAGATAGACGGACGGGAAGAGATATGAGCGGGTAGATAGAGAGGGAGATAGACGGACGGGAAGAGATATGGGCGGGTAGATAGATAGATAGATAGAGAGACGGAGATAGACGGACGGGAAGAGACATGGGCGGGTAGATAGATAGATAGATAGATAGAGAGACGGAGATAGACGGACGGGAAGAGACATGGGCGGGTAGATAGATAGATAGATAGATAGAGAGACGGAGATAGACGGACGGGAAGAGACATGGGCGGGTAGATAGATAGATAGATAGATAGAGAGACGGAGATAGACGGACGGGAAGAGACATGGGCGGGTAGATAGATAGAGAGACGGAGATAGACGGACGGGAAGAGACATGGGCGGGTAGATAGATAGAGAGACGGAGATAGACGGACGGGAAGAGACATGGGCGGGTAGATAGATAGAGAGACGGAGATAGACGGACGGGAAGAGACATGGGCGGGTAGATAGATAGAGATAGACGGACGGGAAGAGACATGGGCGGGTAGATAGATAGAGATAGACGGACGGGAAGAGACATGGGCGGGTAGATAGATAGAGATAGACGGACGGGAAGAGACATGGGCGGGTAGATAGATAGAGATAGACGGACGGGAAGAGACATGGGCGGGTAGATAGATAGAGATAGACGGACGGGAAGAGACATGGGCGGGTAGATAGATAGAGATAGACGGACGGGAAGAGACATGGGCGGGTAGATAGATAGAGATAGACGGACGGGAAGAGACATGGGCGGGTAGATAGATAGAGATAGACGGACGGGAAGAGACATGGGCGGGTAGATAGATAGAGATAGACGGACGGGAAGAGACATGGGCGGGTAGATAGATAGAGATAGACGGACGGGAAGAGATATGAGCAGGTAGATAGAGAGAGATAGACGGACGGGAAGACAGATAAATCAATACATTCAAAATATGGAGACCATTTTTCTCATTGTCAAATCTTTTCTTTTGTCTCCAATTTTATTTGAAAATCAGCTGTTCTAATTAACTTCTTTTACTAGTAAGCGCCATGTTTTTTGCATCTTTTCTCAGTTTTAAGCCTTCTTTGATCTTTTACTCTGGCTAGAAATAATTACTTTCTTCTTTACTCTGCCCAATTGACAGGACATACAAGTGACAGCTAAACATTTATCTGCTTCTGTTTTCCTTGAAACAAGTTTCGGCAGGGAATAAAACCCATTGGCATAGCAAAGGCATAAACAATGTTTTAAAAATATAATTATAATGATAATTAATAGATGCTAAGAAGTGTATGAAGTTGCTTGATTCATCCCGGGATTGTCATGTTGCCCTGACGGAACTGTCTTTAGTAACCTTTCAGATGTCATGGGGTGTTTGTTGGGTGTGTGTTCATCTCTACAAATATTATGAGGCAGGTATTGGTCATCCTTACTCCCAAACTAAAAGAAAAAAAAAAAGTTGTATTTATACTTGATAATAAAATCAGACTAACTTAAGTAAGATAAGACTTTTGACATTAAATTTCTTGAACAGTGGCCAGTTTGTTCCATCATCTGCCATCTTTCACCCAACTCCATCTTGGAACTTTTTATCAGTTTCTTAAATGAATGCAGGTTTTTAAACATTAACTTTTTAGAATGACATCTCTTGGTTCAGAATAAACTTTATTGATAAAAAAAATATATATATAAATTTATTTGTTCCAGTTACATAGAATTCTGAAATTCTGGAGGCAATTAATTCTTTAAAGGTATTTTTTTATGCAGCTGTTTAGTTGTAAGACGTTGTCGAAATGCTTCAAAAACTGGCAGTCTATTAATAAATTGTTCAATGAATATATTGAACGAGGCTGTTTTGTGGCCCAATTTGTTAAAATTCAGGGGCATTGGTTGTGACACTTGGTCAAGCAATGTCATGAGAGGATCGGGCATTTTCTGTTGCTGGACACATCGACAGTAATATTTTGTGTTTCATTGATTTCATTACAGCACTTTTTCTGCTGTAACTGTTATCTTTCTCAGCAAAGAAATGCTCTAAGTGCCCTTTGCATTCTTCCAGGGAATTCAGAATTTTTAGATTAAGCAAATTTTGTAACAACCTGATTCCAAGGGTGTTATGTTTGAATATTGTGAATGAATGAATTTTGTTTTCCTTTTTTTTCTTCTTTTCCTTTTTTTCTTTTCCTTTTTTTCTTCTTTTCCTTTTTTTCTTCTTTTTCTTCTTTCTCTCTTTTTCTTCTTTCCCTCTTTTTCCTCTTTCCCTCTTTTTCCTCTTTCCCTCTTTTTCCTCTTTCCCTCTTTTTCCTCTTTCCCTCTTTTTCCTCTTTCCCTCTTTTCCTCTTTCCCTCTTTTTCCTCTTTCCCTCTTTTTCCTCTTTCCCTCTTTTTCCTCTTTCCCTCTTTTTCCTCTTTCTTTTTCTTTTTCCTCTTTCTTTTTCTTTTTCCTCTTTCTTTTTCTTTTTCCTCTTTCTTTTTCTTTTTCCTCTTTCTTTTTCTTTTTCCTCTTTCTTTTTCTTTTTCCTCTTTCTTTTTCTTTTCTTTTTCTTTTTCCTCTTTCTTTTTCTTTTTCCTCTTTCTTTTTCTTTTTCCTCTTTCTTTTTCTTTTTCCTCTTTCTTTTTCTTTTTCCTCTTTCTTTTTCTTTTTCCTCTTTCTTTTTCTTTTTCCTCTTTCTTTTTTTCTTTTTCCTCTTTCTTTTTTTCTTTTTCCTCTTTCTTTTTTTCTTTTTCCTCTTTCTTTTTTTCTTTTTCTTTTTCATTTTCTTTTTTTCATCTTTTTTTTCATCTTTTTCATTTTCCTCTTTTTCTTCATTTTTTTCTTTTTTTCCTCTTTTCTTTTTCTTTTTTTCCTCTTTTCTTTTTCTTTTTTTCCTCTTTTCTTCACTGAAAGAACTAAGATTTTTTGTCATGTTACTAAACTCATTTTGATAGATGAAAACTGGTTTGATTGACAGGGTCACTTTTTTCATTCTTTATCTCTGAAAACCTTGTCCAGCATTCATTACCATATAGGAGATATAACATCACACAATTCAGTCCTCTGTTTTTAAGTATATTATCCTATCTCTTACTACTTAGTCTCTAAAAGGTATATTTCACTATTCCTATGCACCTTTGGGCACCATGGCAGGCTGTAATGGTTTTGTCTAGATAGATCAATTACAACTGAATAGTGAGTTCGATCATCACTGGGTGCTCCACATTTTCGGCCTTGTGCCACATCTAAGCTACGCTTAGACAATCAGGGCACCCCAACGTGGTGTAATGGTTAGCAACCTCATCTCACTAGAACAATTATGACTGACTAGTGAATTTGATCCTCACTGGGTGCCCCATACTTTTGGCCTTGTACCACATCTAAGCTATACTTGGAAAATCACTATTTCTTTGCACCTTTTGGATTTCCATCTTACATTTTCCAAATTTACTACATGATCCAAATAGTGAAATTTTCATAACTACTCGATTTTGACATTCCAAATATGTAACTTACATCTTGAACTCTCTCTCTCTTGCTGACAATCATGTTTTCCTACAGTTTGATTTTTCTTTTCTTTTTTTTCCTTTCTTTATGCTTTCCTTTCTTTATGCTTTCCTTTCTTTATGCTTTCCTTTCTTTATGCTTTCCTTTCTTTATGCTTTCCTTTCTTTATGCTTTCCTTTCTTTATGCTTTCCTTTCTTTATGCTTTCCTTTCTTTATGCTTTCCTTTCTTTATGCTTTCCTTTCTTTATGCTTTCCTTTCTTTATGCTTTCCTTTCTTTATGCTTTCCTTTCTTTATGCTTTCCTTTCTTTATGCTTTCCTTTCTTTATGCTTTCCTTTCTTTATGCTTTCCTTTCTTTATGCTTTCCTTTCTTTATGCTTTCCTTTCTTTATGCTTTCCTTTCTTTATGCTTTCCTTTCTTTATGCTTTCCTTTCTTTATGCTTTCCTTTCTTTATGCTTTCCTTTCTTTATGCTTTCCTTTCTTTATGCTTTCCTTTCTTTATGCTTTCCTTTCTTTATGCTTTCCTTTCTTTATGCTTTCCTTTCTTTATGCTTTCCTTTCTTTATGCTTTCCTTTCTTTATGCTTTCCTTTCTTTATGCTTTCCTTTCTTTATGCTTTCCTTTCTTTATGCTTTCCTTTCTTTATGCTTTCCTTTCTTTATGCTTTCCTTTCTTTATGCTTTCCTTTCTTTATGCTTTCCTTTCTTTATGCTTTCCTTTCTTTATGCTTTCCTTTCTTTATGCTTTCCTTTCTTTATGCTTTCCTTTCTTTATGCTTTCCTTTCTTTATGCTTTCCTTTCTTTATGCTTTCCTTTCTTTATGCTTTCCTTTCTTTATGCTTTCCTTTCTTTATGCTTTCCTTTCTTTATGCTTTCCTTTCTTTATGCTTTCCTTTCTTTATGCTTTCCTTTCTTTATGCTTTCCTTTCTTTATGCTTTCCTTTCTTTATGCTTTCCTTTCTTTATGCTTTCCTTTCTTTATGCTTTCCTTTCTTTATGCTTTCCTTTCTTTATGCTTTCCTTTCTTTATGCTTTCCTTTCTTTATGCTTTCCTTTCTTTATGCTTTCCTTTCTTTATGCTTTCCTTTCTTTATGCTTTCCTTTCTTTATGCTTTCCTTTCTTTATGCTTTCCTTTCTTTATGCTTTCCTTTCTTTATGCTTTCCTTTCTTTATGCTTTCCTTTCTTTATGCTTTCCTTTCTTTATGCTTTCCTTTCTTTATGCTTTCCTTTCTTTATGCTTTCCTTTCTTTATGCTTTCCTTTCTTTATGCTTTCCTTTCTTTATGCTTTCCTTTCTTTATGCTTTCCTTTCTTTATGCTTTCCTTTCTTTATGCTTTCCTTTCTTTATGCTTTCCTTTCTTTATGCTTTCCTTTCTTTATGCTTTCCTTTCTTTATGCTTTCCTTTCTTTATGCTTTCCTTTCTTTATGCTTTCCTTTCTTTATGCTTTCCTTTCTTTATGCTTTCCTTTCTTTATGCTTTCCTTTCTTTATGCTTTCCTTTCTTTATGCTTTCCTTTCTTTATGCTTTCCTTTCTTTATGCTTTCCTTTCTTTATGCTTTCCTTTCTTTATGCTTTCCTTTCTTTATGCTTTCCTTTCTTTATGCTTTCCTTTCTTTGTTTAAAAGTTGTTTCAGTTTTAAATGCAGTTAAGAATATAAAATTCTGCAATATATTTTAAAGATTCTTGATAAAATACAAAGAAGAATCTGCAATGTTATTGGTCCTGCCCCAGTATCTTGGGTTCAATCATTTTCCCACCACCATAACATGGCTTCTCTGTGCTTTTTATATAAATAATTTCATAGTAATTGTTCTAACGAGCATTCCTCTTTGGTACATAGCCTTTATGAAATTAAGCGCAGTACTTGAGTGGCGACTAGGTCTCATCATTTTAAAGTTGAAATGGCTAGTTTCTTCTTTCATACTTCTCGCTTGTGGAACTCTTCCAGCTTCTTGTTTTCCAATCAACTTTGATTGTCAAAAATTTAAATGTCAATCGTTAGCTTTTGTCTTCATTCCTGTTCTTTTTATTGTCCTCTCTCTCCTTATTTGTTTTCTTCCTCATGTTCTCTCTCTCACGCTCAGTAATCCCCTGTGTCTTAGTGTCTTTATTGCCTTGCTGGGTGGGGGATGTAGTCTAGGATTATTCTGATAGATGAGGATTGGTTTTTGATACAGTTAGTGGTGTTTAATTTTCTCTTCATCTATGAAGAGATTGTTTGATATTCACTAGTATATAGATTAAATATTACATAGTAGTTCAGCAATTTTGTTCTTGTTTTTAAGGGCATTTTTCTATCTTTAAAAAGGCCCTTATAGTTTCAAAAACCATTTCTGTATCATTGTCTATTAATACACTACCCAGATAGTTAAATTTTCATACCAGTTTGATTTTGACATCCCTAATATGTAGTTTACATGTTGGGTGGTCTCTTTTGCTGACAACCATCTATTACAGTTTGTCCTTTCTTGCTTTTCTTTACTACTTTGTCTAAGTTTTTTAAGTAAATCACAAATTCTGCCATGTCAAGAGTTAAGGATAAAAATTGGATTTGGCTTGCTATCAAGTAGACATAGGTGATACTAAAAACCACTCCACATATTCTGACACCTTTCAGCTGCTACTTTTAGAGTGCTTTTTTTTTTTTTCTTTTTTTTTTTAACAAAGACTAAATTTTGTATTAAGGATAAAATGATCTACTAGTTAGAAAACTGATACCAACTCCCTTCACTCTTGAAAACTTAAGAGGTATGTTTACTTTTTTCTCTGCTGGGTCCCTCCCTCCAATCTGCAGGTCTGTATATGGTAGCAAAGATTCTCTTGTACATTTCTAGGTTGCTTTAGGGCAGGGTGTAACCTCTGTCTTCTGCCATCAGATTTTTTGGAAAAAATGGTTCCAAATTTATTTTAAAATATTGAATAGGCCAGAAAGTCCTGACTCGTTTAGGAAAAGGAAACAAAATTTTTATGGAGCAACCCCAGCATTTATTCAAAAGTCCATCATTCTTGACTATCCTGTGCCAGTGATCAGCCAGCATCCGAATCTGTCCCAGATACCAGTCTGCTGGCTTTGAATCCCAAAAACAACACACTTCCTTCACTTCAAGTATTAAATCCCTGGTTGCAGAGGAAGTGTACCACCGAGCAGAATAGGCCATAGAGCAGCATTGGAACTGAATGGTGGATGTTGAAGAATCTTAACACTGTCCATTTGTCTAAATTTCTCCTTGGTCAACCTGGCAGTATGTGGCCTTGCATTGTCTTTCTAAAACAAAGCCCAACTTCAACTGACCAAAGCAGGGTACTCCTTTAGTTTGTCCTATACATGGTCTAGCTGCTAGCAAGACAGTTTAGTGTTGATGACATGACCGTGTAGAACAGTCTTGAAATGCAGTACTACTTGGAAATTCCACCAGACAGTGATCAAGATTTGTTTTCTTTTCACTTCCTAAGTGAGTCAGGATGGCTTCACTCTTGGGATCACTGGTACATGCAAGCTCTCTACCATGACAATACACAAACATCAGAAGGGTGTTACTGATAGAGAATAAGGTTAATTAATGTGTGTATTTAAATGCATTTCTAATGATATCATCATAGAAGGAACATTACAAATTTCAGAAGGTAGGTATAGTTAATGGTCAGTAATTTAGAAATTGTATGTCTACTGATGGAGGTATATTTAACAACTACTTAAGAATCCAGCAAAATAAATTTGTGAGTTTTTCCTTTCCTCTCTGTGTTTCCTTTCCTCTCTGTGTTTCCTTTCCTCTCTGTGTTTCCTTTCCTCTCTGTGTTTCCTTTCCTCTCTGTGTTTCCTTTCCTCTCTGTGTTTCCTTTCCTCTCTGTGTTTCCTTTCCTCTCTGTGTTTCCTTTCCTCTCTGTGTTTCCTTTCCTCTCTGTGTTTCCTTTCCTCTCTGTGTTTCCTTTCCTCTCTGTGTTTCCTTTCCTCTCTGTGTTTCCTTTCCTCTCTGTGTTTCCTTTCCTCTCTGTGTTTCCTTTTCTTTTATTTTCGGCTTCTTTGTGGGAGGTAGTATTTTCATTTTCTCCCTCTCCACTACTCTCTTCTTTTCCCTTTAAAAAGAGATATTTTTTCATTACTATTGAAATAAAATCCAAATTGAAAACCTTTATCTTCAGGCTTCAGTTTGCTGGTGTGGAATGGTATCATGGTTTCATTAATTCATCTTTTTTTTTTTTTTTTTGGCTTCTGTCTCCCCCCCCTCCACTTTCTGCAGGCAACCATACCTACCTCTTTTTTGCCATGTTTGCTTTACATTCCTAACTTTATATGATTGTGTCGAAGAGTACAATATCAGAATACTGAATGCCAGCCCATTCTTCAGTTGTATACCATTCCACTTCCAGAGATAATTGCCACTGGGAATAGATCCTTAATTTTCTATTTGCACTGCAGCAACAAGACTTAATGAACTAATAATACTGTTGGATGGGCTCGACGACCAGCGCGTCGGATCTTGTTCCTTCGTCTTTCTCTCCTGCTGTGAGGGCAATTGATTTGATGTGTCACCGCAAACATTCCTTACAATGAATTGATAAAACAAAAATAATAGAATCAGTGTTGCTCTCTTCTTTTGAGCATCTTTGCTTTATGTCTGTCTTGAGGCAACAGAAATGTGGTTCTACAGAAGGCTGCCGAGTATCTCACAAACTGAACATGTAACAAGGAAGTTTTAGGGAAAATGGAAACAAAGAACATTTATATTTAGATTCAGAAATAATTGAAATTTCTAGGGTACATAATGAAGAAAGAAGGCTTGGAAAATCTGACCCTCACAGGATGTATTAAAAGGGAGGAGGCAAAGGAAAGCGGTGAATAACCTGCTTAATCTTTATCGCACTGTACACTACTTCATTTGCTGTACAAAAACGTTTATCCGGCCACTGAAGGTGACTCTGATCTCTGAACACTTGAGTGAAATAAACAATAAGGCTACTGCAATTAAGAGGCCTTGTAAAAGAATGCAGTGAAAAGGGAAGTAATATTAATAATTCAAAGTGCAAAATAGTTGGTAGAGCAGGGATTAGGAGAGATAGCAAAAAGACGAACATTGCGAAGAGCTACAAAGGACAAGAAATTTTCATTTCACTCACAGGGTCAACCTTTTGATATGGTTTTCAGACACTTACGAAGAAAGATGATGCAATGTGCCGACATCATCATCATCTCTACTAGATATTATCAAGAATTAATCTTTGACAAATTGAATCTGGTTAGATTTAAATCTGGGTTTTATGGTCAGAGCACTAACATTCTGACTACTTGGCCATGCACCTAATTCAACAACATAAAATAGGAAAAAAGAGTGTTCAAACAAGTCTTTTTAGAGCCATTAATGGAACATACTTTAAGATATACCAGATGAGCACTAATTTTGATTGTTATATTGATAAAATACGCAGAAAAGACTAATTTTCTTTTGACTATGAAATTTATTATGCTATGACTATAACCCCCAAGTGGTATCATACTGAGAGAAAATTGGTTGAAAACATCTGCAAACCATGTCCAGCTGCAAAAAGGTTAAGCGGGTTAAAAAAAATAAATAATTTTGCAGGTGCGGACAGTACTTGTTTGCTATGAGTAACTATTTGCTTTTACGACTGACATTGTATATATTTACTTCATGTTATTGACTGATCATGCTTGAAGGTTTGCTCTGAAATATTATGGCACATTCCCCTTATTTTGTTTTTTTTTGTTTTGGGGTTTTTTTTCTATTACAAACTCTAAGCTGATTAACTTTATGAACAGTAAGGAAAGCCTAAAAAATACAATGATTGCTTTAATTGCATGTTTTTATACTTAATGATAGTCAAGCCATTAGTTGTGGTTTAGTAATCGAGATATATCATCAAGAACGGTTTTGGAGGAAAGGTGTATGACAAAGTGGAAAAAGTTTTTGTGTAACACATTTTGTCCCTTAGGACTTCATCAGAGTTGGTTTGTTTACATTATGACTACACATGAACAAGACACAAAGAGAATTTAAAATTTAGAAAAATTTTTTCATGTTCTTTCTGTATATAATCTAGCCAATTTCATTTATCTTTGTTTAAAAAAAAAAAAACACATTGTGATAAAACATTTTTTAAAAAAAAAGTTTCTAAATTTACATGTATAGTCACATCAACTTGTAAAAACTTTTTCCACTTTGTTATACATATTTCCTAGAGATTATAATATATATATATATATATATATATAATAAATAAAAGGCTCAAACACTAATATTCCATGGTTATAATTTATTATATTAGAATTGGAATCACAATCCAATTCATCAGACCTACAAATTATAACCATGGAATATTAGTGTTTGAGCCTTTTATATTCTTACTCTGTCCTGGACATTAAGTTCTACCTGGATTCTATTCTGGGAATTTATTTATATATATATATATATATATATATATATATACACACACACTTATATATATATATATATATAAGTGTGTGTATGTATATATATATATATATATATATAGTGTGTGTTTTAATGTTTTGCTAGGGTGCAAGATGGCAAGTTCAACTTCCTCTTATGAAGACTCCAATTTCTTTTAATACAGAAATGCACATATAATGTATTGCTAATAGTTTTGCTAAAGAAATACATTACCCCTCCTCTTCTTCCTGGAGTCCTATAGATTCCACTGAGGTGTATGGGGCTACAGCTCTTGGCACTATTCTGTGAAAACTGTTATGGGAACCCCAGCAGCAACAAAGTTTCTTCTCTCATGCCTAATTGGGTTCGTATCACAGTACCTTGTTTTCCCAAGTGGTTCCCCCCCCCTCTTAGTATTGACCAGGCTCAGTGCTGTTTAACTTTGGTAATCAAACAAGAACTGGTGTTTCAGGATGATTTGACCCTAAGAAATGCATTGCAAATTATTGAGTTGATATTGCTATATTTTGAATACAATTTATTAAACATATCAAAACTTTAATTCACAATTGTGTATGTATACATGGCAAATATTAAGGGGATAGACAGAAATACATTGAACACTGCTTTTACGATGGAAGTGCATTTTACAATGTAGATTCAGAAATATTTTCTTTTTTTTTATGGGCAGGCCAGTTAACTTTAGTGGGGCCAAAATTAGACAACTACCTAAAATATTTAGATCTTTAAAGATTTTTTTTTTTTTTTCTGACTTTAAAATATTTCACTAATCTACATTATTTAGGATTTGGGAACTTAATTCCATTATTCAAATGAGTAATGACTAAATTCTGTTTCTGTTTAATATTTTTGGAGTTATATTGAATGATTCAATTGTGTCTGAAAGTTAGCATTACAGGAATGGTTTTCAACTTGTATTCTCAAATTCTTTTTGACACTGAGATCTCTAAAATGACAAAGGCCTTGTGAACTCTAGCTACAATCACATAGCTATGCAATCCAGTTGAAAATTGATTCCATATCGGTTGTGATATTGGATAGTGTAGCTTGGTTAGTGAGGTGACGAAATGAGCTGAAATTTCACCTGTTGAGTGAAGACACAAATATTCAAATATTCACAGTCTGGGGGGGGGTATGGGCTGAAGGTTTGTATTCTTGACACAGCAGAATAAAACAAAACAGATATTATATTTGCTTTGGTATTAGACATCCTATTTATAACATTTATGTGTTGGGGGTGGAGGAGTATGATATTTGGAGACATTTGTTTAAATTGTTTTATGCTAGCAAACACAGTTTTACATGTAGTTATTTGCTGAGGTTGGTTTTGGCTGGCGCAAGGCCATATTATTTGAGACTAAAGTAAATAAACCTATAAAGGCTTTTGTCACCATTGTATATTTATAATTCTGTGTATGCACATTGTTTTTGATTTTTGGCAACTGCACAACCTAGTAGGGTCACCATCTTTGAGAAAAATGAGCACCACAATGCAATTCACTTTGCCAGAAATTTGGAAACGGCATGCTGTACTGCTTGGCATTCATGCCAGAAGCTCCAATCAAAACATTTCAGAGTGTTTGGGTGTCACCCTGAGAACAGTGCAAAGGATTCGGAAAGAGTTGGATGAGTCTAATGGTGTTTATGAACATATAGCAGCCTGAAAAACTCACTCTCCTCATTCTAATAAGAAAAAAAAACTCCCAAATTTGTTGGTGAGGACCTCACTCAACATGGAGGCTTACATCAGGTGCCTTGAGGATGTAGAGCTGCCCTGGGTCAAGAGGGTGGCTGCTAGAAGACTCTATATCTGGCAACAGGACTCTGCACCATGTGATGGTCATAGGTGTCAGCCAATTTCTACAACCACGCCCACATATTGCATCTGGTCACCTAACTCCCCAGACTGCAACTCCCTTGATTATTATGTGTGGGGCACAGTTGAGAAAGAGATCAACTCTTTGCAGCACCAAAGATGAACTGAAGGCAAGGATTATGGCAGTATTCACCAACTTATACAAAGAGACCATCCAGAAGTGTTGCAGGAGATTCTGAAGTCTTTCTGGGGGGCTGTGGTTGAAGCCAATGGCGATTTTATTGAATAAATGTACACTTTTAGTATTTCAAGATATTTTGTGTTATTTTGGCAAATATATCTGTTAAAATATAAGTGAACATAGAAGTCAACACTTAGAGGCGACAGTCTGTTTCATGCTAGTGCAATCATTGTCAGGCCACGAGTGCTGTTATTTTTCTTGGCTATTTATATATACGGGTCAGTGGTGCATTGTGGGTAGTCTATTTTGGTGGTTATTTTACCAGAAGTCATTTATTTTTTTTATTTGGGTTAAATTATTTTGCTTGTTTTTATTTATTTTTATTTCTTACATATTTATTTTGATCGGTGTTTTTATTAACGTAGTAAAAATTTGTTTATATAGTTTATTTAATAGTTTTTGTTTGGGAAGATAAAGTTATTTGTTCAATTTTGGGGTTGATGTGTGTGTGTGTGTGTGTGTGTGTGTGTGTGTGTGTGTGTAACTGTTGGCGGTTTATATTGTCTGAACTTAGCTAATTATTTTGTTCTGATTTTAATCAAGTAATTTACTCTGCACAAAATCCATAGTGGGTTTGGTGTCGATGGTCGTTATAATCACATAATAGCACACCAACATTGTCTGGGCAATTTTGGTTTTCATAAGCTTTTATCATTTTTTCTTTTTGTACTGTTTGCCTTCATTTTTTTTATTTCTTGACAAATATATCTTCACATGTCATGTCAGTTTTTTAATGTGTTGCATCTTCATGCATCAGTTCAGGTCATCATGTCATTTTTTATCTATTTATAAAGTATATTTAGTATGTTTGTTTCTAAAATTGATAAGATTTTATTGATTTTGAGTTGTTTATATCTTTTTTTTATGTTTAATGCTTGTGATATTTGTAGCAGTTCTTTCTTTCTTGATTTTTGGTAAGGTTTTTGTCTGATTTTTGGTAAGGTTTTTGTCTGATTTTTGGTAAGGTTTTTGTCTGATTTTTGGTAAGGTTTTTGTCTGATTTTTGGTAAGGTTTTTGTCTGATTTTTGGTAAGGTTTTTGTCTGATTTTTGGTAAGGTTTTTGTCTGATTTTTGGTGTTTTGTTGCACCAAAGTACTCAGACATTAAAGAATTTTTGCAACCAAAGTTCCAACCATTTAATTTTTTTTTTTTCAAATATTCATTTTTAAACAATGTTTCCTACTTCATCCAACATCAAAACATTGATGTCTGATCTTTTATTCTTTGGGTGGATGGGTTGGTAGGTTCATTCATTGATTTTACTGTGTCAAGCCTTGCTAAGTTATTTAATGCCAGATTTTGTATTTGTCACTCATGTTAATCAGATACCAAAAATTAAAAAATATTAAAAATTTAAATCTAAGCATTCCTGCTTGGTCACTGTTAATATAAAATTGTAACAAGTTTCTTTTACTTTCCTTATCCCTGCTATATATATATATATATATATATATATATATATATAATGGCTGGCCACTTGTATTCAAGGATACCCATCTACTAGGGTGGTTAGCTAATCTCTATTGTAAACACTTGCTCAGGTGCATTTTTTGTTTGTTCAACACCCACAGAGCCCACCTGTGGTTTATACTGCAACTATGCTGAGCAGACCTTAGTTACAGTTTCTGGGAAACGAAAGAAGTGTTATTTAGTATGATCATCAATCTAAACAAGACCAATACACTCAAACCTGCTGTCACAAGGCTTGGGTCAGCCCATGGTGTAGTTTTCAAGCACTTTCCAAAGATGCCACACGTTGGGATCACCTCCTCCAGACCAATTGACAAATCGACCCTGGTGAGATTCGAACCTAGGTCTCATGGTCAGACAGTGAACCACTCGACCACGTGCCAATAACTTTAACATGTTAAGTCTTTGACAATTTCAACCATGGAAAGATTAAGTTGATCTGAAAGAAAAAGAAAAATCATTAGATGCTTAAAATTCAAGTTTAAAATCAGTCCAAATTATTGGAACACCCTTTACATATTAATAAATATACATTATCCTACACCATTTACACTACTTCAAGTTTCATGCCAAACTCAATAGTTAGTATACACTCAGCACCTGAAGATTGCATTTGGCATGAAACTCCAAGCAGTGCAAATGGGATAATATGTATATTTATTAATATATATATATATATATATATATATATATATATATATATTAATCAAAATAACACTGTTAAATCTGAATTTATGATGACCAGTATAGTATATCAATTTAACTGTATTTCTTGTAGATCAATTAGCTATACCTGTTGTGCTGTAAAAAAGGCAGGTAACCACCCACAAAGTCCAAGAACCCATAAGGAAGATTTTGTTTGATAACACAATTCTCATTCTGCATCCTCCCGAGCAAAGGGAACTTGCTTGTTCAGCAAAGGTTTTTCATAGTCAAGTCAATTAAAGCATGTCTTATATATAATGATGGGTCTCTCTTTCCAAGAGGACCCAGGTTCAAATCCTGCCAGAGGGCATGCATTTTCCTTTAATAAAATTTCTCACTTATTCTGGCTGGTAGATGAAAATAGATATTAATACTGTTTAATGAATAAATTCAGTATCTATTCAAATATGTGTATTCACTAAAAATAACATTTCTAATTTTTTTTTGGTGTATATATATATATATATATATATATATATATATATATATATATATAAACTTGGTGGGTTAAAAAAACCTGGATAGCACAATTTTCAAACAAATTGGCATCCAAGAAAAAAATTGGAAAAAAAAACAAAACTCCGACCAGGGCAAAAGAAATCGTCCAGTACCTTAAATCTCTGGTAGAAAGGGGGGGAAAAAAAAAAAAGGCGGTGAGTAATAAGTTAAAACGAAGAGTGCTCAATACACTAAGTAGAGCAAAAGTAAAATAAATAAATCAAGCCAGGTACTACTTACCTAGGTTTCACCACATGGAATGATGATCCCATGTCGTGGAACCTACCTAGGTAGGTTATATATATATATATATATATATATATATATATATATATATATATATAATTTTTTTTTTTTTTTTTTTTTTTTTTTACAAATAAAATGTTACTTAGCTGATTGATGTTACCTTCAGCATCCAGACTCCAGTTTCATAGACAGACCCATATCAAAAATTGACTGCTTATACATCTCGATTTTTCTTTTTTAGGTGCACTTATCATTGCAAGTTTTTTTTTGGGGGGGGGGGTCCATAGTGTGTACGTTTTTCTGTCTGTATGGACATGCTACATGTAGAATCTTGTGATTTATTCTTTTCATTGTATTTTTTTTTCACTTTACACTCACTCTTTAGCCTTTTGTCTTTTTTTATTTTTTTCTCTTTTCTTTCAGTTGTTGCCATTTGGCTTCCTATTTTTCTAGACAGGCTGTTGGAAATTTTTGAGCATTGTCTTTTCTTAGGGAAATTGTATTTCATTTTTTTTAAAGTAAATATTTATGTGCCTTCATGAGTCTCCATTGATATAACCATTATTAGTCTGAAGAAGTCCTTTCTACGGCTGAAACCTGTAATAATTTTTTTTCCTGTTTTGTCATTCATTTACCTACTATTACTCTGATATATATTTGAATATTATTTCATCCAAATTGATGAAACAAAAACTTTTTACTTGCCTCTACAAATTTTAATGCTTTTTTTTTTGCTTTTTTTCCAGGATCCTTTGTTCACTTCAGTGAATTTCAGTTTACTGTTGAGCCAACTGATGTGGTCACAAACCGGGGGGGAGAGGCAATGCTCAACTGTGCTGCTGAACATGGACATAAAACACCTCATATTTATTGGAAAAAGGATCATGAGCGGCTTTACTTAGATCAGGACACACGACGGTAAGAAAACATTTTATACTGGTCTTTTACATTATGAGAGTTTAAAGATTTGAAATAACTGTTTTTTTGATTCTAGAGAAAGGTGTAGTTGGAATCTTAGCACTTTCTTTCTTTGCTTTTTTTTTTTAACATAAGGTTGAGATTCTGCTTTGACCAATATAATTCCAGGTTAATCTGCTTCAAATAGATCTTGGATCAATCTAGCACTAGAGGTGTTCTTCGACTGAAATCTGGATGTGCAAGGTCCGAACTGATGTATTTACTTTAAAATTACCTTTTACTTTATTTCTGTATTTTGAATTTTTTTTTTTTTTTTTTTTTTTATACAGACATCACATATTGTAGTGTCATATTTTGAACTTGAATTCTCATGGTTTTAAAATGTTTCCTATATCATTTGGCATGAGATTTAACAGCAGAAAATAGATCTTGTCATATTAGTTTATATGAAATTCTTAGATATATTTTTTTATGTCAAGAAGTGACATATGCATTTGTTCTTTATCTGTGGCCTTAAAGGTGTTTGGTGCTACTTCGGCTTGTTATCTACATGTCATGAATCTACTTTGGTATGCGATCTACACTTTTAATTGATGTATATGCTGTTTATCCCTGGTATATAAATAAAAGAAAAATTTTAAATATTTTAATTACATTTTCTTTGTTATATATTATGTTTGACTCTGTAGATATCATTCCAAAATAAAATTTGTACAGTGTAGATATTTCTCCTTGTAGATAACAAGCCAAAATATCCCCAGTTGTTATATGGAAATTACCTTTCACTTTATTTCTGTATTTTGAATTTGAGTTTTTTTTTGTATCCAGTCCTGACATATTGTAGTGTCAAATTTTGAACTTTAATTCTCATTGGATGTTTTAATAATTTCACAAAAGTATTAATGTTATGGTTTTAAAATAATGTTTCCTATATCTTAATAAAACCAAAGAAGTGAATTTTCATAGCCATGAGATTGTATCTCCACTACTATTACTATTAATACAAAAAGAGTATAATTTATACATTGGTCTTACCACTACAACTCTACCATGTCAACTAACATGTTAATTATTCAATAGTAGCTCCAAGAAAGCCTGTGTTATTAACCAATACTATAATAATAATAAAAAAGTCTTCTTTTAACCAATATCCAAGAGTAATGATTCGGATAAGCATATTGGTCTAAATAGCAGGGCATATCCAAGTAATGTAAAAAAAAAATAAAAAAATAAATATAATAAATCATATAAAAAAAAAAAAAATTACAAATATTAAAAGCATTTAACATACAATCAACAAAATATCCTTCAATTTAGGAACTATTATTTTAAAATAATTAGCAACATTTAACAAAAAAAACGCTGAACCCTTTCAGTGGGGGAGTACATGAAAAAAAATCAAATTCAAAATATGACATTAAAAACTTGCCCTGATTGAAAATCAGTTCATGCCCTAAAGTGGCTGAAAATAAAATATCTATATCTATATCTATATCTATATATATATATATATATATATATATATATATATATATATAATGTATATATAAATAAAAAGGAAAGAACAGTAAGATATAAAATCCGGTGTTCTTATAGATATTTTTATTTTTACACAATAGTGCTCTATGTAAATTTAAATTTACAGAGCATTAATATTATAAATTAATAGATTTAAAATATGGTTTTACCGCTACACAGTGATAACCATGTTTCAGAAATGGAAGCTAAAGCCCCTGAATTTAATTTTGTTATTAAACCAAAGACATTAGTTCCATTTCCTCATCAAGCGAATTTTGGAGTAACTTACTTTTTAAAATTTACGGTTGTTAACGGCACAGGAAAGATTCATAGTTTGAGGGTTTCCAAGGTTACCGATAAATCCATTCATCTAGACAAGGGGTGGTAGAGGGTTCAATTTTTAATTTTCGTTGTATCAGTTAATAGTTACATTTGAAAGCGGGGTTATGTTTAGGGATGGATTTATAATATATATATATATATATATATATATATAAAAAAATCTGAAACTGGATATCTGCCCAGATTGAGAAATTGGAGAGCCGAGTTTGAATTTCAGTCAGGTTCATTACATTCACTCATGTGCAAATACCCTTGGTTAAAGGCATGAATCCATCTTGCCCCCTTCTCCACAGCTATGGGTTGAAAAACAGTACAGAGTTCTATGGCCTTGGTCTACCATGGAAAAAAATGGCAACTTACTGCAGGAAAATTTTCTGCCTAGTCAGTCATAAATTGAAAGAGATGATCACCCAAGTGTTTCTTAGATATGACTCTTAACTGACTTAATTTTGAACTATCAATAAAAAAAAACGTAAGAAAAAAAAGAAAAAAAAAATTGACTACATTTCCTTTGGCGCAATGCCTGTTGGTGTCGGCAGTATTTTAGAGAATTTCTCCCCAGTGCTCGTTATCTTTTGCGGCACTAGTTAGTTCGGTTAATTGTATTTGTTTGTTTACCATTTATCAGCTCCTCCTGGGTCATTTAATTTTCTTGGGAACATTTTCTTTTTGAGGGTGGGAGAGTTACCTAAAGGTGTGTGTCCTGACACAGCAGAATAAAACAAAACAGATGTATTTGCTTTGGTGTTTGACCTCCTGCATTGGGGGTTTGAAGACATTTGTTTAAAGTGTTTCATACTAGCAAACACCCTATTATGTGTAGTTATTTGGTGTGGTTAGTTTTGGTTGGTGCAAGGCCATATTATTTGGGGTGAGCTTAAATAAGCCTACAAAGGCTTTTAACTTCATTTCAACTTTAGATTTTACTTCAAAGGTAAAAGAAAGAAGAAATAACTCACAAAGTTTTTCAATTTCTTGCTCAAGCCCAGGGTACTCACCTGGACTACTGATACACTACGGTCTACTTCAGATGTTGCATGAATAGATCACACTCCTGATTTTTATCAAAATTTTGCTGAATAAAAATTACGACCAACACTCGAGTACATACAGTAATTAGAAATTACATCTCAAATATAGGAGCCATAAAAATGACTTTACATGTCAGCACTTCATTCCTCTTGACCATTTTTCATTTCATTCAAATTTCATATGTATTTTTTAATTTCTATAGTTTTATCAAATTGTAGATGTGCGTTATATGCCAGAAACTACTGCAACTTGTATAGTAATGACGAAATTAAGTTTCCATCCATTGAGAAACATTTGGCATTCATGTCTGAAATGTAATTTTGTTTTCCAGAGAGCAGCTTACAAATGGTTCCCTGCACATAAAAAAGGTCACCCACACAAAATCAGACGTTGGCGATGTTGGCCTCTATCAGTGTCTTGCTGAGGTTGCAGATTTAGGGATCATTGTCAGCCGGCCTGCCCACATACAGATCGCACGTGAGTTCATTAGACTTTGTAGATTATATGCCACTCATATCAGGCCCCTTCATTTCCAGTTCCCATTGCCTTTATTAATCTGAAAACCTGATTGGGGTTAGCACAAGTTTTAAGGATAATCATGCAAAATACTAGAAAAAAAATGAGTTTTTTTTTTTAATTTTACTATGGCCTCTTCTTTGTTCCTAGTTGTTGAAAGTAACTGTTAAACTCCCAAGAGGTAAAGTGGAATTCATACTCTTCCCTGGCAGTGAGAATAAAACAAAACAAAAGAAACATGAAAGAACTATTAAAGATAGAAGTAAAATAAGATGAAAGAGCTAAACATTAACTGTAGAAAGACAATAAATGTGAGCAAAAAGGACAGCTCATTGTGTGATTTTACACATTGGGAATGTCAAAATTAAGCAAATACAGATATTTACTATCTGGGCAATTTAATAACACTTGATGGAAAAAAGCCCTTTTTTATATTTTAAAAATTTTCACATGTGAGAGTTTGTTTCTGAAATTATAAAAAGAACTGCAAATGAGAAATCTGTCTATATTTCTCAGATGAGGTATTGTAATTATTTACATTATTCGGACTGTTGTCCTCATTTTTGTTATATTCACAGTATTTTGGCTGTTGTATGCTCCAGCCCTCTTCAGGTGATTTGAATTTCAAGCCAAACCCTATATTTCGTCCACTGGGGTAGATTGTTCTTGTTCCACATGCCATGCCTCTTCTGGATATTTCAGTTTCAGCTATTTCCCTTTAACTCAAATCTCCAAATTATTTGTTCACCTCTGCTGTGGCCAGGTATTGAACTCGCAACTCTTTTGAGTCAAGTCACTGGATTACTTCAAACACTTTTATCCATTGTGGATATCAGTGTATGAATTTTGGGGACTTATAAGCCTAATGTCTCAGTAACCCTTTTTTTCTGTTGTCCTTTTTGTTACCAGAGCTCATATAACAATTGTTATTGTTTTTTCTCTAGCACTCCTTATTACTGGTTCCCATATTGTATTCATTTCTGTGCAAGTAAAGTGTGATAAAAGAAACTGTTAGCATAGGACTTATGGTTACATCTAGCCATTTCAATTGTAAAATGATAACTTGCCGCCAATCTAGTACTGCATTTAAATTCATAAAGTCTACATACCAAAGAGGAAAGTTCATCTGAACAATTACCATGAAAATATTTATAGAAAAGGCACAGGAAAGCTACATTATGGTGATGGTAAAGTAACTGAAGCCGAGATGTTGTCAGGATGAATAACATTGCATATTCTTCTTTGGTTTTTATCAAGAATATAAATATGTGGCAGAAGCACTAGACCATATGTGGCAGCAATATTCAAAGCCTGTACTTATGAATGTGTAAGATAGATACTGGCGAGTATAATTTTCTTGCACAGTGTTGTAAATCTGACAACCTAATTCCATCAGACATGCTTGACTTTGTCTTGTGAAATACTCAGAACATTTTCTCTTATTTTAGTTCTTAAATCAATTAAAATTTGTCTTTTTTAATAAATAATTCTTAATTTTAGGTAATTTTTTTTTTTTTTTTTTTTTTTTTTTTCAATTTCTAGACTGTTAAATTACTTTCACATATTATTTGACCTATTATCTTTATTTTTGTTGTTAATAACTGGAGGACAGATCCTAATCTTATCCATTCTCAGTGTTAACACCTTGCAGTGTGAATCCAAGTACTGGAACTAATCAGTGTTTCCCATAGCCTGGGTCAACCAGTGCAGGGATTCCAATTTTGCCTGTTCCCATTGTTAGCACGAGACCTTAACAATGAGTCATGTTATTTGAATGAACTTCTCTAGCAGTCGGGGGGGGGGGTATTAACTGAAATATATTAACACCAAAAGTGGAGAATTTACTTTAAATATATTAACCCCCAAAGATAGACATTAGCTGAAATATTTCATGAGAAGACATAAGAAAATCGTAATTATTTATGTTTAATGTTTTGTTGTATTTGTACTCTGTGGTACAAGGATTCCTGCATATCTTGTTTCTGCGTGTGTATCTTTTTTTTTTTCTCTGAGTGGGGATGGGGGGGTCTTGTCTCGTTTCTATGCATGTGCGTCTGGTCTCTGTGCGTCTGGTCTCTGTGCATCTGGTCTGGTCTGGTCCAGTCTCTGTGTGCATGCGTCTTGTATGCATGGTGACTCATTCATGTGTTTTGTTGTTTGCGTGGTTTGTATGTGTGAGTGCATGTTACCTACCTATTTGTATTTTGAAAAAAAAAAAAACAGTGAAAAAATTTTAAATTAAATTATTTTCATCTTGTCATCCATGTCTCTACTGACTTCTCTTTCTGCCTCCTCCCCATCGAAAACCTTGTCTTCTTCATCAGTAGATAATCATGTTTGTACATTGTCTTCATCTTCACAACTCCAAGAAAACCCTTTTAAATAATTTGCTAGAAAAAAATGATCTTACCGTTTGTTTCTTTGTCTAGATATGACCAAAACATTCAGCATTGAACCAGAAACCTTGAAGGTATATTTAGGGGATATTGCAATGTTCCAATGTGCAATTGATGGCATCCCTGAACCCACATACACTTGGTACAAAGATGACGTGCAGCTAGTTCAGACGGAGCACATAAAGATTTATCCAGATGGCTACCTTGAAATCCAAGATGTCCAATTCATGCACATGGGCGAGTATGTTTGCGAAGCTTCCAACATGAACCGAAGCCGCAGAAGCCGGCCGGCCACCTTGCTACAAAATGCTGACTTGAGTAAGTTCTATGCTACATCAGTTTTTTCTCTTGTGTGTATATCAAGGTAATCCTTAAGGATCACCTTGGGGTATGTGTAGATCTCCTCTCTCTCCCTTCTCCTCTCTCTCCCTTCTCCTCTCTCTCCCTTCTCCCCTCTCTCCCTTCTCCCCTCTCTCCCCTCTCTCCCTTCTCCCCTCTCTCCCTTCTCCCCTCTCTCCCTCTCTCCCTCTCTCCCCTCTCTCCCTCTCTCCCCTCTCTCCCCTCTCTCCCTCTCTCCCCTCTCTCCCCTCTCTCCCCTCTCTCCCTCTCTCCCCTCTCTCCCCTCTCTCCCCTCTCTCCTCTCTCTCCTCTCCTCTCTCCCTTCTCCTCTCTCTCCTCTCCTCTCTCTCTCTCCTCTCCTCTCTCCCTTCTCCTCTCTCTCTCTCCTCTCCTCTCTCCCTTCTCCTCTCTCTCTCTCCCTTCTCCCTTCTCCTCTCTCTCCCTTCTCCCTTCTCCTCTCTCTCCCTTCTCCTCACATTTACATGAATATTGGAATGGATTGTCACAAACAGGTGTTGGAGCTATGTTGACAGATTATTTGCATGAATACAATTGCTCTCTAATGTCCAGTAAAACATCCCCACCCCAAATCCCCTTGTTTACTTGTTGGGGTTGACAGTAGGATGTGAACAGCATTTATTTTCATCTGTTACTGCCCTGCAATTAAAATAATTATGAGTGCTTCACTCAAATGCTTCCTCAAACACTTGATCATTGAGAATGCCAATCATGAGATGTGTTACTGAGCACAGGGAGATGTGGTTTCCTGCTTTATTCTGGTAAACGACAACACCCTGTACTTCTAGAACCCACTATTCTGAAGCAGTATGACTCCTAAAGCAAATATCTACCCAGATATATTTACATACATTTATGTTTATTTAAATCTCCAATTTAACAACAGCCTCTTTTCCCTCATTTACATTTAATGTTACTGTATCATGAAATTAAGCTCAGTACAAGTATTACCTATCCACAACAATTTTGCATATAAGACTCTTGAAAAAAAAAAAAATATATATATATATATATTTTTAAGCTAGATCCTTCACAATCACAGGTTCATTAGTCATAGTGACACCACACATAGTGCAGCAATGGCTAAGTATAGGGAAAGATAGCTTGATGAGATATGTCTTAAGGCTGGTTTTGAAATCAGAATTGTCATTGTCTGGTTATCTTACCAAGTATACCCTATTGTGTATAGAGGTTTGAATTAAGTTTTTCTTCTCCTAGACTGGCTGCCATCCAAGGCAAGAGAGCCTAGTCTGTTTTGCTGATTAGTCCATAGTTGGAGGAAGATGGATTTATATCTT
>OZ038511.1:41488181-41725681 GCA_964036315.1 Acanthosepion esculentum | reverse complement strand
TAGAACTTCTGTTCGTTCAGTTCAAAGATGAAGTATTTTTCATTATTAAATATTTTTTAAATTTATTTTCCTTTCTATTTATATGATGTCAAATTAATAGAAAATCATATTGCAACTTTATTTTTATTTTTTTTAATTCTAGTTCCACCCGAATTCAAAAAGAAGCCTAAAAATGTATTTGCTCATGTGACCTCTGAAGTGACCCTGGAATGTGACATCTATGGTGTGCCTACACCGGAGATATTTTGGATGAAGGATGGAAAGAAAATCATTGCTGACGACTACTTTCAAATTGTAGATCACAAGAACCTTCGCATCCTTGGTCTTCTGGAGAGGGACCAGGGTCTGTACCAGTGTTTCGGTAGTAATGACCTGGGCAGTGTCCAGGCAAGTGCTCAGTTAGTCATCTTGCAGAAAAGTAAGTCCTTTTTTGATGTTCATTAATGTGTAAATATGAAAACAAAAACAGAAAAAAACACTTTCAGTGTATAGATTTCTTTTTTTGCTTGTCTTTCTCATCTTTAAAATTCCATTGTTTTTATTCTGAGAACTAATTGAATAATACCTTGATTTTTTTTTTTTTTTTTGATTTTTTTTATAGCAATTTCAAATACTGTGTTTGATACTACATAAGGCATGACCCATTTTTTCCCTAAGTTCGAGAATTTCATAAATTTGTTATAGAATGGGATATAGGACAGAACAAAATAAAACTTTGTAAATTTATCAACATTCAAAAGGAAACTTGTCTAGAATTTGGCCAATTTGGGAACCTGGATTCCAGTAATAATCAATGTTTTACAATTGTTCTCTTAAAATCCTCTGCCGAAATGAATGACGAGGGTGGGGGTGGAGGTTCTTATATGCCATCATTTCTGGGACTTATAATTTACCCAAAATATTAAAATTTAGTCAATTTGTAATAAATGCACACAAAAAAAAATTTTTCCCTAAATATAAGATTTTAATAAATTTGTTTACCATATATACTTGAGTATAGTGTGAGTTTTTATTACTTTTTTAAGCAATGAACAGGGATCGCACTATACACAGGTAATTTTTTTTTAAGAGGTTTAAAAAAAAAAAAATGCATTTTTGCTGACCAGTTGCTATACACGGGTAATTTTTTTGCTGGCAGGGTTAAAATTCTTGCAAAAAAATTCAGGGGTCACACTAGACATGAATTGCCTTATAATCAAGTATATAAGGTAAATCACACACACACACACACACACACAAAAAAAACTTGTTTTGAACTGAGCCAAACAAGGAGATGGACAATGTTCCAGTGAAAATCAATGTATGATCCAATAAATTGTCTTAGCTGCTGAAATGTGAAGTGTCTTATATAATATCAAATACAGTATTTCTTGAATAACATTTTAAAATTTTTTTAGTAAGAAATTATAGCATCTCTCATACACTTGAAAATCTCATTCATCCAGGAAACACCTATCTTGCAATAAAATATGGCAATAAAGGATGTTGTAATTCTAGAAATATAAGGAAAGTATGTTACATATTTACCATTTAGAAAATATTCCTTTTTTTTTTTTCTTTTTTTTTTTTTTATGGCACAATAATTATAATCATTTCACAAAGACTCTTTCGGTTGTCCAATTACTGTGTATTTTTATGGCATCATGTCATGAGTCAATTTTTTTTTGTAGTTGTCACTTGCATCTTAACATTTTTTTTTTATTTTTTATTTTTTTCAGTACACTAAAAGTCTGCTGCCACCCACATATTTAAAAAAAAGAAAGTCACTTGACTGCATGCTCTAGGCTGGCAGCAGCTTTGTTGATATGCAAGTGTTTGGCACCGAAAGAGTTTGTTCTTTTTAATATTGTGAATTTGGTTGTTAGTTATAAACTAGATAACTTCATATTAGAACATTACAGTCATTATATCACCTAATATTGAATACGTTACTTTTTCTTAATAGTTCTAGTTTACCCTCATTTATATATAAATAAAATGAATAACTAGAAATGAGTTGTGAAGTTTTTTTGTTTTTTTTTTTTTGTTTTTTTTCTCTTTTTCAATTTTGAAGGAAAATAGATTTTGAATTTATGACCAGATGGTATTTTTTTTTTTATCGAATATCTGTATATCTAAGCTCCAATATCTTTTTGCTGTTTTGCTGATTTTGTTTCTCTCTGTACCTTACCCAGTGAAGTAGATACAAAGTCATATGAAGGTAGAATGCTTGTAATATTAAATTTCCATCAGTTTAAGATTCTGATAAGCCTCTCTTTCTCTTTCTCTCTCTCTCTCTCTTATACTGTACAAATAAAATAAGCCTTTTATGCCAGCAAAGTGACCAAACATTATCCAGGAACAGGATTGCTATATTGAACTACTTTTGATAGACCAATGCTATTAAAAAAATTTACCATTTTGTGACTTTTCACACAACCTTTAAAATAAACTATGCTAACCTGGGAGGTATTTTTCTACTCTCAAAATTATTCTTCTAGGCAAAGTTGGCAGATTAGTTAACTTTTTTAAAATCCAGTGCTACTAAATTTTACATTTCACTTGTGACTTTTGGGGACTATTTAAAGTAAACCATTAACTTTGTAAGTAAATTCAAAATTTAATAGCACTTTCAAATGGAGGCTAAGTTACTACATGTAGCCAAACATGGCAACCTTTAATTTCCAAATAGATTGATAAAAGAAAATAGATACTTTTCAAAAATTAATTGAATATATTTAGAAAAACTACTCAGAAAAAAAATTTAATCTATTTCCTGTGTTGTTTTAAAAGCTCCAAAACTATCCATATTTTTTTTTTTTTTTTTTTTTTTGCTACATTTTTACTTATTAGATATATATTTTATAATAATATTTTAAGGGTTATTGATTTTCACATATGTAAGTGAACAAAAACATTTTGATCTAAGCCAAACAATGAAAGCAAAAAAAAATTCTTCATGTTAGAAAATAGAAAAACTGATTATTTCTTTCTTTCTTTTTTCTTTACTTTTTTTTCTTTCTTTTTTTTTTGTTTGTTATTGTCAGCTTTTGGTATTTACTTACTTTAGTAAAGCACAAGGCCAAAGGCAATGAATAACATTGTCTATCACAAGTGAAGAGGACCCCAAAACAACCAGCATTAGAGATCTAGGCTTTTTAACATGGCCTAATTACTGACTCCAGTGAAGTAATGTTTTAACCCACCAAGCAGGCCAAACTAATGTTTGGTTATCTATTCAATGTAGTATTATTATGAAAACAAATTGGCACATCTTTCAGTTTAGTGTCCCAAATTCACAGTTGTCATACAGTGCACTGGCAGTTAGAATAAAATACTAAGATATCAAATCTAATATAAAAAAAACTGTTAAAAAATATCCAAAAATAAAATGGATGAGATGAACACAATGGGAAGAGGATAACCATTGAGTATTAAATTGCTGAGATATATATATATATATATATATATATATATATATATATATATATATATAATTTTAACCCAAGTAAGGCAATAAAGCCACTAGGATGCAAGGGGTTATTGAATGTGCTTACAGCCAGGATACTAAACTCTGGCTGTATAATTCTATTGTCATAGAAATGGCAGTCTATGCCAGTGAGATCTGGAAGAAAACCAGCAAAATCTGCCAGAGGGTAAATGTCTTCCACTGACAATGCTTGAGGGCCATTCTTGGGATGTCATGGTGAGACCACCTAACAAAGAAGTCATGGGGGAGATCTGGCCCAACTAATCTGCAAGATAAGATCACGGAGCAGAGGTGCAAGATGACCTGAAGGGAAACTGTTGCAGAACAAACCCAGGATTGTGCTCAATGGAGAGCTCTTGTCACCCATAGTTCCTTAGGGAACAAGAGGAACTGACTAAACTTAATAGACATAAGATATCTATACTTTTCAAGAAAACATGTTTAAATGAACAAATGCTGACTAATTACACTAATACACACACCTGTAGTTCACTGCTACTATTAAACAGGAATTATTTCCACCTGATGATGGCCATGCTGGCCAAAACTAGTCGAGGAACCTAATTGAAATAATAAAACAAAAAAATATTAATATACAATCCAGTGTGTCTGAAAATTTAAATTTTCAATATTTTTTGTTAAAAACACACACACACACACACACACACACACACACACACACATATATATATATATATATATATATATATATATATATATATATATAATGTGTGTGTGAACATTGAAGTCAACACTCAGAGGCAATAGGCTGTTTCAGGCTAGATGCAATTGTCAGGCCTGATGATTACATCTAGCCTAGAACAGCCTGTCACCTTTGAGTGTTGACTTCATTGTTCACTTTTATATTTATATATGCTCTCTCTGGTATTGAGCACTTTATCCCATAAATATAGCACCCCTTAAAACTATATTTCTTTATTTATATATATATATATATATATATATATATATATATACATTATGAAATGGACAAAGTCTGACAATTCTTTTAAGAATGTATAAACATAAAAATGTCTTATATATAAACAAACTAAGTTTTAGGGGACCTACAAAAAAGGAATTCTAGTGGTCTGCAGTTTCTTGGTTGTGGCTCTCCCCCATCTTCCTATCCTTTGTAGGTCTAAGTAATGTTTTTCTTACAATCCCTCCCCATTCTTCCATCCATTTTGCACAAACTCATTAGGCAGTTTACTCACTGCCTTGCTCTCTTTTGCCTTCGATGTGTCTTGTGAGTGTCAAATTCTCCCAGCACACTTTCCTCATTAAATGCCCCAGAAATTTTAACTCTAATTTGTTCCGATTTTCCTTAAAATTTCCTCTCCATCCACAGTGA
Source organism: Acanthosepion esculentum (assembly GCA_964036315.1). Taxonomy (NCBI): domain Eukaryota; kingdom Metazoa; phylum Mollusca; class Cephalopoda; order Sepiida; family Sepiidae; genus Acanthosepion; species Acanthosepion esculentum. Next base: position 41,720,858 of record OZ038511.1, on the reverse strand, counting down.
ACATCAATGAAAAGAAAAAAAAAACTAAAAATATAAAAAGAATTTAAATAATCTCGGGTTTTTTGTTTATATAGATTTGATTGTTTTATTGTCATTACTTCCCAAGTCTCATTACAGTGACTTTGAGAATTTGGTATGCTAAATTATAAGATTGCCAAAAAAATTAGTACTTGATTAGAAAGATAGTTAATTGTTAAATATAGATTTTTATTTAAAAATAAATAAAATTGAAAACTTGATTTGCTTTCAAATTTGTCTTTACTCAAGACCTTAAACGCTGCACACAAAATAATAAAAACTAACATGAAAATAATAGAACTATTTACATATGTATTGGTATTCCTGTGTTGGATCAAAATGTCACACCCCAGCCAACTGCTTTACAATTAAATCTGTGCACTGTGAAAGGTGCAACACAAAAATTTATATATGGATATTCATTGTGTTTTATATATGTGGATGCTACATCTGTTTAAGTGCTAAGTGTACAATGGAAATGCTGACAACTGCTTACTTTCTCTGTATGCTTTCAGTATCTGTGTGCTCTGCCTCGGATCAAACTGTAGTATCTGTGCACTCTACAAATTGTGATACACACACAAAAAATACATCAATGTACACGAAAAAGTTCTCAATCCAGCCCACTTCTCAAAAAACAGTATTCTGATGGTTGGTCCTTGAAATATTAATATTTATTTTTATTTTTTTATTTTTTTTTTTAAATGGGTTGCATAAAGTTCTTTTCAGCACACTCTCACATACATACATACATACATCTTTTTATATATATATATATATATATATATATATATACTTAGCCGCAGCGTTTTGTCCTCTGAGGATGAAATGTGTAAGCTAAGTTTTCATATTGTCCTTTTACAGATATACACTGAATTTTTTTACATATGTATGTATGATATAAAGATAGTGGGTAAGTGAATGACAAAATGAAAAAAAGAAATTTGGTAAATTTGCTTTTTGAGCCCACACAGAAAATCTATTAAAAATTTTCAAAATTGTCATATTTCTGTGTAAATGTACATGCTGAACTCGAAAATAACTACCAAATTTTGATAAAACCTACCATTTTGTAGTTATCGACAATAAAAATTCAGACTCGATTGTCTTCATTTGTCCACCATTACAGGCCTTGTTTAACTACATTCACTGCGGTACATTTTGCACACAGAATCTTAACGGCCTTTTTATTGCTCTTAACTGATCTTGAGTTTGAGTTCTGCATGTACATTTACATGGAAATACGACAATTTGGGGAATTTTTAATAGATTTTCTGTGTGGGGCTTAAAAAGCAAATTTACCAAAAATTCTTTTTGACATGTTCTGTTCTGAGATGAGAACTTCTTCAGACTATTAATATTCCTATATATAGAAGGTGGGAAGAAAAATATAAAATGTAACAAGTTGTTATATTTTTTCTCCTCCTTTTAAATAAAAGACTGATTCTATCTGCAAGACCATTACTACTCTGAAGAAATTCCTTCTTGAAACAAAACTTTTTTTTTTTTTTTTCCATTTGTCAATCACTTATATACATATATATTTTATCAAATTCAATCAACACCACCAGTCTATTCAATATTTTTATTACCTTTTTCTAGTCACCATATGAATAGTCATAAATTCAAACATATTTTCTTTATAAATTTGATCTGTTTGTAGCTCATACACCATTTTTGGCCCCCTCAGAGAATAATAATGGTTAGAGAGTTGGTTGTCTTAACCAATACTACTGATTAGTGAGTTCAGTCCCTACTGGGTGATTCATGGTTGTGGCCATATGCAAACTAAGCTAAGCATAGTAAATAACTATTTGGGCATTTTGGTATAGGTTAATGGTTAGTGAGATGGTGGACCATTACTACTAAGTAGTGAGTTCATTCCCCACGGGGTGATCCCTACCTGTGACCTTGTGCCAAACTAAGTTCAGACTGGAAAAATGTAATAAATTTGAATACATAGGCTTTGTCAGTCAAATACAGTGTAAGATGTTTGAATTTTTGCTGCTGATAGATTATTTCTGGAGGTGCTGAAAAGTTCTTGGCCCAACCTGTTTTCCAAATTGAGACTAAACTTTTAAGTCGGGCAAGAACTTTTCAGTACTCACCTTGTAACTGTATATCATTAAAATATATAGCCAACTGTATTGGAAAAAAGATGGGAGTTGGCTTGTTCTTGTAAAACCTCTCCAGACTTCGAAAAATTCAATCTCTATATAATGATTTAACTTAGCCTGACTGTATTATATGCCATACTTTTTGATTTATTTTTCCTTTTCGTTTTTTTTTTCTTGGATACAATCTGTAGAAAATCAAGGGGGGGGGGTCTTATTTGAAATTTGGCACCCAACCGAAATGTAATTTGAAAATGTTTGATTTAAACCAGAGATGCAGGTGCTTGTTGACTCCTGTCTCCCTCCCCAATCTGCCCACTTTTATTATAAGGAAATTCTTTTTTCTTTTCTGCACTGCTTAGAAATGTTTCATTATTATCCATTGCTTGTATAATCAAGGTTAACTTCAGACAAGTATTTACTAGTTAGATATAAATCATTAATAATAAAAACTGATTTAACTTGCAAGATTGACTTTTTTTTTCTCTCTCAAGTATTGAGCCAATAATGGCTGCATATTGGTAAGGTGTGTTTGTTTTTGTTTTTTTGTTTTTTTTTTTTTTGTTGAGTGAGGGGGACATCCTGTCCAGTATATAAGAACATCTCAGCTGCCTTTTGCAATCATAAGATTACAAACAAATAAAACAAACCTGGTGTCAGGCAAGAAGGTGACACAGGTGTGTGTTTACCAACTGCTAAACCAGTGGCAGCTTCTTTTTTTTTTTTTTTTTTTTTTCATGTTATTTATTCATCTTTTATTTTTTTTATTTTCCAAAGAATATTAAATGGTTGCAGCAGCTATGTTGATCCTGCATTTCTGAAGCTATATATATATATATATATATAAATAATTTGTTTCTTTCTGTGCAGTGAGATTGACATTATAGATTTGCTTGTAAGAAGCAAACAGGCAAAACTGCACCCAATATATGCTGGAGTATTTTACAGTGGAACTTCTTTTTTTTTTTTTTTTTAAATTCAATTTTTGTTTATCATAGTAAAGAGACAATGAGTCACCCTGTGTTGTAATAGCAGTTTCTTGTGGCATGAGTGAATTGAATATTCATTTTAATGACATGTCACACTCCAGAGACAGGTGTGTTGGGGGACAGCGGTAATTTAATTACCCTTCTCTACCCCTAATCAGATTTCCGCATTTATTTGATTTTTTTTTTTTTTTTTTTTTTTTTTTTTTTTTTTTTTTTTAAGTTTATGAATCAATAATCAATAACATTTGATGTATAATTTATATCTCAACTTAAATAAGTGGTATTTGATGTTGGGCAAACAAATATAAGAAACTAAAAGCCACTTTATTATTTATGCAGTTGACACTGCAATGTTGTCCATGTAAAGACTTCATCCCTTAATATAGTGTAAGTGTAGCTTTTGAGGTTTTCTTCAAACATGGATTTTTCTTCTCAGAATAACATGAAAGACTGTCTTTTCCCTCTTGGGTGGAGCACTTTATATATCACCCTTCATTTTCAAACTCTGGCTCTTGTATGAGCCTGGTCAGTAGCTAGATGGGTGACTACTTGGGAATACCAGGTTCTGTAAGCTTGAGTGGATTTATAGGATAATGGCTAATGAGCTGATCTTACCTGATTTTCATTGGATGCTCCTCTACTTTTGGCCTTGTGCCAGACCTAAGCTACATTTAGTAAATGAGTATTAATATTTTAGAAGGCTTTGTAGTGTGGCAAGCTGGTTTATTACTATTGGGTAATGATTTTGATCCTCACTGGGTGCCTCATGCTTTGTGACAAAATTAAGCTTAGTAAATACATCCAGAAATGAAATTTTTTAAAAACACAAGTTTTAGAGCTTTTAACATCACAGAAAATAGTTCACAGATTTTTAGAAAAAAAAATTGTTATATGAAAAATCTATTAATATTTTTAATGTTTTATTAAAAATGTTAATTCTTGTAATTTGTCTGAATTTCTACAATGAGAAATTATTATTTATATGCAGACTATTTTCCTTATCTTTGTTGTTATCACAACATTTCGGCCATTGTGTCGTCTGGTTTTCATCAGGTGTATGTCAATCCAGTTAACCTACATGGTACCTTTAACTGAACCCTTTATTTAATCTACAGGAGTAGATTGTTCTTGTTCTACTGTCCATGTCTAGGAATATCTCATTTAGTTCATATTTATAGGACTGCTTGCCTTGTTTTCACGTAGTCCAAGTACACACTACTTGGCCCAGGGATTGAACTCGCAATTTTCACCAAATTCATGAACCAACACTTTAATCCACTAGGCTGTTGCCCTATAGATTAAGTAAAGTGGTCAGTTCGAAATTTCCTGTAGGTTACTTGAATTGACATTCACCTGATGATGAAGACCAGTGGGCACTATAGCCGAAACGATGAGGACAATAGTCCACATGTAAATATTTTTAAAAAAACAAATTTTTTCGAACTATTTATTTACACTATTTTGTCTTCTACTGTTTTACAAAAAGAAGTCAGTTTATTTTTTGCCAGAAACATTAATCTTAGAAATACATTTGCCAGTGTATATGACATTTCACATTAAAATTACAAAAATTTTGTCATCGAGGTTGTTCAATTTTAAATCCAACTGATTTAAATCGAATGATTTTGGGGTTTTTCTAAAATCACTGATTTACCATATATTTCCATGTAGATGATCTTTAAATCCCAAAAAATCACCCTTAAAAGTTGGGAGTTTGTCTTATAATACACTTCTAAAAAAAAAAAAAAAAAAAAAAAAAACTTCTGGGTGCTGTTTGTTGGTAGGCTAACCTTGTCCTTGGTGCAATAACCATATAATGTACATGAAAAGATTCATATTATCAAATAAACTGATAATAAAAGTAATAAAGCCATTTTTACCTTATATATTACTGGCATAACTTCATAATAATAAATTGCCTATTCAAAGAATAATTTCATATCAATGAAATCACCTTGTATCCATGCAAGCTCATCTGAGAGAATGTAAACATCGATTTATGATTGCGTTCACAGCAACCTTTATCTTTTGATAAACTTTCAATAGTCATCATGGCTGTGTTAATTATAGCAGTAATAACATTTAGGATAACATGATATTCATTAGTATTGTCAATGAAGTATAAGTAAATGGCCATTAGTACACCAGGCTGTTTGTAACTGTTTAGATATAGGAAAAGAAGAAAAATCAATATTCACAAGAGATCATGTGATGAAACATAGACAAAACAATGCTTTCCCTTTTAGGGGACATGTGTACGAAAAACATATAGAATTGATTTTGTTTGTTTTGAATTTCTAAGGATACAGTAAGTAACATTTCCAATAGCATAATCAATAAGCAGTCATCTTATAATCAATAAGCAGTCATCTTATAATCAATAAGCAGTCATCTTATAATCAATAAGCAGTCATCTTATAATCAATAAGCAGTCATCTTATACTACAGGTATTCATGAAAATACTATATTTTTTCATCTCATCTAAAGGCTGCCTTATACGTGGAAATATATTTTAAATCAATTTTATAAAAATCCTTTATTTAAAGCAAAAGATTTAGGAATAAAACGGTTTTTGTTTTCATGAAGGAAATAGTGTTAAACCTATTGAATGAAATATTAATCAATTTTTTTTTTATATACTATAAAATAAAATTTTAACTATTAGCAACGTTTAAAAATCAACATGAGCAATGTTTGCATTAATGTCTTTAAATAGAAAGACCAGTTTTGCTGCTTTGTCTGTAGCCAGACATTTTCTCGGTTTGAAACGCACCATTCTATAGAACGAGAAAACTCGTTCATCCCCAGAAGATGAGGCCACTGCTGACAGAATTGCATAACCGTAGAAAGTACGTTGTTGCTCAATACACTTTCAAAGTTTAAAAACAAGACACAGAAATTGAAAAACCCAGATCTAATTTTTAAAAAAAAAAAAACTATGGCTGACAGTGTTGCTAGCAAACTATTCACAAAAAAATTACAAGATTATTTATGCACAAATCAATAAATATGATGTACCTGATGATGGCCATGTCAAGGTGTTATTTTAAAATGCTGTAAGAATAAAGTAGTTGTATGACCTTATCTGAAGAAGAAAAAAAAACCCAAAAAAACAAGAAGTTGAATGTAGATGCACCTAAAATCTTAGCATTTATCACTCTGTATCTACTTCATTTTCTGTGCTAAGTGCTTATCCTGCCACTGAAGGTGACTCTGATCTTTGAATTTGTTTGAATTTCATAGTTGTGTTGTCATATCCTGCTATGGCAACAGAAAATACCTTTGAGTGAAATTAACAATAAGGATACTGCAATTGAGAGACCTTGAAAAAGAATTCAGTGGAAAGGGAAGTAATATTAATAATGCAGAATACTAAAGGTTAAAAAAAAAAAAAAATGATAAAAATTAAATGTAGATTTTTAATGAATAAATTAGGGGAGAAGTCAGCTAGAAATGACCAAAAATTGGTAAACCCTAAATTGTCCGATCTTAATCTCTCAAGCTATTTGTATCAGCTTAGATCTTTCTTTTGCTTTCTTTATGTTCTCATTAAGGAATTTAGTCTTTCATGGACCATGAATCACATAAATACACCAGTTTTCATTAAAATGCTGCCATGCTTAATAAAATTTCCATTGTATAAGATAAATTGATCCTATTTTATTATCAGTTGTAATTCATCTTTTGACGTTTATTTTTATCCCATGTTCATTCAGTTCACACATTACTTAGTTTTAACCCTTGAAAATTTCACAGTTTTCCTATTTGAAATTTCTGATGAATCTTAATTCTTCAGTTAATGATTGAATAAGCATATGGCCAGTTCTACATCAATAAAATATCTATAAAAATTCCCCTATCACATCGCTAAACATTTGAGCTTAACAACTTTAACAAAATATTGCAATAATAATCAAAGACGAATGCTGGTTGTTATTTTAAGGAGGTACAGATGAAAAGATTTGAAATTGACAGCTTTTTCCATTTCACCGAAAGACGTTAAACACTTCTGTTTTTCCTTCATTTTCTAACTGAAACCAATATTCATTTTCTCTTCTCACATCAAAATGAGATAGTCTATGATTTATGAAGTGTTAGCAGAAGACGTTAGACATGTTGTCTATTTTTTTTTTTTTTGTCACTGAAACCAAGTAGCATCTCTGATAAGTCTTCTATTTTTCCATGCAATCAAAATGGAATAGTCCATTATGAGATACTGGCAGGGTGTAACGGTCGTGTAAACTAACAAAAGTAGAGACCAGCACAATTATAACAGGATTATCAGCTTACGGCCATATCACATCAAAACACCAGTTCTTGTATGATCACCACAGTGGAGCAGCATCGAGCTTGGTCAGAACTTAGATGGGTATCTGCTTGGGAATACCAGGTACTGTTAGGTTCAATGTGTGAGTGATGTAGTAGATAACGGCTCAGAATTGGAAATATTTTAGAATGACCTCTTGTTGGGCGGATACTTTTCAGCGTCCATTCCTGTATACTATTTATGTTTGGTCAGATGTTGAGAAGTGAGTCACATCAAAAACTTTTCAGTATTCCTTTGCGTATAATAGGCACATTAAAATGCAGGCTTTTTTTAGATTCTTAATAAAACAGTTTTTCTAATAATTTTTGCAAAGTCAAAATATGCTGGCAATCACTTCAAAGCAATTACATTCTTATTGAATTCGTTTGAAGATATTTCTGATTTTCTTTGATTCTTAATGCTCTTATTACCAATCAAATGGAACCAACGCTGCACTAATAAATTTTAATAATAAATAATAATTTAATGAGAAATTACTAAAATAATAAAAGAAACCGAAGTGACTTTTCTGTTGCACTAACTAGATTAAGTAGAAACATTTTTCTTGGTACATGAATGATTTCTAAATTCTAAAAAAAAAAAAAAAAAAAAAAAGAAATTCTTGGGTGCCTAATAGATGTTTTTTTTGTTTTTTTTTTCTAAGGAAATTTTCAAACAGCCCCTTTTATTGATTTTATTTTTACTTCATGCTTTTTGGCCCATTAAATAATTTTCTATTTTTATTCAAACCCTTTATTGCCAATAAAGAGAATGTAAAACCTTCTAATTATTAAGAATGCCCCCCGCTCACCTCCTTTGGATTAGAGTACCTAAAGGAACCTGTTCTTATTCCTTCTCTCTGCTCTAATCATACTTTTTCTTTGGGAATATAGGTAAGAATAGATACAAATTATTCTGTCTTCTCATTCATAAAAGAAACACTGTTTGGTAGACAGTATTTAGAAAATGTACATAATTTATATAATATAGATATAATTTCCCCCCCCCCCCCCCCCAACTTCGTTTGACATTGATTTTTAATTTTTACCCTTTTTCTTCTGACTATTTTCTGTTTTCATCTCTTTAATTCTAAAATTATTACAATGGCAACCATTGAAAAATGTTTATTCTCGGAGGTCTAAATTTTACTTTCCTCAATCTGTGGTGAAAAATGTTTACAGCACATTGATTAGCCAAGATATCTTTGTTGATGCAATTAGAACATTGCCAGCTTTAAAACTCGTAGTGCTGTTACTGTGTCAAAAAATGCACATTAAAGTAAATTTTTTTTTTTTTTTTTTTTGTATTAAATTTTTGATAACAATGTTAGTCCCTATTCCAATGTAGCAAATATTTTAAAATGAGTTTGAAGCTCGCTTTGAGGTAGATAAATGCATGTTTGACCATAAGGAAATATTTCACCTGTGTAGATTGAATAAAGGGTTTGTATTTGAATTTCCCAGACTACCAACTAAGACAAGATTTGTAGTTGGTACAATAACCAAAATATTGTGATAACATCCAAAGTGAAGATACTTCAAATAATGACTCTCACTAGTAATTCAGTGAAAATTGCAGTGTTTTTTTTTTTTTTTTTTTTGTTTTTTTTTTTGGCAGGGGGATGTTCATAAATAAAAGAACCATACAGACCCACGGGCAAAAAAACAAAGAAAATAGAATCTTTTGTGTAATTTTAATGGGTGCTGATCACTTAAGCATCCCAAATGAATCTATCACAAGAAGACGATCATGCCTTCTCTCTTGAAGTCGATGTACTGATGAGGTGATGCTGATGACATAGGTATTCATATTTGGGATAAGAATGATCTTGAACAAAAAAAAAATCAACATCCTCTACCAAGTGTTCCAAGAAGTAAAACTCCAATCTTACCAAAACAAAAAATTATGATTTGGTATGTGGATGAAAGCAGCAGTAGCACCTACCCTGAATCCATCACAAGATGCGGATTTAGCAAATACAATACACTTTAAATTACTCCATGAAGTACGATGTGAATGCAAGAGTAAGAAGTAGGGATTATGCGGATATGAAGATTAGGTAATGATTGACCCTTTGCTTCAAGTGTTTGTTCATGTGGGAGTCTGTTCCACAAAACTGTGGTTCGGGGGGGGGGGGGACTGTTTGAGTAGAACTTCCTCCTTACAACTGGTATATGGAGAGAGAGAGTGAGTGAGGGCAGTTTTTTCGAATCTGACTCTTGCAAAGATAAAGCATGTTCAAATTAAATGACAACATCAGAAATGGTTTCAAAAATGTCCATTCACCATAAATTTGGATCAAAACCTAAAATGGGCCATTGTTTAACAAATCATTGTCCAAATTATTAAAGTGATATATATGGGATCAATGAATTTGGGGATTACACTTAAATTGAACCAATATAGCATGTATCCTATAGAAGAAAAAAAAAGGGTCTGAATTTTTCAAAATTTAACTCCAAATATTGACATCAAAACTGTCCCGATATTACATTTCAAAGTCTACCAGATAACATATTGTCCACAAATAAACCAATTATATTTTCTTGGTTTATCACCAATTCATGAGTGTGATATGACCAAAAACATTTGACCTCATTGATGAGAATATAAGGAGTTCAGACAATATTAATGACATAGAGACATGATAATTTTATTGTCTGTGATTGAATGGCAGTCAAATGCCAGTTATCTTTGATTTGAGAAGACTTAGATTTGGGGTTTTCAGGATTCAATTTTTAAAATTGTAGGCTTTTATTGGAAAACAGTGTTGACTTCTTAAAACCATTGATTTTTATTAATTTTTTTTTTAAATAAACTTTTTTTTTTTTTTTTTCCCCGGGAGGGAGGGTGGAGTTCTCGGCTCTTAGTACCACTGTTGGTTCTTTCATTTATGGACATGGCTTTTTTGATTATAAATTGGGCTTTATCCAAATTCTGCTGTAAATTCCTCCTGGGTTTAAATATTTGCCTTACTTTCTGTCACTGACACCATTAATAAAATGAAACCATTTAACTTCAATTTTCCTATTGAATGAATGTACAGTCCAAACATTTTCTTAGAGATTTGGACTTTAGGTCCAGTTATGTTTTAAAATTTTAATTTTTTAAATTTTAATTCAGTTGTTAAAAGGTTTCAATTATTTAAAAATTTGAATATGCAATGTTAGTGCAATTAAATTGACAATATCAAAAGCCATTGAAAGTCGAGTTTATATGAGAGTAAATTGATTTCTTTCTCAAATGATACCAAATTTAGCCTCCTTCGTATTATTGGTTTTACTTTGTAAAAGTTGTAGATTTTCAGTGTCTCCATATTGGAACACATGATGGGTGTTAACATGGTGTATTGAACTACAGTGATATTCAATTGCTGGCACCCCCAAACTGTTAGTCTGTGAAACTTGTAGGGGCTTTTCTGGTCTTAAAAGAAAAAATTACAACTGTTGATTCTTAACTCTTGTTAATTCTGAATATTTTAGCAGGAATATTGCATTGTTTTACGTCATATTTTCAAATCATTATCAAAATAAGATATAATAGTTCTTTGTCTGAAAAATCTGATTTTGTGTTTTGGTATGACAGAATTTATTTTAAAAATTGTAGGATTTTACTAGAAAACATTGCTGTCTTCCAAAATCCATTTTTTTTTTTTTTTTTTTTTTTTTTAATATAAGATTCTTAATATAACTTTTTTTCTTCTTTTTTTTTTTGTGGGTGGGTGAGATAGTTCTGGGCTCTTAGCACAATTTTTGGTTCTTTTATTTATGAACATGTCTTTTTCAGTTATAAATTGGTTTATATCCAATTATAAATAAATTCAGTTGTAAATTCATCTCAGATTTAAATATCTGCCTTAGTTTCTCTCGTTGACAACTGTCACAATATTAAGCTTTTAACTTCAATTATTGGTGATGAGATATGGTTTTCGGAAATCTATAACTTTTACAAAGTTGTAGATTCCCAGATAGGATAGGCATTAATACTAAAGCACAGTACTAATTAATTACAAGTGCATTCATTCTAGGAGCTTTTCTGGTCTTAAAAGAAAAACATTTACAGCAGTTGATTCTTAAATCGTTAATTCTGAATATTTTAGCAGGAATATTGCATTGTTTTACATCATATTTTGAAATCATTATTGAAGCATATTTAAGTTCTTTGTCTTAAAAAAAAATCTGATTCCATTTTGGTATTGTAGAATTTATTTCATATCTAATTTACATTTTGTGTTTAGTTCTTTATTGACATTGTCTTTTGAGCTGAAATTTCATGTTTTCAAATCATATGAAATAAGGAGGATTTTAAAAAAGTTTTTTTTTTATTGATTCATATGTCTGTTTTCTTAAGACAACTAGAAAAAAAAAATCTTGATCAGTTTTTGCTTGGTTGTTTTAATTTGATTCAGTGGGGGAGAACCCCCCTCCCAAATTCTGCTCTTAAGAATTTATTTAAACCATTTTCATTCAACTTTTTCATCATAACCTTTCAACTAGAATTTTCTCTGATATATCTTCACATGATATAATGCTTAATGTTTCCCCGGGAGCTGGGGGCGGGGGGTCATTTAGCGATTTTTCTTATTGAAAAACTTAGAATCCTCATAAATCGACAATGGGGAGTGATATGGATGGCCTAATGGTTAGCATGAAAAATGAATCTGGTAAGCAGGGTTCAAATTCTAGCTAAGACAGTTTGTTTACTACACACTTAGAAAAAACAAGAACCCATCTCATTTTTATCACCACCCCAGCTCTGGGCTCACTAACCTTGGCTGGCAACCAGTCTAGGGGAAGGATCACTCTCAATTGAAAAATGTAAACACAGCAATAGAAATCCACTATCCTTTCCCAAGGATAATCATGAAAAAACCCGTTTTACAGATATTAAAAGAAACTAGGAAGAGACATGATTGCCTGCATTTGGAAGAAACGCATGGATGGCCTTGCTTTTTATATGTTTGATATAAAAGAATATTTATTAAGTGTTTATACCATTGGCCTTATATATATATATATATATATATATATATATATATATATATAATTTCTGAGAACCCCAAAAACATTTGTCTCATTTGTTAAAAGAAAGAAAAAATCAGGAGAACAACTTTCTCCTGGTTGTAGGTCACACTTCATTTCCGGTTTATAAGTGGTGAAAAAAAGGATGACCCTCTTTTTATTTTATTTCTCTGCTCATTTTTGAGTATACAAAGAGAAGTACAGTTTTGAAAGACATTAGCAAAAATACCTTTTTTAATTAAGAGCTTGAAAAAACATTTTTAATAGAATCATCTTTATTAGCACAATGATCAAATGTGGGTTGTAACATAGTAAATGGAATTGAGTTCAAATTCCAGCTAAGATCTCTACTGTCAAAAACTAATATTAAACCATGCTGATATCATTCCTGATTTCTTTCCCTTAGATTATTAGTGTTGTGCACATATGTTGGGCCTACAACCACTACTATATCTTATGGACTAACTTTCTATATATAGAAAGTTTAAAAAGAAAAAAATCCTAGTCTATGAACTTTAACCAAACAGATAAATTTTTTAATTATTATTACACTCACATACACACAGTATGGATATCGAAATCAACACTTCATGGTGACTATTACTTTTATGCTTTAGTCCATCTTCTGAATATATAATGTTGATTTCTAGGTCTACACTGACTACATTTACAAATGCAATATTGAACAATCTTCTCCCATTAAATATACTAATTTATGTACAGTAAGAATAATTGTATATTCTTCACTACTTGAGTTTACTCAGTTTCATGCAATTAATTCATGTCTGATGATTGCTATATGCATGAAACTTTGGGTAGCATCAAGCAGTGAAGGAATCAATATATATTCTCAGTATAAATTTTAGCTGTTATTTCACATCAAGTACTGGTTTATTATTACTATCAGCACTGATTGTGTGTGTGTGTGTGTGTGTGTATGTATATATATATATATATATATATATATATATGTGTGTGTGTGTAGGTGTGCAGAAAAATAGGAAAGAACACGTTAGGTAAATAATCCGGTGTTCCTTAGTATTTTTGCTTTTATTTTCAAAAAGACAGTGCTCCATACAGAAGTCGAGCTTATATTATAATATTTTTTGTTTTAAAAATATGATTCCTTCGCTACATAAGAGTTCTCATGTTTCAAAAGCGAGAGCCGAGACCCCTAATATAATTTTTGAAATTATGTTGAGTTAAGGTCACGCTTCCTCGTCACACACACACGCACACACACAAAAGGAAAACTTTACTGTGCCGGTAAAGAAAAATTTTTCCCTTTTAAGCAATTAGTAAAGTAGTTGAGTAGACTGGGATCTGTAATCTTGATAGTACAAACAACTGAAAAAGCAAATTTGAATTCAGATTCACTGTCAACACATTGTGCACGAAGTCTCATACAGGACTGAGACAAAAAATAAAACCTAACAGTTTAAACATGCATAGTATGGGACATGCATTCCTGATAGTAGGCTAAGAAAAAAAAAATCTGATAGTTTAAACATATACAAATATTTATTATAGTCTGAGAAACATTCTGACTGAAATGTTATGATGGAAAAAAAAGAAAGCAAATAAATTCTTGACAGTGGTCAGAAAGTGTTATTTTTCTCTTTTTTGTGATTACTTTATGATTACCTACATTGGTAAAGTTATTTTCTTTTATGTTGGCATTAATGAATTGAGTCAGATGTTTGCAGACTTCTCAGTATCAATAATATGACCATATTGATTGACAAGTAATTTTTCTGATACAGGCTTGCTTAGTCATTGGTATAAAGAGATATAACAGCCTCAGACAGAGGTAAAATTGTAAAAGTCCTCTGTATGATTTCCCAACTCATAAGATTGACTTACTCTCATTACCAGGATTTACCTCTTAAATAACTTATCAGTTTTTTGCTTTATAATATTTTACTGCTTTTAACTGAATTTAAAAAAAAAAAAAAAAAATAATGGGGGGGGGGTATGTGCCCTGAAAATATACTTTATTCTACCTTACTTTGTAATTTTTTTTCTTCAACGATCCTGTAATAAAAAGAAAAATGCTGCATCTACTTTGGTGGTGTAGTAAATTCTCTGCCTATATAAGGTTCCTATTCTAAAAACCTGGTGTTTTTAAAGTCCTATATCATAGTTGTCGATACACAAAAATTAGTCACAGGAGATGAATATGAACAATTTTCATGTTCTAAGAGATTATAGTTGCCACTCTTTACATGCTTAAAAAAGAATACTCCTACATCTTGCAAAAAAGTTAGGGGTTTGGTACTCTTGATAAATGGGGTAATTCTCTTTTATTGTTCTGTCAACTTCTTGATTCTGATAGTAACAATGAAACCGCTCGGCCAGATTCTGACAAAATTGAGATTATCAAACAATATTAGTATCAGTGATGCCATTTTTGTAGTTTTATAGGAGTGGCCAATATTCAAGTAAGTAGTCACATAAACTGATTAGGATAATACCTCCTCTTTTAGATCTTTTTTGAAGCAGCAGAACAAAAACTTTGGATCTTATTGGGTGCTCTATAAATGTAGCCTTGTGCTAATATAACCCAAAGAATGCAATTGTCATATCTTCAGTAATGTGACTTGACAAAAAAGGAAAGTTATAGATGGCATGTTTCAATGCAGGTGAATTGAGTACATGTCAAAATCAGAAAGCTTTGTCCAAGGAATGGCTTAAGTGACCAGCAAGCATTCAAATAGCAACATACAAAGGAACCTTTGCAGAGTATTCATTTGTCACTGCCTTTTGAATACAAAGAGTGGAACATTACAGACACATTATCAGATATGGTCAGTCAAAATGAGATCAGGAGTGCTTCTTCCTTGTTAGATTTAGATAATCCCTTGTTTTTTTTTCCTCTCTTCATTTTGCATTATTGGGCAGAATAAAGTGTTTCTCTCAACCATAACCTAAGCAAATAGTTGTATTTTCTATATCCTATGCCTAGACAAGTTCGCTGAGCAAAGAAAGATCACCACAAGCTGTGCTCATACGTTACAATAGTTAATTTTAGATTGAATACAAGGGTAGTAGAATAGTTATTGGCATGAAAAATGAAACCGGCCGAGTTCAAATTCCAGCAAAGGCTGTAAACATTGCTTTCAGAAAGGCATGAATCTATCTATCCTTTTTTTCCAGCCATAGGAAAAATAGTAAGGTGGACTGGGAACCATTGCCATTCCTAGAGCAACCCGTCTAAGAGAAAGAAAACTCTGAATTGAAACACCCATAAATATTAGGACAGATTCTAAAGCCTTTGTTTGGTCAACCAGTCTAGAAGGAGAACTTAAATCTCTGAAAGAAAAAAAAAAAAGAAAGAAAACCAATGGAAAACATTCACTACTTTCCCCAGGATCAATTGTTGGAATTGTATATATTAAAGAAAAAGCTGTGGAAAGTCATGATCCCTTATATCTTGAAGGGACATAAATCAAAATTTGTGATTGATGGGTTTGAGGGTTGAAAAAAAAAAACTTTCCAGTGCTTATTTTATAAAAGTAAGCAAATTTATATTTATTGCTTTTGTGGATCTTATGAGCTGGGAAATCTCTTATGGAAATTTCATATGCAGATTGGATTCTGTTATTTGCCAAATGTGAGCATGCCTCTTTTGTCCATTTGATATTTATTTTACTATTATTATTATTATTATTTTATTACATTACATTTGGTCTTGTCTATGTATGAAAACATTCTACTTTGGGTCAATGTTTGAATGCTGTCATTTTGCAAACAACTGTATATTTTTCAGATTATTAATAACATTTAAAAATTTGCATATAAAATTAGCGAAATGATATTCTATTGTAGTTCAAGGATGTAGTCAGCTAAAATAAAATGTAAACGTGTGTGTGTATATATATATATATATATATATATATATATATATATATATAATAAATCCACTTCCTTTCCCCCAGCTATGGGTCAATTAGTAAGTTTTGTCTTACTAAATCATTGTCAAAAAAAAAAATTCTTACAATCTAAAAACAAAAAATTTTTTAGCTTTAAATAACCTGCGTTGTGTTGATAAGTCTTAGAAAAATGAATCACTCAATCGATATTTTTAAATCAAATCTCATTACTTACCAGAAAATAATTACTACAGGTCTATCACAAAAGATCATATGAATTGGTGATAAATAATATCTCGTGTTGGATAAGTCAATGGAAGCACTAATGGTCATATCAGGTTAACCCAGATAATTTTTTTTTTTTTTTTTTTTTTTTTTTTAAGCGTATCACCCCAAGCAAGGCTGGAGGCCACTGTCACGCAAGGGGTTATAGAAGGGTTGGAGGAAGAGCAGATAGGAGTGGTAAAGGAGAGGATGGGGAGAAAGAAAGACAGTGGATCGATCAAGGCAAGGGGGTTACAGAAGATTTGGAGCGAGAGCAGATAGGAATGAAAGGTGAAAGGATGTGGAGAAGGGAATTGGATAGATCAAAGCAACTGGAGATTTCCCCATTATTGACATTTTAGCCATGATATAATAATGCCTTATTTTATGGATGGAACAGAATAGCTGGAAGGAAACGAATGACAAACGTGTTTTTCTTTTCTTTTTTTTCCTCTCAGATAGTTTTATGCTGTTTTACACATGTCCCACAAAGAGAAATTATAAGATGTATGCAACAACAAGCAGTGGTGGGTGTTGCCTTACTTGTAATATTTCCTGAAGGGAAAGGTGGAGTTATGCAGTTTCTCTATGAACCTGGTGAGACCATGTGGTTTTTCCTGTAAGACCTACTATCTTGGGGCTTTACATCACATTTGTCCTTCATCACCCACCGGCTATCATGTGACCCTTGTGACTTTATCTCAATGCAAGGGAGATAATCGCCTTTGTATCTCTACAGGGCTATAAGAATTATTGGCATTAAGTTTTAGTCCACTCATTAAAAAAACAAAAAATAAATAAATTAAAAAAAATAGGGAAATGTTTTTTTTTGTTTTTAATAATTTTATATATATATATATATATATATATATATATAATTTTTTTTTTTTTTTTTTTTTAAGATTAATATTCATTTGACTTTGTTCTATCCACAAAACTTTTCAAAGTCAAAAATATTGATTTATTATCATTTTAGAAGAGGGGGGTCCTGTTCATAATATAAATAAAGTGTGAAATCATTCCCTGATTTCTAAAAGGGTTATCTATACTTTGTTTCTATTTACAAATGTCAAGTTTGAAGTTATACCCACATCATTGATAATTGCATTGCTGCTACAGACTGGGGGAAAAGAACAACATCAGCTGAGTACATGGTTATCAATGACATAAGCACAGTTATTAGGTTGGTGCAAAAATAATGTCGTTTTTTGACTGAAGTTGAACGTCAAAAAACGACATTATTTTTGCACCAACCTAATAACATGGATAGTCGGTCAACACTGGATGTATGCACTTAGAATTAAACATGGAATGGCCAAAAAACAGGTCACTGCACAAGAGGCTCCACTCATAGATTCCAGTTGGAAGTATGCATAAAATTATAACATTTTTTTTTTTCCAACCAATCACAAGTGTAGCCATCAAGAATGAAAAGTTTGTCTGATTTCACTAGAAATAGAAAAATTAAGTTGTAAACATCTGGTAGAAATTTGACAAAACGTATCTGGCACTCGATTAAAAACTGGCTACTGAAAAAACTACTGTATATATGCAAAAGCATTGCAAATAATTTTTAAAATTCAGTTGCTAAGGATTTTACAGTAGAAATGCATGGTAAATGATTTAAAACCAATAAAAATGCATCATAATTTGTCAAGAAATAAATGCAAGTGTTTCTGACAGAATATGGCTATTACATGTATATAGTCAATAGTGTAAATGCACTGTTAATGTTTTTACTATACAAAAGCATTGCAAATAATTTTATTATAGAAGTATATTTTTATTGATTTTTACAATAGAAATACATTGTAAATGATTTTACATAAAGAAATACATTGAAAATGAAATATTAGGGTTCAATAATTAATGTAAGTGGTTTTGAAAGTATATTGTTGTAATGTAAAAATGCATTTCTCATTATTCTACTATAGAAATGTATTGGAAACTATGAAAAAAGGGAGGTTTTTTTTTTTTTTTTTTTACTAATATTTCATCATAAATTCTTACATATCCCATTTAAATTTTGTAAGGATCAGTTATACCCAATACATTAAATAAAAAAAAAAACAAGGAGTCTTTAGATGTATCTCTAAAGAAACAACAAACATACATTTGTAAATTCTTCTACCAATTCCTTAAAATATGCAAAATGATAGTGTTTGAACATTGACTCGAATTACTAATTTAATTTCATGTATACCAACTGAGAAGCCTGTTTTATTTTACTTAAATTTTTTTTTTTTTTTGTTTTAATTTTTTTCATGATGATTTTTGTCAAATATACATTCAACTTGAAAGCAACTTGCACCGGTTGCTTTTTCCATTCATCCATTTTTGTCAACTGCTACCATCAACATTTTTTTGTTTTTTTGCCATTGTACACTGTTTTCTGGGGGAAAAAGTCTGTAGTGGGCCAGGAAGGTAACACCTCCTCTTCCTTCTCCTTCACGTTTTTTTTTTTTTCTTGTTTCCTTCACCTCCTTTTCCTTGTCTGTTGTCTCTCCTTGGTGTCTATTGTCTTTTTTTTTTCTCTTTTTTTTTTTTTTCTTGAGTGACTTTTTTTTAAATTTTTTTCTTTTCTTTTCCTTTTTTCTGTGCTGTGTTGCTATCATGTTTTGGGGCTGTTCACTGTTGCAGCATGCTCTTATCACAGGCAAAATTATTTCACAAATCACATACTTTTTTGCTTTTTTTTTTTCCCCCCTTTACAAGCTTGGAGTAAATTATAAAAGGGAGATAACTCCACTAAAGGAACTAAGTTTTATTGTATAAAACAGTTTGAAAATGCATCAGCTCAACAAAACCATTAGATTTTCTTTGGGGTTAATTCATTTTGCCTTTTTTTTTTTTTTTTTTTTTCTGTTTAATTTTCATATCAATGAATCACTAAACATTTTCTGGGCTGTCATCAAGCAGCACAAAATTCTTTGTTCCATTTTCTACCCATTCATTAAAGGATATCTCTTAATTTTATCTTGTTAATACCTACTCATCAGTCATTACTTATGTGTGATATTCATGTAGTTTCTAGTTATCTATCTTGTATATCTATAAGTTTTATTGATTCATAATTTCAAGCAAGATGACAAAGATTATTTTAATCACAAGTGCATGATGCATGTCTTTTAGTGGCTTCCAGCTAAGTATGGCACTGGCATTTGTCTTCATTGGAATTTGGTTCTTTTCAGAGGCTAGGATTTTTGCATGTTTCTGCTTGTTTACTAATCATGTGATTTAGTTGATGAATTAGTGAAATCCACACAGCAAATGAGTCTGGTTTTTATATACAGACTTATTTAGTTATTCTGTATAAGCACCTTTTATTTTTTTGTTTTTATTTTCTTTTCTTTACTCCATTTGTATTTCACTGGAGATTAAATTGACAAAACATTTAAAATAAAATTGTATAGCATAATAAAAAAAAAAATAAAAAAAAATATTGTAGTTGGTAAATTCCAAGCATGATAAAATTGGCAATTAAAAGTTCTCAATACAAACACAGAGCCTATAATGTATAAGATAAATGAAGAATAAAAAAAAAAATAAAACTGAGACAACAACCCCCCCCCCCCCCGTTTCATCCTCAAAAATTAAGGAATGTCAGGCTGGTTCAGTCTTTATCTTTTGTTGCTTGTAGTTTATGCCTTAAATATGGAGAATTTTTTTCAAATAACATGTTTTCCATATTTATGGTGTGACCCTCAAGCAAGACAAGATAAAGATTGAACCTGACCTGATGATCCTTCATTTTGTGGGGGTGAAACTGGAGTAGCCTCTTTTTTTTTTTGTTTGTTTTTGTTTTGTTTTTTTATTCATTTATCTTACATGTTATATATATATATATGGGAGAATGTAATATATGAAATTTATGTCAGAACAGTTTTAAGAAAATTAATGACAGTGTGAAAAAAATATCTTGTGACATATTTCATCCTTCAGGACATCATCAGACTAAAGTAATGTTTTTGTTGATGTAATTATTTGGGTGGGTGCACTACCAATAATGGTGTGCATTGGAATGTCTGCTTTGTGGGGTTTGGGTAGACCATAAAGTTTGGGTCTTCTAGGATGATATAAATAAAGATTTGGATTTCTGTTGTAATTTATATGTGTACGAAGGGAAGAGGGAATATAAAAACGCAAACATTGGTTATAATTATGTATAGGAAAAATGCTGAAAATGTTGGAACACTGAAATTTAAATTTTTTTTTTTTTTTTTATTTTTTTTTTTTAAAGGTGTATTCAGTCTAGACAATTTTCGCAGTAAATTTGCATCAAAGTTCTTAAAGTATCTTATCTTTTATCACAATGTGGGATACATTTAATAATGAAAGTGATAAAAACAAAAGCATAAAGAAACTAAATGAAATTGGCTGAACTATACACACAGACATATATATATATATATGTATGTATAAAAAATTTCAACATTTCCTACCTATGTCTAAGTATAACCAACTTTTACATTTTTATATTCCCCTTCATACACATATATAATTATATCAACAAAAACATTACTTTAGTCCTAAAGGACAAAAAGTGTCACACAAAAAAAAAAAAAAAAAATGAATTTACCTAACATTATATATATATATATATATATATATATATATATATATATATATATACACACACACACAATCCAAAAGTTTGGGGCCACCTCTGGATTTAATTAGTATCTTTTTTTAATAATTCGTATTTCATATCTTTGTTTAATTAACTCGTAAGCTTGGATGCTGAAACTATTTAACCTATTACTGCATGACGTTCAGATTTTAGATAGTATTACCTAAAATTTAAAGTGACCCACCTTAAAATTACGATTAGCCAGTAAAGCAGATTAGGCAAAAAAAACAAAAACAAAAGAAAAAAAAAAGCTAAAATTTGAAGGAACCTTTTATGCAGTTATGAGTTAATTTCATTATCATCATTATTATTGAATATATGATAAAACCATTCAGGAAGAGAAAGTCCATCTGGTCTGAATTGATCTCATAAATTAGTTTTGAAAAAGGCAATTATTAGGCAGTACTTTGAAATCCAAAGCGTGGTGCCAAAATTGTAGCATATATATATATATATATATATATATATATATATATATATATATATATAATAAAATTTCCTAAGGTGTCCTTTTTATTTGTTTTGAAAGACTTATTGCATTGTTTTTTAATATTTTTTTTACTACTTAACTGTTGAATCTTTTCTGTTATAAATAAATGTTTTAGAAAAATCCACATGCAAGAATATCATAACCGAAAATCTCAAAATAAATATTTTGGCTTGACTATTGTTTACCAGGCACACTTAGGAAATGCATTAGTGAATTATCACCCACTTAAAGAAAGCAATAGTGATTTATTGCTTGCTTACTAAGTAACTCACCACAATTTTGTTTTAATGAAATAAATTAAATTTCCTAAGGCAGGATTAGGTTTTTTGTTTTTTTTCTAGCTGATAACCAAATTTTATTTCTATTTGACAAACAATTGAATTATCACCTGATAAGTAAGTTTAAATCACTACTATTTTTCTAAGACTTCCCAGTAAACAGCAGTTGCACCAAAATTTTCTCATATTTGGTGCAATAGTCAGATACTAAGTATTTTATTTAAGGATTCTGATAAGATTCGAAGATGTTTTAAAAATTTCTTTTGTCAGTAATCTCTAACTTTTTTTAATTTAATCTTTTTATATAGTAAGTACATCTAGATACTTTTAAGGTTTTATATATTTATATGCAAGTACATTAAAATGAACAAAGATATCCCCCCCCACCATAGACTAAGTTTAATGTTTGGTCAGATAATTAAAAAGGTTTCAATGCTATTTAAGTGTCTGTTTAAATTTATATTGATTAAAATATAAATATGTAAGAGTATTTATTTTTTTTATTTTTATTTTTTTTTTTTTTTAAGCCTAAAACTGCTACTCTAAACTCTTTAGAAAGCAAATACGTTATATAATCAAACTCTATTCTGCCTTAACTGAAAGAATAACTCGACATTACATTTTGGGTTTGACTAATTGATGAATCTACTGAGAACAATAGAGCAGTGTACTACAGAGGTACAAAAACTAATATATATATATATATATATATATATATATATATATATATATATATATAAGGTTGGTGCAAAAATGTTTTCTCACATGAAGTTGAACGTCAAAAAACGACATTATTTTTGCACCAACCTAATATATATATATATTGCTTGATATTAGCATATTTAGATTTCAATCATCATAGACAGTATCTCTAATAAGAAAGGTTCTTTTGTGTGTGAATAAAAAGACAAGGAAAAACTATTCTTAGCTGACTCATTTCGTCCACTGAGGGACTTTATCAAGGTAATATAGGATTTATTTTGTTTCACGTGGTTATATACAAAAGTAAGGATGTCATGCCAACGAAGGTGTACTACACTTACAGCTATCCCATATCATAACAATTTAATCACAATTTAAATTATATTCATTTTAAAAAAAAAAATTTTTTCTTTTTTTAATATTTTTACCAAACTTTGAATTATGGCACTTTGTACCCTCCACATGTTTGACTGACCTTTCAACCACATGATGCACATTCATGAACGTCCTCAAATTTAAAAGCTTTGATAAACCAATGACATCCTTGCTTTTGTATATAAACACATGCAACAAAATAAACCCTACATTGCTTTGCTAAAGACCCTCAGCAGATGAAACATGTCAGCTAAGAATAGTTTTACCTCATCTTTTTATTCATTTTGTTCCTTTACAGATACTCTTTGAAAATAACTTACACACGCATATATATATATATATATATATATATAAATGAACATAAAAGTCAACACTTAAAGGAGACAGTCTGTTTGATGCTAGATGCAATCATCAGGCCTGACGATTGCATCTAGCATGAAATACTGTCGCCTCTAAGTGTTGACTTCTATGTTCAATTTTATATTTACACACGCTCTCTGATATTGAGCACTTTATCCCATAAATATAGCACATCTTAAGACTATATTTCTTTTTTTATATATATATATATATATATATATATATATATATATAATATTCCAATAGGACAACTGTTATACTTTGCAATTTACAGAAGTAGGTACATTGTTTTAAACTGTTATGGTTTAGTTTTAGTTTAATAGTAAAAATATTGCAGAACAAATTGGAATTTTTTTTTCAGCATATTTCTATATATTCTATTTAATATTTCATATTTAGGAATCATGAAATGCTAAGCAAAATATACACACAGGGATAGCATGTTTTCAAACAAAATTTAATTGTATAACTTATTTACACAATACTTGTTCCTATGATTAAGGACCAATATAAATTTGTGTATAAAATAAATATCCTGTCTGATATTTTTAATGGCTGATAAAAATGAAATTAACAAAAATAAGAGCAATAAACATAGCCATATTATTTTCCTTTCATCCTTAAATTGAATTGAATGTACTGAAGTTATAAATGCCAGTTTTTTTTAATTATCTTAACAGAATTTAAATGCACATAATCATTTATTTTTTAATTCAAGGAGAATTTAACTTTTTAGTTTGGTTTTGGTATTATCAGAATATATGCTTATGTCATTTTTTCAAGTTGAATATTTTATGTTGGCCTCAAAGTGTTCAGAGTGCAAAATAAAAGGTTATAAATTAAAAATTCTGAAGAAAAGTTTTGGCATCCATTTTTATCAAGAGCTATATTAAAATTTTTTTTTTTTTTTGCTTGTTTCCACCTCATTAATTTTTTTATTCACTTTCATTATCAAAAAAATATACATGTATTGGTTTTGGTTAGTGTTGGCCTAAATGTTGAAAAATATATCTCCATAGTCTTTTCATTTCTGAAATCTTTCTATACAAACTTAGTAATTTGACTAACAAAACAGACTTGATAATAAAAACAAATTTCAGTTATAGGTTAAAAATGCACTTAGTGTTTTCATTCACAATTACAGAATTTTTAAAAGCATTTTTATTTTTAATTATTTTGTAAAATCTAACTGCAATAACTTGTTTTGCATGTATATTGCTAAATTTGCTTGTCACAACCTATGTAGATTGGTTCCTTATGTATATTTTATGCAATTTCTTTTTTCCAATGACCACAATTATTATCACAGTGGTTAACACATTGTGCTGGAAACAAAAATGTTTAAGGATCAATCCTTGACAACGTGTAAGTGGGTTATTTTAACTTTAATGTAAGTAAATAAATAAAAAGCAATTGAAAACTGTTGGTGTAGATGTATATATTTAAAAATGCAAGACAATTTCAAAGAATTACAATGATTGAGTTTGTCAATATGTTATTTAATTTAAAGTTTGAATTTACTCAGTCGAATAAAATACATGCACAAAGCAGAATTACTTAACATTTATTAAACGAATTTAAAAAAATTACAATAATTTAAAAAAATAAATGAAGCTTAACTTCCCCACCCCCGTCATAAAACAATGATAGGCATTATACAATGAAGCACTCAAACAAACCTGATTTTTGGACAGTTTAATTAAAATTTTGATTTGGAATTTTAATTTCCTAATAAAACAAAATTATACTCATACCTTGTTGGTTGAATTTAAAACGAAAATTTTTTATCTCTCTCCACACACAAGTCACAAGTATTCATTCGAGTTTGGTTTAAAAGAACCAGCAAAATTTGTCTGTTTAAATTTTTTTTATTTTTTTATATTTTTCAAATAAAATATTTTGTATTGTGGTCAAAATAGTACCAGGATGTAGACAAAGGAATTTATCCTACCAAACAGACATTACATTGGTTCTTGAAAATGACTGAGTCAGTCAAAAGTACTTGAACAAAACTACAAGACATGAGCTTAGAAAACATTCATCCATAATTTTGATCACAATACGCAACACCTTATTGGAAAAAATACAATAGAAAAATTAAACGGACAAACTTGTTGGCTCTTCTTAATCAAACTTGTTTGGATATATATGAACTCCCTCTGAATTGTCCTCAAATTGACATTATGTTGAATTATTCAATAAGGGCAAAATAAAGAATCTATATTGATAGAAAATTATAAGTTAGTTGCGTAAATAACTTAAAACTATTTTCTTGCCTATTAGTGTGTAATGAAGCCAATTTAAACAGTGTCTCTGAAAATTTGTAAAGAATAGAAAAATCATTCCACTGTTTTGAAAAGTGGAATAGATGCTGGCATAATTTTGTGACATCCCAACAAATGAAGGGTGGGTAATATACAAGATAGGATTTTTTTTTTTTTTTTCCTTTAATGGCTTCATGTTTTCCAAAAAGACTTTTTATATACTCGTTGGGCAAACTCATCTTTGAGTGAACAAGTTAGAAACCTGTATAATAAAAGTTGACAAAGTCCAAATATCTGTGTACGCACATGCAGCCTCCTCACAAAAATCATGCATAGTAGAAAAAGTCAGTTGCTTTTATAGCAGTTTGTTGGACTCATTACAGGTGTTTTGGTTTTTTTTGGGGGGGGGTGTTAATTCATGGAGCATGGAAATGGCTTAGCATATTTTTCTATGCAATCCATTCTACTCACTAAAACTTGTATCATGACTGGTTAGCAGAAGCTCATCTACACAATCTTGCTGACCTCATTTTAGTGGTGACCTTTTTTTTCTGCAAAAGCAGCATGCAACATGAAAGTTTTTTTTTTTGGCCTTCAGGGTATGTCACCATTTTCTTCTGTACTTCAACCTGCTACCTTTTCCAATCCCTCATAGTTTTAACATCAATTCTTCTTACAATAGACTAAATAGCTGGTAATTATTTAGTATGTAGTGTAGATTTTTTCCCCCAATATACTAACCAATACTAAATACTATTTTTATTCTACCATCTGCATTTGTTCTGGGTCACTACTCTAGATTTTAATAGAATTCAAATAGATTTTTTCTTGTCTCATATTTTCAAAGCTTTTAAAACTTTGTCACAGCATAAATAAATTGTTTCTTTTGTTTGTTTTTTCCTGCAAAGTTCAACTTGGTATCAGGAAAAATGGTATGTCAAAGGGCATTTTTCTCTTGACCATACAATTACCATATATATATTATGGAAAGCAAGAATTTGGAAGAGTTTTATGTGAGAAATGTAAGCTATTATAGAACTTACAGTTATAGCTATCCATTTCAACAGTCAATCTAGTACTGTGCTTAAATTTATAAAGTAGAGGTGTCAAAAAGAAAGTTTGTCAGAACTGTTACCATGAAAATATAGAAAAGGCACAGGGAAGCTACATTACTGCATTGGAAAAGTAACTGAAGCTGATATGCAAGGTCTGGACCGATAACATTACAAAATGTTAAATAAAAACGCTAAAATGTAATTTTACATATGTTGTTAAACATGAGAAATCATTTTAACATTCCCCAAAAATAACTATTAGACCATTGTCACAATAAATTTTGAGGATTAAAAATCCTTTCTTAAAGCAGTCTGGTGGGGGGAGTAAATGTTTCGTATCATTGACAAAGTTAAAGAAAATTGTTCATTCATAACAATACATGAATTTTCCTTTTAAAATGCATTTGAAAATTTGTTATATTTTCAATCATATCTTTCAGGATTTATTTTTATCGGGTCCAATTAAGTGTTCCACCAAATATTGTTGAACCAACTCCCAAGAGTTTTGTTTTCCATGACCACTACCATCTCAGCTAGTTCAACTCTAGGATTAACCATTATCTACCCCCACATATCTGCATAAACTGTAACCCTCTAGCTCTCGTGACTCCCTGGCCTTGTACATGATGCACCCACTGTTTAAAAAAGAAGGAAAAAAAAAGAAAGTCCAGTAAATAGTTGGCAGTGGGTTCCCCAGATGTAAAGGAAGACAAACAGCTTGGAATATTAGTCAATCATGGGTTATCCCCTTGAGTATTTTTGGGGGGAGTTTTTTCTTTGCTATTGTATATCCACCATTCCTAAACCAGTTTTAAGTAGAGTTAAATATGTTAAAATGATTCAATATAAGTAAAGATATGTCAAAAAGCAAAACTATTTAAAAATAAGATTTGTTTGAATGTATCAAAAGATGTCCTCTTTTATGAAATTAATTTTCTCAAATTGATATGCAAATGAAATCAGATTTAAAAAAAAACACACAAATGAATATGACTGGTTGACTTCAATCCATCTAGATTCTAACTAGAGAAAGTTCTTCAAATAAGTAAGGAACTGTTTCTATGCTATAAAAATGCTGAAAATATGGCTGGCTCCTTATACCCCTCCAGAAAGTCCCTGACTTCACTTGCCATGCTTGATCTTTACAAAAGTCAGATCGGACTAAAAAAAGATGGAGTGTTGCTGCTATATCTGGACTGGAACTGCCCACTCCCCTCTTTCCTGCCTTGATAAAGTTCAAAAGCATTTAGGCAATGATTTATTTTCCACCATACAACAATGCAAGCCTTCTTTCTAATCTTTCCCTATTTCCATGGAACATGTTCTGACAAGCTACATTCCTTAGTTCCACAGCTATCATGCTATATACACATTGACAAACCATCCAAATTCCCGTCATATTCAAATGGTAAGGAGGAAGTTCCATTCAGACAGTTTTTTCCCTTTATGGGACAGACTCCCAAGAGGATCCTTCCACAAATGCGCCAATCTTAACCTCTTCGTGTCTAGGGTCGACAGTTACTTATCCTCATAATCTGTACTTACTTCCTCCTTCCATGTCTATGCAACAACCTCATTCAGGTACTCTCTGCAATGAGTGGTTCTTGGACCTTGTATTGGTAGAACACTTAGTTACAAAAAGCTTAGAAGGATGAATGATGCAAGTTCAAATCCTGCTTGGAGCTTATTTTGCCTACTTAACTCAAGATAATGTCAAAATGCAACAATAAATAACATGGAAGAAAAACTACAAAAAATTAATAATTTGGAACCACAAAACACTAATACTTGTAAGCAAGTAATAAAAGAAATAAGCTGAAAGGAAGACGTGAAAAATTAATGTTTCATATAAAAGATTCTGACAACTTAAGACTGTCTACTAGGCATAAATAAGCTAAAAATTTAAGATTAAAGAAATACTAGTAAAACAATATTTCATCTATGAAATTTGCACAGCATAGAATTGTCTACAACTATTAGCTGTAAACAAGCAATAAAAATGAGAACGGAAAAATTATTAATGACAATGCTTCACATAAGAAATCCTGAAAATTCAAGACTATTACATACTATTAGGTTGGTGCAAAAATAATGTTGTTTTTTGACGTTCAACTTCAGTGAAAAAACGACATTATTTTTGCACCAACCTAATAGGTGTAAAGAAGCAATAAAATTATGAAAGAAATACTATAAAGCAATGATACTTTAAAAAAAAAAAAAAAATTGGACAACTTAAAACTATTATATTTACTTATGTAAACAAAGATGGATGAAAAACTAACCAAAAATGAATTATTCAGACAACTTAAGATTTAAACTGTCATATTTCTGTTTTAATAACCTATTTTTCAGAGATTTATTTATTTTTTGACTTGCAAATCATTTGATGTTGCTTTTTGATCCTTAATGCCAAAAGGAGCCAATCTCATTGGTTTAATTCATATTCACCTAAGCATATTTTCACCAATCCCAATCGTTCACTTACAATTTCTTGTTTCACATCAATAATTTTTTTTTGTTTGATTTGTTATACAGTGACTATGTATTGGTTTTTAGTTCATGTTTTTCTTTTCCTCACTATAAATTTATATATATATATATATATATATATATATATATATATATATATATATATAATGCATTTGAGGTGTTAGTTGTCTTCTTTTTTTTTTTTCTTTCTGCTGCTATTTGTTGTGAATTGTTTAGCCTCCTGAATACCCAAGACAAGAATTAAAGAAAAATCAATTCTTTTCTCTTTCTGCAGAGATTTTTACAAAATGTCATCAACTTTTAAGGAATTTGTTACTTCATTCATTACAAATGTTTGTTTTATTTACGTTATTTGACTAAACATTATTATTCTTCTTGAATTGCATTGCACATGTAATGTTTGTTGTGATGATTTAAGATCATTTTTACCAAGTTCCAGTTCCCATCCCTAAGGTAAAATTCAACGTCTGTCAGCTTCACAGGGAAGCACACAAGTTTCCATATACCATTTCCGAAGTTTGTGACCAGGAGAGATCATTCCAGTCTCACTACCAGGAGACAGAATTTTGACCAAACAGTGCTACCATTATCTCACAAGATAAACGTATGCGTATTTACTTAGCACCTTGTTTCCAAATAGATATGCAACTGAAACCCCTTTGATGACACGTGTAAACAGCACGAAGAATTTGCATTTGCAAGGACATTAGACGGCATTCTAAGAGACTACTTAGTTAAAATGTAGTAGTTATCATTATCAAAATCAGTTTTTTTTTATATTTTTTTTATTTAATTATATACTTATATTAAGGTCTGCATATCCCACATTGTTTCAGTAATAATTTACTAAGAACAGGCAATAAATTGAAATTAGCCCAATCATATTTATCATAGGTGATTTATAGGTCGTGTCAAAGTACATTATTTTTAGATTTTTTTTTTTTTTTTTTTTTTTGTTTTTATGAAAATGTCATTTGCTAATGAGGATTTTAAAATAAATCTATTTTCCTGTGATACATGTTGACAGGTTTTGCTGAGGAAACAGTAAGTTTTACAAATTGCCTCATACATTATACAATTGAATGACAAAGTGGACATTCTTTGCAACTAGTTTTTGTCCTTGTTAGGGGAAGCTAAATTCCTTCACTAAAAAAAAAAAAGGACAATAACTCAAAATATAATGGAGTTACTTCCCTTGTCTGATACAGACACATGGAATTGGTTGTTTCAATCCATACAATCCTTGCTGTTCTCAAACAGTGAATCAATAAAAATTGCTTATTTATGTGTTAAAGTACACTTGTCTGTATTTTTATTTGTTCTTGTTCAACCCAATAAACTGGGATATAACAGTCCTTCTCAAGGATGAAACCCATTTTTCCACTTTGCCTAGCATTGTTTTGTTGTATAGAAAATTATATATATATATATATATATATACATATATATACATGTTTCATTAAATAATATAGATAAGTGTTGTCTATATATTTTATGTAAGTTCTTTTCATATCGTCTGATAAGCTTAATAACATTATCATTAAACAATGAAAGAAAATCACAATATTGATACATATTTTTTAATCCAATCTAAGCTTTCGGCTTACATAAGCCATTATCAAAGATATATATATAATGAAAGGTTGGATCATGCTGAAACACCAAAGTTAAACAGTGTGAAGCTCTGTCACTATTTAATTGCTATGGAAACCATAACCAGTGACATGCAGAGGTTTGGTGATGTCTGGGGCCAACTACTTGACTGTATGTCCCTAAGACTCAAGCAGGGGGTGCATATAGGGCCTAATACTCAAAAATGTGAGAAAGGAAAACATTTTAATTGTATAAAAAAACAGATGAAACATTAAATAAACATTTTGTTTAAATTAAATATAAACTAATTTTTTTTAATTTTTTATTTCACTCTTTGATTGGATGCCATCTTGATATAAATGCCCAGGTACTTGCACACTTCTCAAAAATATTGATAATGGATCATACTTATAAATGTTGGTACTGATCCATTCTGCAGCTTTCTTTAGGATGTAGAATTTATAAGAAAAATAGTGTCAGAGAAAACCAATTCCTAAAGGAAGTTAATTTTCACCCCTTTATAAGTATAATCAGGGTACTGTGCCATCTTCTTACTAAAGTTGGCATAGTACTCTGATTATACAAAAAAAAAATTATCTAAGGCTTTTATCAAGACACCATCTTTAAGAAAGTTTCCAAACAAGGCTCAAAACTTCTTCCAGACCAATAAAGGGGATTACCGAAATCTCTGAATGTAAGCACAGGAATTGAATTTTATGGAATTTAACAAAATAGCAGTTCACCTTAACTTAAAGTACATGATTTTATTTTAAGTTAATCCTTAGTTAATATATCTACATGTTGCTAGGTAACAAATTGAGAATAAATAATGAACTTTTAAGTTAACTTTCCTTAACTCCCCATCTAAGCAAAATGGAAAATCCAAACTTCCTTATTACCAATGACCTTGAATCTTATTTTTGCATTGTCCTTTCAATTTAAATCCTCTCAGTTTCTTTCACTCTCACTAGCCCTTTGTCTTAGTGGCTTTATCATCTTTTTTGGAGTGAAATGATTACAAAAAAACCTTCATGTTGGTCAGTAAGCTTAATTCTAATATTAGCCATTTTCTTATAAGGAAACATTTGACATTCATTGACCAAACAGCCAGTGCATCCCAAGTGACACTTTTTTACCCTCACTGGCCATTGAGCTAAGTGTAGTATCTTGCCTAATCATCTGTAATGCTGATGGTAATACTAGGTGGTTTCTTATGAGGAAATATTTGTCATTCATTAACCGAGCAGTCAATGATAATGTCTATTCAAATGTATAAACAATTTTTCAGGAAAATAGGTTTCTCAAATCCAGTAACTCATCACTCTTTTCAGTATTGATAGGGGGTTTCCTTCTTTGCCTTTTGTTTGAGATTGTGTAGAATATCAACAACTTGATTATGTCAGTCCTGTTATAATAAATAGGTTTAGTTGACAAACCAAATTTTCCCCCCAAAAGTGAGACTTTGTATTCTTTTACTGGGAACTGGAACAAACTGATCTTTTTTTAGAACAACAAACAAACAAAAAAAAAAAATAAATAAGAAATTGAATTCTGTACTCAGAAGGCTAAAATGCTGCTTTTTGTTTGTCATCTGTACTTCGGGTTTTTTTTTTTTTCTTTCTTGTGCATGAATAAGTTGTCCCTGACAGGTGTTTCCATTTTCCTTCCCTGACCCAGCAGACGTTCCCCTCCCCACCACCCCTTCTCAGACACGCTCACCAACCATACCTCTAGGCCTCAGCAACCTGAATCTGGACACTCTGCCGTCGGCGCCAACCCATCTCCAAGAAGCAATCCTGTCCACCAGTTTCGTCACTTTATCCTGGAAGCCACCTGAAAATAAGGGTCCCGATTCTGATGAAATCATTGCCTACTCAGTCTACTGGAAAGAAAAGGGAAAAGAAAGGTAAGCACTTGTTCTACTTTTTTTTCTTTCTTTTGTATTCTTTTAGATTGCTATTTTGAAGATAAAATCACTTGACTGGGAGACAGTTGAAATTTCTGGGACATATGAGGAAAAATGGTTTGGAAAATGTAACACTCACAGGACATATTAAGTAAAGGAGGGGCAGCTGAGTCATACTGCATGCCTCCATTGGGGATGGTGTTTATCCCGATTTATCTCTGCCCCCACCCCCTTTATCTCGCTCCAACCCCCCGCCCCCATTATCTCAATCCACCCCCGGCCTGTCCCATTTGTCTCAATCCAACCTCCGCCCCATTTATGTCAAATCCAAGCCACCCCCACCCCATTTATCTCGCTCCTTTGCCATACTTTCTAGAAAATCTAGCACAAATCTTAAAAACAATTTGATATTTAATTGAAATTAAATTAATTAAAAGTTTCTAATTTTGTGGAAAGTATTTAAATGCTAAATTTTTAGCATAACTGAATTTTATTTTTTTTCTTGAAATGCGGATAATGTATTTGAATGAATCAAGAAAAGTTCAAGTGACTTATGTGAGCAATGTTCGTTAAATTATGTATTTACATTCCACAAGATTGATCACTAAATCAATAATCCTCTTTTTTAGGTCAACAAGGATATAAATTTTTTTTTTTTTGTCAAAAGATAAAGATCAGCAAGTTTACTTGAACATTTTTAAAAAAAAAAATTTTTTTTTAAGTTTTCTTTACAAGTACTTTGTACCTAATATCTTTAAAGATACTAAGAAAGCATTATATAGAAAATTAGCTCAATGAATATTGATGAATAAGCCTTTTTATCTCTCTCTCTCTCTCTCTCTCTCTCTCTCTCTCTCCAAAATTTTTTTAGATGTGGGGAGGGATTTTTAAAAAATCACATGTTTGATTTGTCTGTTTCACTTCCTTCTCACAGATAATTTAAAATATCTTTTTAATTCTTGCTACAATTACATATGAAATATCTTGTAAATTCAGTGATCCATAAAAATGTATTAATAGAATTAGAATCCATTACATATAAATGTACAAGTAGCTTAGGTATTGGAGGGAGGATTTGAAATTTAGGCCTACTCTATTGCATTCACTTTGTACAGATACAAAAAAGGCATGAATTAATTTCTTTTTGCTTCCGTCTATGAGTTAAATAACAGGGTAAACTGGGTTCTCATTTTGAATGGCAGCTGGTCTAGGAGAACACCACTTCTAAACTCAAAACCATGGAGAAAGCAACAAAAAATTATTCCACTTAAAAAGGTTCACAAATAATGTTTCTCATCCAGATAATCTTTGTTCAGTTGGATTATCACTAAAATTAGAGCCTCTTCTTCATTCAATATGGCCACTTTATATAGTTATAGAATGGGACATAACTCTTATTGTCGACACCCCTATCTTTCCCGCATCCTGGGTATGACGATAAACTACATCCATGTCCTGGGTAAGATGATAAACTACGTCCAACAGCAAGGCCTCCGATAATTTTTCTTGAAAAAATATTACCAGCTATACATTTTTGAGGAAAAAAAATATTAATGGAAATAGATTTTTGACAAAAATATTACCAAGAAAAAAAGAAAAAAAAAGTTGTCGGCATTAAATGACCCATTGAGGTTGATATGCCGTAAAACAAAACCATACAAAACAAACCTATCTTTCCCAAAAAACCATGACAATTTACAGATAATAAAGAAAAAGTAATTTATGGAAAGCCATGATCACTTATACCTTGAAGAGATATGCCATTTTTAAAATCTGTTGCGTAGAATGTTGACTTCGACTTAAACTCTTTTTCAAGTGATGGTAATTTTTTGCAACAAAGGAATTCTGAGCTCTTCATCATTTTGAAATGAACATGACTTTTCTTTTGAATTTATTTAAGTGTTCTACAAATTTTGTGCTCTGCATTTTATGAGATAATGCCAATTGCTGTAGGGAAAAAAAATTGCTTCGTTCATGTTATTAACATTAATTATTTTTGTAAGTTTTATTGCAGTAATTTCTTTTCATGTATCAGGACACGATAAAACTTTCTTTCTCCCCCCCCCCCAACAACCAGAACTGCTAGAAATGCTCAATTTTAACTAAAAACTAAGTCAGTTATGTGCCATGCGTGATATACGCTTAGGTGATCATGTATCTTTCGATACATGACTGACGAGGCAGATTTTTTCTAGATAGACTGCCATTTCTTTCTGCGGTAGACAAGTCATCATCCAAGGCTATAGAACCCAGTTTATCCTGCTATTTACCCATAGCTGGGAGGGAGAAGAGGATTCATACCCTTTCCTAAGGGTATTAGCATGTAAGTGAATATAATGGATTCGACTGGAATTTGAACTCTGCTCTCTGATTCCTCAATCCAAGCTGCTATCCATTACTCCACCGTGCCTCCTTACAAAACTAATAATTAAATATTTAAGCTTTGTTGCACAAATTTCCAAACAAACTAATGTTTACAAAAAAGTAAAATGTCTCTAGTTTTTGCTATATTTCAACTATAATCTATACCATCATTATGGTGGCTACATGACCAACTGTTTAGAATGTTAACATTCCCACCATGAGACTGGGATTCAAGTCTGATTGATTTATCAAGAAAGTGACACTTTGATAATATCTGCCTGGAGAACTGATTCCAGTATGTGTTGCCATTGGAAAGTGCCTGAAAACTATTCCCAAGTTTCATGATAGAATTTGGGGAGATGAAACTATTAGTATAAATTATAAGTTGACAATGTGGGTATTGAAGAAACATGAAATGTGCATTAGCAAGCATTTGCAACATCACTTTACAGTTGAAATGGCGAGATGCAACTGTAAGTTCTATGCTAACAGTTTCCTCTCTTCTGGCTTCTTGCTTCACACTCAACTTTGATCTTAAAAAATTTAAATGTAATGTCATCTTTTGTCTTCATCCCTTTTGCTTTGTTTTCTCGCTCTATAATGTTTTTTTTTTCTTTTTCTCCTTATTTTATACTCAATTTTAGTGGTTTTATTGCCTTGCTTGGGGTGAAATGATTAAAAATTAACATTTTCAGTCAAAGAAAAGGTTCTCTTTGACCTTTCTAGAAGGCTGTCAAATGTTTGGAGAATCATAATGAACTTGGTCTGAAAGTAGTTACTAGTTTCATAACCCACCAGGGTCAAAAGGGCCCCACATGTACTGTCGCTATGGTGTGTCTTGGGAAAGATAACCTGCCAGTCCAACCCTCTTCAGGCCAAGTTTTCAATTCAGTTTTCCTTCTAGACTGATTACCACTTCAAAGCAAGAGCATTGTCTGCCCTGTTATTTAACATAACTAAGGGGAGTTGGATTCATGCCTTTCCCATGTGTATTAGTGCAAAGTGAACAAAACAGAATCAAGAGAGAATTTCCATGTCTCCCAAAATACAAGAATAATAAATTGGAAACAAAAAAAAAAAGTATGCTGAACTATGTAATATCAATCCTCTTATATGGCAGTAAATGTTCCTCAATTTCGTCACAGATGATGAGGACACTTGAGACAACAGAAGGATGCTGAAAATACCATGAAGCAATGAGGGAGTTTGGGGAAAAATGGAAGCAAAAATGACACTTTGAATTAGAAAAAGTTGAAATTTCTGGGTAATGAGGAAAGAAGGCTTGAAAATTTGACACTCACAGGACATTGACGACAAGAGGCAGAGTGAAACATTGAGTAACCTACTTAGTGAGCTTTTGTAAATGAATAGCAGAACAAGGAGTGGGAGGAATAGTAAGACGACAAACATTGCTACAAAGGAGAGGAAGTTGTGGAGAGTCATGATCACTCATGCCCTGAAAGATATGGAATAATAAAAACACAGTCTCGGCAATTTAGAGCAATAGCTCTTAGTTTTAATACAAAAAACATTTAATATACTGGCAGCATCTGATTTCTATATTGTTTCTAGCAGATGTAGAATAAATTAGCCCAGTTTTTGTGCATGTATTATATATATATAAAAGCAGGTTTGGTTAAATAACTTAGATGTATTATGTCTATTTATTTTAGTTTTAATTCTTTCAAGTCCACGAATTAATTTCTTGGTGGCTGTAGAAAATTGATCAAGAAAAAGTAGCAAAATTTTCTTTCAAATAATTTTTATTTTGAATATGAAATGTTGTAAATGAACAGTGAAAGAAATATTTTGAATTTGCGGAGCTACTGTATGAACATCCACAGTTATTTTAACCCCTTGAAGATGGTCTCGGATGAGACTGAAAGTACTTGGGGAAAATAAAAATTTATATGAAAGAAAATTTTGGTATTTTTCTTATTCAATTTTCTACAGCCACCAAGAAATTAATTCGTGGACTTGAAAAGATTAAAACTAAAATAAATTGACATAATGTCTAAATTATTTAACCACACCTGCTTGAATGAAAATATGCTATATATATATATATATATATATATATATATATATAAAGTGAACATTGAAGTCAACACTCAGAGGCAACGCTCTGTTTCATACTTATCATAGCTGACATGTTTCATCCTATGATGGACTTTATCAAAGGCAAATATGTATTTTATTTTGCAACAAGTATTTTTTAAAAAATTTTCAAACATTTTTTACTTTATTTATAAAAAGTAAAAAATGTTTCAGTATCTTTTTTCTTTTTTTTAAATACTTGTTGCATAAAATCCTTACATTTGACTTGATAAAGCCTAAGGATAAAACACATCAACTAAGTTTTCTTTTTGTCTTTATTCATATTGTCCTGTTACAGATATAATTAAAAAATATATATCAGAAATTTTACACACACACACATATATGGGCAGCAAGTACTCATTCAAACAACATGTTTGATTAAACGAATGGACAAGGTCTCTCTATTTAACCTTTTTTATTGTATTTTTCCAAATTTCAAATAAGGTGTTGAGTATTGTGCTTGAAGTTATGGATAAACTGTCCAAAGTTCATATTTTGTTATTTTTGTTCAAGTACTTTTGACAATCTCAGCCATTATCAAGAACCAATTTGGTGTCTATGCGGTAGTTAGTTCCTTTGTCTAACTACAGGACGGTATTCTAACTACCACACAAACACCACATTTATAATGACTGAAATGGTCAAAAGTACTTGAACAAAACAATAACACAGTACACGCTTTGGACATTATTTACATTATTCGGACTATTGTCCTCATCTTTGTCACCATATTTATTACAACGTTTCTGCCGTTGTACACTCCGGCCTTCTTCAGGTGGTTGGAATGTTGAACTGAACCCTTTATTTTGCTCACTGGGGTCGACTGTTCTAGTGCCATGTTTAATGGATGTCAGTTATCTCCTTGTTATCTACTGTGCCGTGTGTTCTCAAGGCCACATGGCACAGTGGATAAAGGTGACAGGAGCCAAAGAGTGAGTCCAATACCCGGTTAAGGCAGTGGAGAACTTTCAGGAGGAAATTAACAAGGAGATCTCCTTATTTGAAAATTAGAAAACTACAATAAAAAAAAAAATAAAAAAACCCTGGAGGACCGTGTCGGTAGTTTTTAATCAAACTTGTTTGTGTATAATATATAAAAACACACACACACACACACACACACACACACACACACACACACACACACACACACTCACATCTATAAGTTAAAGCACTTGCATTAAGTTGCACAAAACATCTTGGGGGAAAAATATTCCATTTCTTCTGGTGTTGAGAAAACACTGAATGTTTCTGACAAGACATGACTGGAAAGTGTCTTAAAAATTTTATTTGCCATTTTTGTTGCTGTTGCTTTTTTGTTTCAATGTAAAGATATCATCTTTTTTTTCTTTTTTTTTTTTTTAATGTTACTTTCAGAAGTCCTCATTTCCTTTTTCCCCAATGTTGCTTAACTTTTAAAACTTGCTTTATATTGCAGCAATTAATTTGTGTGCTTTTTTTTTTTTTTTTTTTTTTTTTCACACGGAAATATACACTGGGCCTTCAAACTAAACCTTTCATTATTTCCTCAACTGTTTTCTTGCCTACACACACTGTTGTTTTTCTTTTATACTCATTTCCTGTTCTGAAGTAAATATACAGAATTTGATATTTTCTCATCTACAGGAAGTAACACATTTTATTTATTCTGTAAAAGTCCCAGATCTGGTATTTTACTTGTGAAATAATCCTTTAAAATTAAATCTGATTCATTTTTTTTTCTTTGCTTTTTTAACTTTACATTTGGAAAATTCAATAAAAATTATCTCCCTTGAGTTCTGGAGTGTAGAAAATATCCTTCATTATTTTTATAAAATCTTTATCTTTAGCCAAAATGGGGAATAAACTGAAAATGATTTCTGTGTAACAATATATGTAGAAAATATTACTTCTAAGTGTATGAACTGAATTTCTAAGATGAGACATTGTGAATTATTGTACAGGATTTTTTTTTTTTTGCTATAAACAACTTAGAATTTTGGCCAGTATTTGGGTGGCTTAATTATTGTGCAAGAACTATACCTCAAGTTGTTTAAATGTTTTTATGCTTGTGTCTGATAAATAGAAAAGAAAGACTACATTTGTAGAATTGGTAGAATTCTTGAATACAGTATAATATATTTGGAATTTTTTTTTTTTTCCAAGTTACTTAAGCCACTCTAATGTCAAGATTTAAATGAATTTTACTGCCTCTTAAAAAAAAAAAAATTTTTTTTCTTTCATTTCTACTGCTTTTCTTTCTCACAACACACTCCAGATTATCATTCTATAATCCTTAGTAAACAAAGCTAATCGTGTCAAATGTTCAATGAAAGTATAAAAAAATAAATGAAAATGCTATATAGTTAGATTTGAATTACTGTAACCATTTGGCCTTTAAACTTAATTGGTAAAGCAGCTGCCATGAAAAAGGTATATGTAAGTTTGAATTTTACTGGAGTTGATTATTTGCATGTAAGTAAATATAACAAATCCAAATGAAATTGGTATTCCCAAGTGGTCACCCATCTAGATACTGATCAGGCTTGACATTGCTTAACTTCAGTGATCATACTAGGAACCATAGGCTAATATAATGATACTGGTGTTGGGAGAAAAAGCAACTAAAATTAAGATAAAATACTCATAAAAAAAAAAAAAAAATTTTTTTTTCATTCTCATCAAGAATCAAAATGAAGCATAAGCAATCACCGAATGATGTGGGGAACTGGGATAAGAAGCAATTGAAATTATGAAATACTGTAATTTCTCAAATAATACACACCCCAATAAATGATAAAAAAATCAAGAAATATATCTATCCCTATATATAATACACATCTATAAATTTTGTCAAAAAAAAAAAACCCCCAAAAAAGACATTTTGTCGACCTTGACATTAAGAATAAAATCGAAACGAAGTGGCTAAAATAATGCTGAAAATTACCATGCAGCTTTCCCGATAAATATGTTTTATTTTACCACCAAAATGTCGTCAAAACCTGCAAGTTATAGTGCAAATTTAAAACAAAAAGTAATAGGATTACCAGAAAGAATAGGAAACAGAGCTGCAGCTAGAGTTGAATGAGGTTAACGTACGTTTATGGAGAAAGAATAAAAATGAACTAAAAAGGTGTAAATCAAATGCCAAAGCTATAGGTAGAGGAAGAAAAGCTCAATATCCAGATATGGAACAAAGTTTAGTTGAATTTGTGAAAGAAAGACTATCAAGTGGATGTTCCGAAGTACTGTGGAAATAAGGATGAAGGCAAAAGAACTTATGAAAACCATGTATTCTGGAAACACATCAAAAGCTTCAGCAAACTGGTGTCTTTTTATGAAGAGGTTTGATATATCAATTAGAAGAAAAAATCATTAAACGCTTAAACTTAATTCACATTTAAAATTGGTCCAAGTTATTGGAACACCCTTTATATCTATCCCTATGTATAATACGCATCTATAAATAATACACACCCCAACAAATGATCCAAAAATTAATAAATATATCTATCCCTATGTATAATACGCATCTATAAATTTTGTCAAAAAAAGCAAAAAATAATTGACATTTTGTCGACCTTGACATTGAGAATAAAATCGAAACTAAGTGGCTAAAATAATGTTGAAAATTACCATGTGGTTTTCCCGATAAATATAACATTTTATTTTACTGCAAAAATGTTGTCAAAACATGCGAGTTATAGTGCAAATTTAAAACAAAAGTAATAGGGTTAGCAGAAAGAATAGAATACAGAGCTGCAGCTAGAGAATATGAGTTGAATGAAGCTAACGTGCATTTATGGAGAAAGAATAAGAATGAACTAAAAAAAAATGTGTAAATCAAATGCCAAAGTTATAGGTAGAGGAAGAAAAGCTCAATGAAGAGGCCGAAGATAATTTTGAACAGGATGAAGATAATGTTGTGAATGATAATTTGTTTAATGACAATTTAGATATTGGATTCTATAATAGAAAGTGATGATGATGAAAATTAAAATTTCAATAAATTGTTAATTTCATATCCTCTTTTCTTCAAAATTGGCCTTTTTATAGATTTATTTTTTTGCCAAATCAAAAATATAGTCACTGATAAACGTAAATTTATTGACAGAAAGATGTTACAATTATTATTATTGGATTTAAAATGAAAATTGGGATATCTTTCTTATTTTAGAACAATAAGTACATATTTATTATTATTATTATTATTATTATTATAAATCAATAACGAAAAAAATATTTTTGTTTAAACATATTTGCACCCCTACTATCACTCATAATTTACAGTAAAAAAAAAATGCATATTATTTTTGAGAAATTACGGTACTCATAAAA
The DNA here is from genome assembly GCA_964036315.1 of Acanthosepion esculentum. Classification (NCBI taxonomy): domain Eukaryota; kingdom Metazoa; phylum Mollusca; class Cephalopoda; order Sepiida; family Sepiidae; genus Acanthosepion; species Acanthosepion esculentum. The sequence continues at coordinate 41,679,349 of OZ038511.1, read as the reverse complement.
AATATAATATAATTTTTAATCTTACTCCAGAACTCAAACCTTTTTATTTACAAAAAAAAAAAAAAAAAAATTTTTTTTTTTTTTTAAATTTTTTTTTTGTCCCAATCTCTGACAAGTTGTTTCAAATTGTTCCATTATGGTAAGTAAGTAAACTTGGTCCAGTGTATAAAACTTTAAAATGCTGTGTCACTTGTTGCAGTAAGAATTGGGCTTGAGTGGCTTAAGACTACTAATAATGTGTAATGTGACTGGCAGAATTGTAGATTGGTGTTTGGCAAACCTCTGCCATACCTTCCTCTATCTTTAGCTATCACTCCACCACCACCACCACCACCACCCCCACAAAGAAGAAAAAGGAAGGAGAGGGGAATTTCTCCCCCTCCCCATCAATCCTTCACCTCAAGGTCATTTCCTTTATGCTTTTTCTCTATTTTTTTATCAGTGGTAAAGGAAGGAAAAAAGGCAAAGCAAGGTATGAAGAAATTTTTCAGTTCAACCTTTTCACCATGAACGCTAATGATGTCTCAAGATCCATTTTGTGATTAAATTTCAAGTCTAGTGCCTGGTATATGGAGGTCTTCCAATGGGGAAGACATCTTACTTGACCTTAGCTGGGATTTTTTTTTTTTTTTTTTTTTTAATAAAGGACAAACTTGTTTGCAAATTATTTTTTTTTTTATCTTGATGCCTACTCGTTAATGCTCAGTGTCTCAATTTTGGGATGGGGAGCATTAATGTGTTTTCTCTAGAAGACTATAATTAATACCAAATTTTTAGGATCTATAATTAATACAGAGTTCTAATATTAATTTTTAGAATTAATACCAGATTCTATGATAGACATTAATGGGTTAAAGTAGTTGTATCAAAAACAGTTTCCAAATATTTAAAAAAATTCAGTTTAATCTTAATCTTTTCAGAAACCGTATAGCAGGCCTGTACAAAATACAGCCTGCAAGGTCTTACAAAAATAGTTAAATTTTTTTTTTTTATTACCGGTGACGGATTGTGTCCCAAAAATTAAGTTTTGTGGAAGTATGATTTTATTCAGCCAGTTTTTATGTTTGCTTAAGACATACTTCTATTGGGATGCATTCGTACATTTATACCATAAATTTTTTTTTATATCAGTAATTTACTATAAAAACTTATGAACAGGTCTGATTACTAATTTTCTGAGAGTAATGTGCAGGGCTGATATAAATAGATTGATTGATATGCCAAAGTGACTATATCAGAGTGGACAGATAGATCTAAACAGAGGTGGATAGAGATGAACATTAGAAATGCAGGTAAGACTGTGTTGATAGCAGACACAAAAAGCAAAATACAAGAACTTACAGAAGACAGTAAAAGAAAGCAAGAAGAAAGGACTAACCATCAATTGTAAGAAGACAGAATGTATGATTGTCATAAAAAAGAACAGACCAATTACAATGCGAATTACAAATTGGAGGGAGGAAAAGAAAGCGAGAAGAAAGGACTAACCATCAATTGTAAGAAGACAGAATGTAAGCAAATATGTGGATGTAGATCTGACGCTATGATGAAAAATATGGAAAAAGACAAAACAAAATCCGAATATGCAAGTTTACTGTTTTAATGTTGTTTTACTGTCGACGTCAGACGAACTTATAAGCTTTAGATTTAAATAGAGACCTTATCTTAGATGAAAAAGAGGAATTCTATCTTGGGAGCACGTTTTTTGCAGCATCACCCGCGTGACGCCAACCTGACCGAATCCAACCCCCCCCAAAAAAACGCTGACTTTAGAATTTCAGTTGTTCTGTTTCTGATTAGTCTTGTCTATTGTTTTTTCATGTTGACTTAAATATCGTCTAATCCTAAGTATGTTTCTAATAACCATGTCCTGAAGATGGTCTACTAGACCAAAACGTCTGACGTCGACAGTAAAACAACATTAAAACAGTAAACTTGCATATTCGGATTTTGTTTTGTCTTTTTCCATATTTTTCATCAAGACAGAATGTATGGTTGTCAGCAAAAGGAACAGCCCAAGATACAAACTATAAATTGGTGACACTAAAATCAAGCAAATATAAAAAGTCAAATATCTAGAAAGTGTTTCTGTTAAAACGACTGAAAAACACGATGCTGAAATGAAAAGGTGCAATAGTGAAAGATGCCTTCTAAATGCCAAGAAAATTTAGTTAGAAACAAAGGAAAGATTGTTTTACTGCTAGGTTATATTGTCCTTCCAATATGGCAATGAATGCTGGACAATCTCTTCACAGAGAGAGATGAACTTGACACAACTGAAATGTTCTCCAGAAGGGTGATAAGATTTCCAATGGATTGAACATGTGAGTAACTAGGAAGTTTTTTTTTTTTTTGTTTTTTTTTTTGGGTGGGGGTGAATGGAAACAAAAAGGACTCTTATAGAATCCGAAAGAGACAATTGCAGTTTCTTGGAAAATGAGGAAAAATAGTTTGGAAAATTTGATACTCACAGGACATATTGAAGGCAAGAGGAACACAGGGAAGCAACACGGAACTTACATAACAAGCTTGTGTAAATAGACAATTGCAGTTTCTTGGAAAATGAGGAAAAATGGTTTGGAAAATGAGGAAAAATGGTTTGGAAAATTTGATACTCACAGGACATATTGAAGGCAAGAGGAACACAGGGAAGCAACGAGGAACTTGCATAACAAGCTTGTGTAAATAGACAATTGCAGTTTCTTGGAAAATGAGGAAAAAGGTTTGGAAAATTTGATACTCACAGGACATATTGAAGGCAAGAGGAACACCGGGAAGCAACAAGGAACTTACATAACAAGCTTGTGTAAATAGACAATTGCAGTTTCTTGGAAAATGAGGAAAAATGGATTGGAAAATTTGATACTCACAGGACATATTGAAGGCAAGAGGAACACCGGGAAGCAACGAGGAACTTGCATAACAAGCTTGTGTAAATAGACAATTGCAGTTTCTTGGAAAATGAGGAAAAAGGTTTGGAAAATTTGATACTCACAGGACATATTGAAGGCAAGAGGAACACAGGGAAGCAACGAGGAACTTGCATAACAAGCTTGTGTAAATAGACAATTGCAGTTTCTTGGAAAATGAGGAAAAAAGGTTTGGAAAATTTGATACTCACAGGACATATTGAAGGCAAGAGGAACACAGGGAAGCAACGAGGAACTTGCATAACAAGCTTGTGTAAATAGACAATTGCAGTTTCTTGGAAAATGAGGAAAATGGTTTGGAAAATTTGATACTCACAGGACATATTGAAGGCAAGAGGAACACAGGGAAGCAACGAGGAACTTGCATAACAAGCTTGTGTAAATAGACAATTGCAGTTTCTTGGAAAATGAGGAAAATGGTTTGGAAAATTTGATACTCACAGGACATATTGAAGGCAAGAGGAACACAGGGAAGCAACGAGGAACTTACATAACAAGCTTGTGTAAATAGACAATTGCAGTTTCTTGGAAAATGAGGAAAAATGGATTGGAAAATTTGATACTCACAGGACATATTGAAGGCAAGAGGAACACCTGGAAGCAACGAGGAACTTGCATAACAAGCTTGTGTAAATAGTTAAAAGAACAGGGATTAGGAGAGTTAGCAAAAACAAAAGCTACTGAAAGCTACAAAGGATAAGAATTTGTGGAGAGCCATGATCGACCATGTCCTGAAAGGAAGAATAAAGTTATGTAGGATTAAATATATTCTCCAAAGATTAAAATATTAAGAATTTTGTTTTAATATACAAGATCTGATGAAAAAGTATTGGGATTGTTGCTATGGTAACAGAGCTAAAGTTCACAGTGACACCACTTGGCACAGATTGACCTTGAACTTTGTTGCACATAAACACTAACTTATAACATTCTCACTTCTCTTGTTTATAGTAGTGCTTGGAAGGAAAGTGTATAGAGTGTGATGTCTCACCACATCACAGAGGTTCCATTTGTAACCATGCCATCCTGGGTATGATGATAAACTACGTCCTGCAGCAAGGCCTCTAATCAGGAGGTTTTGAGGAGCGTGGAACCACCTCTTAATTGCTGGTGTTCTCGGGTCCACCCTGACCCGGAGTGGTAGGGTCCCAGCTATGGGCAAATAGTTAACACCCAAACTGGGGTAAAAACACTATGAAAGTGTAAAAGTAGGTTTTAATACCATAAATACTTTGTAAAAAAAATTATTACCAGCAATAAATTTTAGAAAGAAAAAATATTACCAGAAATAGATTTTTGACAAAACAAAATATTACCAGGAAAAAAATTGTCAGCATTAAATAACTCATTGAGGTTGATATGCCATAAACCAAACCATTAGTAACTATGGCCTCTAAAGCAGTTTTTGGCTAAGAACTTTATTCCTCAAGAGATCTGGGGAATATGGTGGTGTTGTCACACCACCATATTCCCCAGATCTCACCCCTTGCAACTTTTTCTTCAAAAATCAAATCCATCTTGAAAGGAGCAAAATGTCAGGGAAATCCAAGAGAATACAATAAGGAATTCCAGGAACGTTTACATCAGTGGAAACGATGCCGGATGAAGTGTGTGGCTTCAGGAGGGGACTACTTCAAAGGAGATTAAATACCAAATTGATATGCATTTGTAATTTTATTTTTATAGCACCAGTCCTGACACTTTTTCATCAGACCTCGTATAATAATAATAATGACTGGCCTGTCATATCTGAATATACCTGTCTAATAGGGCAGTTAGCCAATCCCTGTTGCAGACGCCTACTCGGTCACATTTGTGTTTGTCCAACACTCAGATTTCACCTGTGGTTTATACTGCAACTATGCTGAGTGGACTTTTAGTTACAGTTTCTGGGAGAGAGGCACATTACTGGCATGCTCAAACACTCGGTCACAATGACTTGTGACTTCATGCTAGCACAACCATCAACGGCTCCCAAATAGTTCTGTCTACCCAATTTCACTCACAAGACTTGGGTCAATGTGTGGTATGGTTTTCAGACACTTTTCAAAGGTGTTGCATGCTGTGATTGCCTGCCCAGGTTGATAACCTCAAGATGTTCCTTTCCTGACAAATCAACCATGGTGAGATTCTAACATGGGTTTCATGATTGAAAAGCAAACCTTTTTACATGTCCATTGTTTTAATTCTCATTTGCTCATATTTTAAAATGTATTCCACTTGTGTTTATTTTACACAGGAAAAAAGGGGATGGATTTATACCTTTACCATGGGAATTATTGTTTGAGTGATTTGATTTGTTTTCTAAGGTTTATTAACCCTTTGCAGTTTATTTAAATAAGCCAGAAAATATTTTTAGATTTTAACTTTTTCTCTTTCTCTTTCTTTTCTCTTTCTCTTTCTCTTCTCTCCTCTCTCTCTCTCTTTTCTCTTTTCTCTCTTTTCTCTTTTCTCTTTTCTCTCTTTTCTCTTTTCTCTCTTTTCTCTTTTCTCTCTTTTCTCTTTTCTCTCTTTTCTCTTTTCTCTTTCCTCTCTTTTCTCTTTCCTCTCTTTTCTCTTTCCTCTCTTTTCTCTTTCCTCTCTTTTCTCTTTCCTCTCTTTTCTCTTTCCTCTCTTTTCTCTTTCCTCTCTTTTCTCTTTCCTCTCTTTCCTCTCTTTCCTCTCGAGGTAATAGATTTAGTGATACAAACCTTATACTAATTAACAAATAGCTGGGGAGGCTGAAGAGAAATCTGGAAATTGAAAATATCCTTATATTATGATTTTTAAAGGCACTATCTCAATTCAGTAAGACATCTGTTATCAGCTGAGCCCATCCCACCAATTTCAGCCATTTTGAAAAAAATTTGATTTTTTTTTTCCTTGCTAAAATATTAAAAATTAATTTGCTTTTAAAGTAGCTGAAGAAATTGTTTCCTTCCAAATTCCCCCACCACCACATACACCACTTATCTTCATTTAAAAAAAAACTGGTGAAAGGGTTGAAACTGACTTTTTAAAAAGAAAAGTGTGATTTCACTAGGCATAGTCAAGATAATTTAATACTACTACTACTAGCATTCTGGAAAATTTAATTTCTTTTTATCTCTAGCATCTTATTCTAGAATTTGCATGCTGTTCCTTGTTACTTATTCTCTCTCTTTAATTAATAAAATCTTCATTTGGATGGAGCCTTTTCACCATCCACTTATCTGTCTGCATTGATCTTTAAGTTCTGACAACTTTCTTTCTGTATAGGATTCAAGTTGGAATCTGTATCGCTCTTCACTTAACCATTTAAATTTACCAAATCTGTCTTTCTATATCACTGTTCTTTTCCTGTTTCAGTTACTTTCCACGCCTCTTAATTGCTGTTGTTCCCAAGACTCCGGGTGGTAGAACATGTTAGGCAAATAGTTAGTGGTCAAAACACTATGAAAGTTTAGAAATAAGTTTTTATAATAAAAATTACCAGCAATAAATTTTTGTAAAAGAAATTATTAATTCTCACAAGAAAATTAAATTTCAACATTGAATTAACCATAAGGTATTGATATGCTGCTCAACAAATTACTTATTTCTTTTTTTTAACTATCCTTTCTCCAAGACGGGTTTTATGGTCAACTTAAACATTGACATTTAGTCATGGACAATCAGTGAATTAAATAAAACATTCTTGATAATGCTGCATTAATTGTTTTGGTTGGTTGATTAATTTTTTACAGCTTATCAACCCTTTTGCAGGTTATTTAAAGCCAGAAAATATAAAATATTTTTAGATTGTAATTTTTTTTTAAGATAATGATTTAGTGATATGAAGTTTTACTAATTAATCCATAGCTGGGGGAGAAGAGGTGGATTCATACTCCCTTTCCCAAGGGTATTTGCATGTAAGTGAATATAACGAACCCAATCGGAATTGGAACTTGGCTCTCGGATTTAACAATTCTGAACCATTATTCCTGACACCACCTGCACCTCCAAGCTTACAGCACACAGTATTTTTAAGCAGTCACAGAATTAGGTACTGACCAGCCTTGACAAGAATACATGACAATTCACAGATAAAGAGGAATCTGTGGAGAGCCATGATCGTGTACATCCTGAAAGGACATGGCATTTAAAACAAAAAATTCTCATATTTAAATTTATAGATCTTTATCCCTATTTGTTTTACATTCTCTTTAAATGTGAATTTTTTTTTTCCCCCAAGTACAAGGGTGGGTGATAAAAATTCTTGGCTTGAGCAAAGAAAGGATTTAAAAACAAAGAAAAAAAAAAAATCTGATGTTTGATCAGCCTTTGGAAAGGGGGCTGAAACCAAGAAGTTTTCAGCCTCCCCGTAGATGTTTTTTCTCACTTTTTACATTCTATAGCTCTGATCTTTACTATTAAAATTATCTACACGTAATTTTGTACGTATTGTTTATATGAAAAGAATTTCTGTCCTCTTCTCCCTAAGGCCTTTATATCATTAGAAAGGTTTTGTATCATTTATGGATTATATTCCTAATGAACTAATAACAAAAAAAAATTTTTATAAGTAAAAGAAATTTACAAGCCTTGAAAACTCACATATAGATCCTCCCAAAAAGATAAATGAATGTTCTGAATTTCCCATTATTTTATCATTAATTTATTTTAATGACACACACACACTCTTCTGAATTTCCCATTATTTTATCATTAATTTATTTTAATGACACACACACACACACTCTTCTGAATTTCCCATTATTTTATCATTAATTTATTTTAATGACACACACTCTTCTGAATTTCCCATTATTTTATCATTAATTTATTTTAATGACACACACTCTTCTGAATTTCCCATTATTTTATCATTAATTTATTTTAATGACACACACTCTTCTGAATTTCCCATTATTTTATCATTAATTTATTTTAATGACACACACTCTTCTGAATTTCCCATTATTTTATCATTAATTTATTTTAATGACACACACACACACTCTTCTGAATTTCCCATTATTTTATCATTAATTTATTTTAATGACACACACACACACTCTTCTGAATTTCCCATTATTTTATCATTAATTTATTTTAATGACACACACACACACTCTTCTGAATTTCCCATTATTTTATCATTAATTTATTTTAATGACACACACACACACACACTCTTCTGAATTTCCCATTATTTTATCATTAATTTATTTTAATGACACACACACACACACACACTCTTCTGAATTTCCCATTATTTTATCATTAATTTATTTTAATGACACACACACACTCTTCTGAATTTCCCATTATTTTATCATTAATTTATTTTAATGACTGGATTTTCTCAATTTGTTTGGCTAGTTTCATATCTGTTGTGTTCAGCTTTATAATAATTCCCATTTAAGTATACCAGGTGCTGTAAGCTTGGATGTGCAGGTGGCGTAATAATGATTCAGAATTGTTAATCAGTTGAGTTAAGCAACACAGAGACTGTTCAGTACCTAGATGGGTGACCGTTTGGGAATACCAGGTGCTGTAAGCTTGTATGTGCAGGTGTTGTAATGAATAATGGCCCGGAATTTTTAATCAGTGAGCCAAGTTCCAATTGCAGTCAGGTTCGTTATATTCACATACATGCAAATACCGTTGGGGAAACCTACAAAGTCACCTCTTCTCTTTCGCCCAACTATGAGTTACTTAGTAAGATTTGTATCGCTAAACCAGTATTAACTCAAAATAAAAATTCTGACAATCTGAAAATATTTCCTGGCTTTAAAATAATCTGAAAGATTGTGGAAATTAATCCAATGAAATAGTGATTAGCTACACAGATTTACGTTCTCTGGAATATAAATGTATAGAAACTACCTTTATATCCACATTATAATCTCTTGTTCATCAATTTCTGATTAGGTATGAATCTGCCTCTTTTCCCCAGCTATGGGTTAATTAGTAAGACTTGTATCACTAAAATCATTGTCAAAAAAAATTCTTATGTAAAAATATTTTCTGGCTTTGAAGGAATTCTCAAGGACACGTGGCACAGTGGATAAAGGTGTTGGTTAGATCTAGTTACAGGACCCAAATAGTTTGAGTTCAATACCTGGTTAAGGCAGTGGAGAACTTGGAGAGGGGAAGTAACAGGAGATAACTAATAACTGACATCCATTAAACATGGCACGTGGAACTAGAACACTCTACCAGTGAGCGAAATAAAGGGTTCAGTTCAACATTCCAACCACCTGAAAAAGGCCGGAGCATACAATGGCCGAAACGTAATAAATATGGTGACAATAGTCTGAATAATGTAAATAGTGTCCAAATATGATTGATTGATTTTTTTTTTTTTTTTAATATACAGTTTATCAACCCTTTTGTAGGCTATCTAAAGCCAAACATATTTTGGGATTGAGGATTTTTTTTTTTTTTTTTTTTTTGTGGAAGTGTATATTAAATTAAACATGGAGAATAGGTGGATTCCTACCTTTCCAAAGGATATTTGTGCATAAGTGAATGTACCAAACCTGACCAGAATTTGAACTCTGATTTCTGATTCCGAGCCGTTATCCATTACACCACCCAAACATCCAAGCTTACAGCACCTTAGTATTCCCAAGTAGTTACCCATCTAATTACGAACGATGCTTGACCCCAAATATAACTTAAATAACAGGGCTTAATGGGCTCTTTAGCTTGAATGGCAGCCTGTCAAAGACTATAAAATAGATTCAAACCCATTGGATGTACTTATACCATCAAATTTGGAGTGGCGAACCTTTGACTATCAGCCTTTTAGCTTTTCAGGAATGATATGTTACCACTATTGGAAGTGTCTATGGCTCTATCTAAAAGGGGTTATGGATTGCTGTGTTTGTGTGTATTTTCCAGCATTGAAGACACACTTAAAGTTCAAAAATTAGGGAGGAGAAAAAGCATAAAACTTTTTAATTTTAAGGGTGCGAAATGGAATTTTTAATGCCAAGAATATATATATATATATTATTTTTTAACTGGAGTTTAAAAAACACAAAAAAAAAACAGTATTTTGAGTTTGTTTAAAATCTAATTATCAACCATTCAAATAATTTTTTGATAATTTGCTTGAAGGCAGACATCTTAAAATTTCTTCACCCAAAACAAAAAGCTGCAGCAAGATGAGTACTAGGAAGGGTAACTTTGATCAAAACTAGTCACATGACTGAAAGAATTAGTCCTATTGCTGGTCATCTTTACTGTCTTATGTTGATAAATGAATTAATGGGAAAAGTTTGAAAATGGATTGTTTGCTTACTCCATTATCACTGTCCATGCCTAAATGATAACGACAGCAGTTATTTTTCACTATGGACTCAAAAAAAAAAGTCTTTCACTCTTTTTTAAGATCTACAATTCTCCCTCTGCTTCTGTTTAATAATATCTCAACTTTTAGATTCTGTCTAGCATGCTTCAAATGCAATGTTTAATTGTTGCTATTTTGACTAACGCTCTGCTTTTTTTTTTTTTATTAACCCACCCACATTTTTTCTTATTTTTCTGAAAATAGTTTCTAAAAAGCAAATAAAACCAGAATAAACCAAATCTGCTGTCTTAAATCTTTTAATCTTGAGGAAAAAAAAGACATCTTGGGATTCTTCCAGGAATTGATGAAAGTAGCTGCCTGTGGCAACTGCTGCCATTTCAAATGTAAATGGGTTCTTTGAGTGCAGGCAAATTGCCTGGAAATTCTGTATTTTGTGTGTTAAAAGAAATGCTAAAGACAACTGTTTGTAAACATTCAGTTTACAACCTGTTTTTCTTTGATATTGAATGCAAATTTCATTTCTCTATGCATGTGTGCGTTTTATTCATGTTTTTATATACATAAAGGCAGCAATAATTCATTTAAACAAGTTTTGTTAAATTCAACCGACAAGATCTGGTTGTTTAATTTTCATTGTATTTTCCCAATTTTCAAGTAAGTCACTGCGCAAATCAGAATTGTACATAAACTATCCAAAGTTTTTGTTTTTAGTACTTTTGAGACCATCTTGGTTTTTATCAAGCATTAAATGTTGTCAGTATGGTAGACAAGATTTTACTGGCTATGTCCTGTTTTGGGGTTGTTTTTTTTTAATATTTATATTAAAATATTGTACAAGTGATGTCATGTGCAAAAGTTTCATAAGTTTTGATTGCACCAATAAAAAATGTATCAAATATTTTATACTAATATTAGTTTATGCACACATTTTAAAATGCTGTCTCCTGTGGTAAAAGACATTTAATACTGATTGATTCTTTTTCATAATAGCCATAAGTATTTTGTGTCTTTCCTTGCAATGAGTGCTATGCAGTATATTGTTATTATCTAATAATACTGGTCTTATGTTATTAGTTTTATTTTGGTTGTTTGCAATATGATTTATTTAAGGACACAATAAACTTGAAGACCATGCACAGGCCTTTCATCTGCCATATCTGAAGTAAAACCTGTAGAAGTGAAGTGAGCCTTTTCAGTCATACTCGACATACTCAAAACCACAAATTGGCTATATATAATTACAATGTTCACCCTGTACAAGGCCCAAGAGTCACTTGAGGTAGTTTATGCGGATATGCAGAGGCAATAATGGTTAACTCTAGACTTGACCAGGTTAAGATTGTAGTGATCGGGGAAGCATCCTCTTGGGAGTTGGTTCCATAAAGCATCGATTTCGTGAGAAGCTGCTTGAGTGGCACTTACATCTCACTAATGGAATATGAAGGGAATAAGGGAATGGCGACTCTTAACCATGAAGGCTAGTATTTTAATTGCATGACAAATGAATGTTGATAGTAAATGCTTAATACTAGGTTACATTGTCTGCAAATGTTTAGATCTTACTTTCATGAATTATTGGTTCCAAAAACCAGTGTGGACACAGTGTTTGACACTGACTGGCAACAATCTGTTTCATGTTTGTACGCAATCTTCATGGCTTGAAGCTTGGGTTTAAGCATGAAACAGGCTGTTGCCATTCGTTGTTGAACTAGTGTCTTGTCCACACTGATTGTATACACCCTATCCCAGATATTGAACGCTTGTAACCGAATAAATATAGCATACCGTGAAACTATATTTTATCATGTTTATCCACTCCCTCAAGACTGAGTGGTAAAAGAATGAAGTATTCCAATGTCTTATTTCAAACTCTGACAAGTCATGTGCCTGTGCGCGCACTAAACAGCAATGGCACGAACATGTAGGTCATTCACAATGCAGACACATGCATTTATATTATAAATGTGACGGACAATCAACTCTTCATGATATAGATTGTTTTTAATTATCCCACATGTTATCAGCATCAGTTTTGTGTGGGAAGGTGATATGTTGGATGATACTAGATGTAAATTTATCATCTAGGATTCAAAAAAAAAATTAGTATATGCTGAAGCATTTTTACTTTAATAAATTACTTATTAAAATTAGTATTTACTGCTTTCCTGGCTATTATTATAAACTTCATCCGGCATCAAGGCTTCGTATTGGTAGACTGGAGGTTTTGAAGAACACAGAACCACCTCTTAACTTCCCAGGTTCACCCTGACCCTTGTGGTAGTACTTGTTAGGGCCCAGCCATAGACAACTAGGGAACCCCCACCCCACAAACAAAAATCAACAGTACATATTTATAGTAAAATGATCAATAATGCATATTTCACGTAAAATGACCAATACATATTAATTATATATCTAAATAAAACCTACATTTACCCTGAGAGTATAAAATTATGTTCAATATATATATATATATATAAAAAAAAAAAAAAAAAATGTTCTCTCTCTCTCTATATATATATATATATATATATATATATATATATATACACACACATATATATATAAAAATGTTGTCTCTATATATATATATATACACACACATATATATATATAAAAATGTTCTCTATATATATATATATATATATACACACACACACATATATATATAAAAATGTTGTCTATATATATATATATATATATATATATATATACACACACACACATATATATATAAAAATGTTGTCTATATATATATATATATATACACACACACACACACACACATATATATATAAAAATGTTTTCTATATATATATATATATACACACATATATAAAAATGTTGTCTATATATATATATACACACACACACATATAAAAATGTTGTCTATATATATATATATATGCGCACACATATAAAAATGTTGTCTATATATATATATATATATATATGCGCACACATATAAAAATGTTGTCTCTCTCTCTATATATATATATATATATATATATATACACACTTTATGAAATGGATAAAGTCCTACAATTATTTAAGACATTTTTTGTTTATATGTTCTTTTTATAGATACAAATATTTAAGTAAATGCTCTGTTTATAATAAACAGTATTAACAACATTTACAGGCTATATGACGGTTCCATATAGGATACAGGTTCGATTCCTGTTGGAGGACACATATTTTCAATGAAAATTTCTCACACATTCAGGCTGGTAAATGTTGTTAATACTGTTTATTATAAACAGAGCATTTACTTAAATATTTGTATCTATAAAAAGAATGTATAAACATAAAAAAAAGTCATATATATATATATATATATATATATATATATATATGATGACCAATATCTCTGTCTGCCGAAGTAGGCTATTCCCCATATGAGGTAGTTTTGGAGATATATATATCTATCTGATACCATAAAATTGCGTACAGAATATTTCCACATAGAGGTTGATATACTTCTAAACCAAAATTAACCACCCAACCAACCCATATTTATTGAAAAAGAACAGCTACCTATGATAAACATTCAGGTGTTTTTGTTTGTTTTTGTTGTCCAAGTTGAATCTTGACATTCTTGAACATCTAATGTCCCATTATTCAAAGTTTTCATTTGGCTTTTGGCATTTTGACAATTCCTCAAGCTAGGTGCCATTAAGTCTTCTGGCATCATCACAGCAGTCCATTCAAAAGCTACATGACACCAGTAAAGAAACATTTTGGCAGACCTAAGATAACATGGCTGGGTTCCGTAATAAATGACGTCGAGGAAAACTCTGACATTCTGTTAGTAAAAGACGCTACAGTTAATCTTGAGACATTTGAGGTGATACATTCTGGCAGAAAAGTATGGAATGAAACTCTTGGAAGGATGATGTTAAATAAGTTAATATGCAGTGAAGAGAATGTTGAATCGGTAAAGAAAAAAAAAAAGTGCAATTTCTTGTGCTTTAGTAAAAGAACCAAAAGCAATACGGTAGAGAAATGCTATTTTTAGTCGACTGTATTTGGTTGCCTTGTATTGCCATCTGTGATGTATGTTTTTTTATTATTGAATCTCTCTCTCTGTATTTTTCTTTCTCACTATCCTTCAGTCAGTTTTCTCTCTTTTTCTCTTCTCTCACTTTCTCTCTCTCTTTTTCTCTCCTGTCCCTGCCTCTCCTCTCTCTAAATTTTAAATATTACAGTAGAACATATATCCACCCCAAAAAACAGGAAATTACTCCAACTTGAGGGTGACGAAATGACCAAAATTGTTTTCTATTTCCCTAAAATAGTTCATTCAAGGAATTTCATTTTATCCAGAAAGAAATTCTCAAGGCCCTGCAGCAAAAAGGCTGACTTTAAACAAACATGGATTCTAATTACTTAGACAGCTGACTGGAGCTGCTGGGATTATTTTTATTGAATGTCTTTCTCTCTCTTTCCCTCACTAATTATTTTCTCTTTTTCTCTCAATTTCTGTCTCTATTTTTTTTTTCTTTCTCTCTATCCATCTGTTGGGTTTTTCTCTATACCTCTCTTTTCTTTGTCTTCTCTCACTCTCTTCTCTCAAATATATATATATATATATATATATATATATATATTCTTTTTTTTTCTCTTTCCCTAATTTTTATTTTCCCTTTTTGTTTATGCCTGCCCTTTGAGTGATGTCTGCATTATTCTTATTTGTTTAACTTCAGCATCTCCCCACCCACTTTCCGACGACTCCCTGAAATCCAATTATTTGCCTCTTCAGTTTCACTAACTTGACTGTCTCAATGTTTAGCTTCAAGACTTAACATTTTCTGATTAGTTGACTAGTAATCTTTTTTTTTTTTCTCTGCCTTTTAAGGTTAACAGTCTGTTCTTTTAATACAATAAAAAAAAAAAAAAAAAATGCTTCCCAAAAATGTCTTTCTGTAACTTGGGGAAATGGGGGAAAATCTTGTGAGCATAGTGAATTTAAAAAAAAAATTTTTTCACTTTTGGAATTTAAAAAAAAAAAGATTTTTACTTTTGGAATTTAAAAAAAAAAAGATTTTTACTTTTGGAATTTAAAAATAAAAATTTTCACTTTTGGAATTTAAAAAAAAAAAAAAAAAAAAAAAAAAAAGAATAAACAAGACTATGTAAACATTTAAAGACAGACAAACCTTTCTCTTTGGGATTTGGCCAATTATAGCTCTCCCCAATTTCCTGTCTTTTGTTTCTCCAAGTCAATTTTGACACTTTATGATTCCACTTTATCCTTGTTCTGATATCTATTCACCCAAATTCATTAAGTAGATGACTTATTTTCCTGTGAATGTTAAATTCTTCATACTTCTTTCCTCGTTCTTCCCTCCTCCTTTTCCTCATTATGTGCTCCAGCTGTCCCATGTATGTTTTCTTGTTCCTGTTTTCCTTAAACCTTCCTCATTGCTCACATGTTCTGTCCATGGTATTCTCAAGATTCATTGGTTGAACCATGTCTCTGTTGATTCAAGTCTCCTCTTTCTGTGAGATTTTCTAGCATTCACTACTATTGCACTGTAGATAGTTTTTATATAAATGAATGAAACTTAAATCAACTTGACCACCTCAATAGGAACAACCTCCTGAATGACAAACAGTATGGATTTCACTTTTTAAGATCCACTGCTGATAGTCTATCATTATGCATAGAATCAGTGGGGCATTAGACAATAATTACATCACAAGGTGGTTGCTTTAAATATATTGAAGGCCTTTGACAGGGTGTAGCATATGGGGGTTGCTATACAAGCTCACCAACTATTGAATCACTGGAAGAGTTTTCTCAATTATCTAGTCTTTCCTAAAGGTCATCATTAATAACCAGTATTCTGAGGTCTATGTGATCAATGCAGGTAACACCACAAGGTTTGCTTCTCGGTTCTATCCTTTTTCTGCTTTATATTAATGAATTGCCTCAGGAAATATACCCATCTTTAGTGAATATCTATGGGAATGATACAACGGCATATGGGTACATCTCCTCCAAAAATTTAGATGACCAGAGCCTGAGTGCTGATCTCTACTGACCAAGCTCTCACAGCTCAGTGGTGGTGGGGGAACTAGCTTGTCACATTCAATACCTCAATAATCAAACTTATAACATTCCACCATCCCTGAGCAGACTCTGAATTTTCATCTATATTGCGATGAATGTGTGTTGTCTCAAGGAGGCTCTTTAAACATCTGTTGGGAGTTAAGCTCACCACCAGGCCTCAATGGAGGCACGGTGGAGTAATGGATATCGGCTTGGATTGAGGAATCGGAGAGCCGAGTTCGAAATCCAGTCAGATCCATTACATTCACTTACATGCTAATACCCTTTGGAAAAGTATGAATCCTTTTCTTCTCCCTCCCAGCTATGGGTAAATAGCAGAACAGACCGGGTTCTATAGCCTTGGGTAGCAACCGGTCTTGGAGAAGGTAACTCTGAATTCAAAACAGGCCCAAGGATCACGACCTCTACCGCAGCTGCAGTACTCGGGGTGCTCCTATGACCCTGATGGGAATCACGACCTCTACCGCAGCTGCAGTACTCGGAGTGCTCCTATGACCCTGATGGGAATCATGACCTCTACCGCAGCTGCAGTACTCGTGGTGCTCCTATGACCCTGATGGGTTACGGGATTCACGATCAATCAGACCTCAAAAGGAACTCTTACATATGATCCATTGCTAAAGAACCTGGAAAAATGGTCTATTCCCTGTACCACTCCAGTAAGTATCTGACCCCTCCTGCTATGTTCTACATTTACAAGAGATATATCAGACTGAAAATGGAGTCCTGCAACGTTGTCTGGGCTGAAGCTGACCTAACCTCCCTTGCCAGTCTCGACAGTGCTCAAAAGCATCTACACAGCCTTGTTGGTGATGAATTATTTTCTACTACAGCCCATTTTCCACAGATCAAATGTTGTAAGCGTCTCGCTACTCTTTCCATGGAAAATGTTAGGACACACTACATTCCTTAGTTGCACCAATTCTCTCACATATAGTACCCGCCAAACCATGTAACTAGTTTGAACCATTCTCATTCCCTTTGTACAAAGGAAGTTCCACTCGATAATCTTTCCGCAAATCATAAGAGGATGCTTTCCTACCAACTACAATCTTAATCTCTCCAAGTTTGGTTTATCTTTCCTACATATCCACATAAACTGCATTTCTTACTCTTATTCTTATGACTCCTGCAACAGCCTCCTTGAGTGGCTCTTGGGCCACGTTGTTTACACCCACATAATGTTGAAACACCGGTTCCTGTATGATCACCAAAGTTAAGCAACATTGAACCTGGTCAGTCCCTAAATGGGTGACCACTTGGAAATACCATGTGCTGTAAGTTTGCATGTGTGGATGATACAATGGATAATGGCTCAGAATTGTTAATTGGAGAACTGAGTTCCAATTCCCATAGGGTTTGTTATATTCACTTATGTACAAATACTTTTAATAAAGTCATGAATCTGCCTCTTCTCCTCCCCCAGCTATGGGTTAATTAGTAAGACTTACCAGTAAACTATTATCTAAAAAAAAAAAAAAAAAAATTACAATAATCTAAAAATATTTTCTGGCTTTAAATAAGCTGCAATGGGTTGATAAGCCATGGAAAATGAATCCAATCGTTTTGGGTGAACACTTTGTCAGAGAACGGTCAGATCACAACAATGGGGAAACAAATTTGAGGAAAAGAAAGAATTCCTAAAATGAATGACATTTCGGCATAAAGAATTCTTTTTCATTTGTAGCCAAAATTTTTCATTTAACCTTTAAAATCATAATATTTGTATTGAGTAAATTAAATCTGCAGACGTTTATATATATATATATATATATATATATATATATATATATATATATATATATATATTGTAATGTGTGTGCATGTCTGTGTGTATGCATATGTAATTTTTTCCTTTCTCTTTTTTTCTCTTTTCTTATCGCTTTTTTTTCTCCCTCTCTTTTCTCGACAATCTTTTTGCCCCTTGTCTGATGAAGGACAAAATCAAGATCCAAATGGAATCTAAGCGCACACCTTAAAATTATTGCAAACAATTTATTTTGAAAATCAGATTTCTGAATTTGAATAAATTTTGTCTCAACAGCAGCAAGTCTTCCTGCCTGGCAGAAAAGTCAAATTTTGCAATCGATTCCCCCCCCCCTTTCCTGCTCTGCTACAAATTCCAAAAACTTTTTTATCCCTGTTTTCACTTTTTTTTTTTTTTTTTTTTTTTTTTTTTTTTTTTTTTTTTTGGCTCTTAAAAGATTTCTTTTTTAAGTTTTGGGAATTTAATATTTGAAATTAGTCATCCAGACATTAAGACTTCATTTGTTTTTTTTTTTGGGGGGGGGGGGTCATTATTCAATTATCATATTTCACACAAGATTTATAAAACAAAAAGACATTTGTATAATTTGATTAAATAATTTGCCAAGCTTTATCTTTATCCTTAATGTTGGAATTCTTTGCATCCATAAGTCTAGGATGATAAAATTCTAACAAAATTATTGATCTCAATTCTATAAACACAGAATTTTTTTTTATTTATTTAATTAAATAAAATTACCAAAAATGAATGATTTGGGATTTTTTCTGAATGTTAGTCAGTCATTTTTACCAGACAATCCACTTGCAGATTATACTTTGTTTTTAATATACACATAAGAATTAAAATTCATCATAAAATTCAAATAGGAAAACTGAAATTTTCCTGGGTTAAAACTAGTCAAATTTTTTGCCAAATTTAGGAACAAGCATACTAAATATACTTCCCAACTGAAAGAAATAGACGTGACAACACAAACCAACATGTTTAAGATGTAAGAAGGCGTGTGAAGACACATTTGAAAAAAAGATGAAAATAACATAGGGCAAATTCTTTGATAATAGTTTATGAAATCAAAAGTACATGAACACTGGAGAAGATATATCTAAATTTTCACTCAAAATCAGGAAAATTGATCTTTAACCAAACTTGTATAAATGAAAGTTGCTGCCTAAATATATATATATATATATATATATATATATATACACACACACACACACACATACACACACAAATGTCTTGAGATATGAGTTTAATTTATTACAAGACTGAACTTTTGACTTGAAAGACTCTTACGTCAAATCAATTTTCCTCATTGGAATTAATGGGAATATTCCCGATCTGTTAAAGGCCCCTATAAATATAACCTTTATTTTCTTAAAACTCACCCCTATTTTTGTATTTGTGGGTTTCATAAAAGCAAAAGCGTGTGAATAAACAAGAAATGCAGTTTATAAACAATAAAATATGAGGAAAAAAAACATTGTGAACTGTACTAAACCATGTCATAGTCAAAGGCCAAATTGGCGGAGGTGATAGAGGGATAACATCTAGTCAAGCAACTGCTAGCCTAGTCTGATACCAATGATTAAGGTTATCGGTTTAAAAATTTTTAAACTTTTACATTTTATTCATTACTCTAACTATTTTTTTTTTATTTTTTGGATCTTATGATTTTTTTTTTATTTATCGTTAATGTACTGTCTTGAAAAATAACTGCAAAAAAAGGGGGGGGACAGTAAAACAGAGATCCTTCCAGAGTGATATGAACATGCTCAGTGTGTCAACTAGCAGATGCTTAACTGAAACTCACTTGTATGTCAAAGTTCAGATCGTATCTCAAGGCAAAGAATTGGCCAAACTCCAGCTTATCATATGCTCATATCTCAAAACATTACTTTGTATGTGTGTCTCTCTTTCTCTCTCTCTCTATATATATATTTTATATATATATATATATAATGAAGTGGTCATTCAGGTCAACACCTTGTGGTGACAGTCTGTTTCATTTTTAAACACAATCTTAAGAGCAAAGATTTCATTCAAGTTAACAAACACTGTTGTTCTCAATGTCTGCTTTAATATTTATATATACAATATCACTGATATTGAACATTTTAACCCATAAATATAGCATATGTTAAAACTATATTTTATCATATATATGATAAAAAGAAAACCTTTTATGCCACTGTTTTGTTTCTTGAGGAAATTTATCAAGGAACAAAATGCATTGGTATTAAATGTTTTCCTCGTCTATTTTATTTATTCATATTGTCTTTATAGATATTTATATCTGAATTATATTACACTGTGTACAGTGCATTTGTATTACAGAGATTATCGATCAAAGCTTGGAATGTAAAACTGTGGGGATCGGATGAAATGCAGTCATTTAATCAGGATATTGAGAAGAGGACCAGGCCCAGAACTTCTCGGCACTCTCTTAGCATCCTATATGAACGTTTCATTAATAATCAGACAAGTACAATGTGATGGCAGATTGGTGGGGGGTTAATATGATTTTTATTTGGGTTTTGTTTAATATTTTCTTTAAAAACAATTTGAGATTTAAATGAAATTTTTTTTTTTTTTTTTTGCAATATAACAATTGAATACTGACATGGTGAATATAATTGCCAAAATAAGTTTTTTCTGATTTTAAAATGTTCTAAAATTGGTGTTAATTTTATATTTTTATCTAGAGAACGTGTGATGAATACAACAAACACTGAAGCTACAATCCAGCTACTAAAACCAAACACAGTTTATGAGTTTCAAGTGTTGGCCTATAACCGATATGGACCAGGAAAAGCTGCAACTCTTTTGGTTACATCAAAGCAAGAAGGTAAGCGATTAGAATCGCCCTGTCCTTCTCAGATTTGCATGCATTATATATGAAATGTGTGTTAAACAGGTCGTTACCAAGAAGATCAAGCAGGATCCCACGAAATTAAAAGGCGGTGGAGGGGCTAAATCAGAAATTAAACTTAAAAGCAGGCCCGCACAATTAAAAGAAAAAAAGTGAAGGCCACATTGATTGCAGAAAATTATCCGTCGTCCACAAGGACATTTTTAGCATAAATTACTGAGTATGAGTGAAAGGCATAATTATAGTTATTCATGTGTTTATTTAAATTTCCCCTGCAAAGTATTGGAATGTCAAAAAGTATTGTTTTTCGTTTGACACCACTATTATTTTAACTACCTTCACTCCTTGGAAATTTTTGTTTCAAAAATTGATGTTTAGAATTGTAATAGAACCTGAACATATGAAAGTGAATTTATACATTTTTTTTTTTTACTTTTTGTTCTTGAGAATTAACAAAAATAATAAACATTATTGTTTACTGGAATAGTTGGCAAAACAGTGACTACTTGCCAACTGATTAAGATTATATAAAATGGTAAATAAGGATTTCTTTATAGTTGGTTCACATATTTTAATAATTTAGTAAATGTTTACAAAATTTATGAATCAAAAATTATTTTTATATATATTTCTTTATAAATTAGTAAATGATATTGCATTGTATTAGTTTTAATAATGTAAATATAAAATTATTCTTATAAGTAAAAAATGTAATAAATAGTGTTTAATGTTTTTATTGTAAACTAGCAGCAAAGCCCAACGTTGCTCGGGTTTTATGTAGTTAAATTGCTTTGGGGTTTGAATTATTGAACTTACGCATGTATCCGGAGTTGTTGAGGTCACTGATAGGCCGGGAATCTCACTGTTAACAAAATCAATGAGATCAAGGGCAACCGGTTGCAATAGGTGGCTGCTGTGTTGCGCTCCGTACTTACCCGAAGACTGCCACCCGTTCATAATCGGTCAAGATTTTTAATTCTGGCAATGTAAAATAGTGGTTGCGTTTTCACTGTAGGAATCACCCTATCACTATTAAGTCCATAAGCTTTCCCAGTTTTAAGCGGAATACGAGGGCAGTAATGTCATGTCTGTGAGTGTAATCCTGTCTGTGTAGGAGTTCACGCGTTATCTCAACCCATTTGGGGTTGCAGGTAAATGTTATAAATAAGTCTGGCCACCCATATTGCCTAACGTCTGCCACAGCATCCTGCATGCGTTCATGCATGCAATGCGCCCCCCTCCCCCCAGTGTAGGTAGAGGGAAGAATGCACCACTTCCCGAGGTCACGGGGATTGACTTCATTTCAAAGGCTGTTGTGTAAGTGTACGTTGGAGTCTGAGCACAGCTGTTTCTGATGATTCCATATAAAACAAAGCCTTTTCGATTTCATCTTAGCGGCCATATCAACCACATACTGGTGGAAAAGCTCCCTGCATCTCTGAAGCAGGTTAAAGTCTCCATCCCTAACCAGGAACCGGTATGAGTAGAAGGCCTTGCACAATAAGGCTTTGGAAGACGTTATAGGTTGGCCACCTGGAGTATGAGGGGGAATGCTGAAGTGGTAGCCATCGTCGCCATAAGGGAAAAGTAAAGGGTACTGCAATGCATCATATGATCGATGGGTCTCTGAAATCCTGTGAAGAGCGCCGCCTCTTGATTTGAGGACAATATCGCAAGTGCAGTCTTGCTCCCCATGTATAATGGCAGCCACTTCGTTGCATGCAGGAGCATTGTAGCGGCATTCGTGTTCATCATGAGGCCATTTGTCCGTGTCAATTACAATGCTGAAGGAAGGAAAGGGAGCATTTTCCAAAGCATATTTGAAACTGCGAATGTAGCTGTTAACCTCATGAAGCATGGCCTGAAGTAGTAGTATGATGTCCCTGCAAGGAACTCTTCCCGACGACAGCAAAAATACCAATCCCGGTTTCAGCCTGTAGGTTGTAGTCTGCAATAAAGTACAATTGAAGGAATTTAGGCGTAGAGGTCTCCTCAGGCAGCAGAGACCCAATGTGGTGGTATACCTGCCCCTGTAATTTGAAAGTGGGCATCCAACCCTCTTCTCGAACCACCTGAGCTCCAAATGAGGTCATTTGAAAGGAGTTGTTTTATTGCCTAATTGTTTTAAGGAAGTGGTTGGAGTTGGGATGTGAGCTGGCTATTAGCCCCCTCAACAGGGTAGGTGGTTCATGCATAGGTGGCAGTCGAACTTTGCCGGAGGAGCAGCACAGACCGGCAGGCTCCCCGGTCCATTTGCGGGGGTTGCAGAAATGGCAAACGCAGGTCATGGACCCTACATTGATGTCGTCACGAGTAGTTAAGTTAATGCCGGGGTCGTAATTGAAAGACCAAAAAGAGCTACTGGGACAGGTAATGCCATGGGTGGCTGCAAGGTGCTGAATGTCGCCGTTGATGCGTATGCGGTGAGCTTAGGGAGTTTGAGATAAGCGTACAGCGGCCATGTTTGTAGCAGCTCTTGAAAGTCTGTTTGCCCTTGTCTGTGGGGCCTTGGAGTTTCTGGCAGCAGAAGTCGCTGCAGTGTTGTGGGAAATTTGGGTTGCCCGCTGCAGCTCTGTCTCGGACTCCCTCGACCTAGCTGTTTCAGCAGCGTCCCTGGATTGACGGGCGTGCCTGCGGTCAAATGTTTCATCTGCTCTCGACCTGGCAGTGGTGGCAGTATTTCTAGTATTTCGAACAGATCTACGGAGCAGCAGCGTCTTTTGATTGCTGGGCACGTCTGCGGTCAAGTGTCTCTATTGCCTTTGATTTCGCAGTGGCAGCAGCGTTTCTTACGTTACAAAGAAGCCTTTGATGATGAGTCTCGGAAGCCTGAGATGCAGAAGTGGTTGCTGCAGCCTGTGCGTTCATTCTTGACCGTTGTGCATTCTTGAGCCTTGATAGCAACAAAGCCCTGTAGGCAGCTTTCCCAGCCAAGCAGGTGATACGCTCTTTTTGTGACTGTGAGGGCGCTGCGTTGAGCGACCTGTGACAGTCACATTGTAGTCTGCTCCTGGGACTCGCAGGCCCTTCTTGCCCTCATAGCGGACGCTCTTGCAAACCGAAGGCTAAGACGTACCCTCCATTTTGGCGGCATGGGAAAAAGTGATGCTAGTAGTGGTTTATTAGGGTTGCTCAATTGCAGTAGTACAAAGTCTAACTTAGTATCGCAAAGCATGAGCCAGAATCGGGAAGGCAGGTATTTAAGTAAAACAGGTGAATAAATTGTTTATGGTAGTTGGAAAAATGTAGTTAAACAAACGGAAAACAAAAACGTAAGAAACAACTTGCGGTAGGAGAAATGATCAGTTGAAGGAGCCTGTCATATCAACCGGATGGCGGCGTAACAGGAGCAGAAGTGAGACGTTCGTCCCACAGCTGCAGGTTCAAATGTGAAGTATTACTGGCCAATCGGTTGTGCCAATCAGCGAGCGTCCTAGGGTCTCAAACACCAATCAGCGACCGCGTACTGCACTCAGCCAATGAGATACCGCTATGTCAAGCATGGTCACGCGTGTGTGAATAACAATCAGCTGTAGAGTCTGTAGTGTAGACGTCTCAGTTGAACATACGTTTGATTGGTGTATTCGCAAATTCCGATGAAGACCTGATTATATCGACTTCCCTCAGGTATTAGTTGGTCACAAAGGAGCTCACAGGGCAAAAGTTTTTAGCTGTCATGACTAAAGCCGATAAAGTTAATCAAAATCCCAAGCAAGTTATGAAAAACATCGCCAAATTCAGGTAAACTCGATTTGAATGGGAAGTCAAAAGGGGTATGATTTCATCGATTTTTATCCGATAATTGAAACCGATATTGAAAATGAAAGTCAGCACCTCAATACTGTCGGTAAATACTATGCTCAACGGGAATTTTGCTGAAAATTCTTTGCCATTTGGCTATATTTTTGCGAAAAATATTGCCAAAAATCAGCTAGACTGGACTTGAATTGGATGTCCCAAAGTGATTGATTGCATCAATTTTTTTTTTTCTTTTTTCTTTTTTTTTTCCAGTAATTGATATCAATATTGAAAAATGAATGTCAGCACCTCATAACTGTTGATAAAACTAATGCTCAACATGATTTTCGTGAAAATTCCTTGCAGTTTGCGAAAAACAGCCAAAAATCAGCTACATTGGATTTGAATCGGATGTCCCAAAGTGATCAATTGCTTTGATTTTTTTTTCCCGATAACCGATATCAATTTTTTAAAACAAAGAACAGCACTTCAAAACTATAAGTAAGGACATTGCTCAACTACCACTGAAAAACTGATGAATTTTTTTCGAATCAATATACGACCCCCTATCGGTTTTATCAATTTTTTTTTTTTTCCAAAATTGGAGGAACAATCAAAAAATCCGAAGACGTCAAGTACAAATGCCATAAATTTCCGATCTGTGTGTGAATTTTCATGCCAGTCAGATGAACAGTTCGCTCAGGATGAGGTAGTCAAACACACACACTAACAGAATGCCATTTATAGATATAGATTCTCAAGAACAAAAAAATATCTATAGATTCACTTTCATATGTTTAAGTTTTATTACAATTCTAATCATTGTTTTTTAAAATGATAAATATTGCCGAGGAGTGAAGGTAGTTAAAATAATAGCAGTGTCAAGGTAAAAACTGTCCTTTTTGGCACTCCGTTTTTTGCAACACGAAGGTCCAAGTTTGCCAAAATTTAAATAAACACACAATGAGTCACTGTAACTTCTGAAAGAAATGCATTTTCCAGGAATTTCTTGCATTTGCTTTTATGATATAAATTCACTAAAATAGGTTGAGCTGAGAAAAAAAACTTTATTAAAATTCTAAAAATAGCTTCTTAATTATGGAGTATACCTTTTATAGCAGTGTCAAGAGACACAGCATTTTTTTTGTGGTTATGTTTGTTAAACTTTGCCAAAATATTATCATATTTTAAAAAATTAATTTGTTGCTTAGACCTAATACTTGTTATTTTGGAAAGGTAAGCCTATTCTTTTTAATTTTGTTTTCAGTTCGTGTTCCAAGTCCTCCTCAAAATGCACAGGCCATAGCTCGTTCATCAACATCCATCTTGATAAAATATGAGGCTCCTAAGGAACCCAATGGTCAAATCAAGTTCTATAAAATAATTTATTACGAGGTTGGAGCAAATAAAGAAGCTGACATCAATGTGGAGAGTTTAAACTACATTTTGAAAGGTTTGAAACAGTTCCGGGAATACAGCTTCAGAGTTGAAGCCCACAATGAAAACGGGGCAGGCTTGAGTACAGAAGAATTTGTAGCTCGTACACTCCCAGCACCTCCCTCTGCACCTCCAAGTAATTTCACCTTAGAAACAACAAGTTCGACAGTAAGTTACTTTTTCTTTTAAATCAAGAAATTATTGAATAAAGTCTGTGAATGCTTTGTTTAGTGATTAAATCACATTAGTCTAAGCAACAATAATAAGTATAATGAAATAAAACTAGTAAGAAAATAATAGTAATAAGGAAGAGTGTATAGACTAAAACTTTTGAGATTAAAAAAAAAAAACATTAGATTTACTATATTTTTAAAATTTAAGGATAATGCATTGTATATCTATATATCTAAAAAGTTTAAATTGAAAAAAAAAAAAATTTCTATGTTCATGAATTATATATTTTCACTTATGATAAAAAGCATAGTTTTGACATATGCACTCTCTCTCATATATATATATATATATATATATATATATATGAAGTTCTCAATATTAGAGATAGTGGATGTAAATATAAATGTGGACATTAAGATCAACACCCAATGTCAACAGTCTTTCATGCTTAAATGCATGGCCTGAAGACTGCATTTTAAGCATGAAACTGTCACCACAGGGTGTATATTTTATTTTATTTTATTTTATTTTTTTTTTAACTTACCAGAGCATTATTGTGCGGTGGGAACCACCTCCAATTGATGAACAGAATGGCATTATAGTTGGCTACAAAATCCGCTACAAGAAGAAAGGCCAACGCAGAGGTGACACTGCACCCACAGCCGGCAATCGTAAATTTTATGCCTTAACAGGTGAATATTTTTCTTTCTAAATCACAAACTAATATTTATTTTCTTTGCTAATAAATTAAAATTTGCAGTTTTTATACTTAATTTTTTTCTTAAAATATTCACTTCAAAATCTAAAACAATTTGGTGCTTAGAGTTCATGTTGTCAGTGAAAAAATAATTTTTTGTTTCTCTCTCTTTAGGGTTGGAGAAAGGAACTGAATATTCTGTGAGAATCGCTGCATTAACTGTCGAAGGAACTGGGCCTTCTACTGAATGGCAAAGTGCAATGACCTACAAAGATGATTTGGATGGTAAGAATGACAAAAAAATACATTAGAACATCCTTATTAATAGTTGATAGATTTTTCCCTTTAATCAATGGTTAGAAATGTTTTCAATAGAATGAATCCTGTAGGCCTTTGTGAGAATCATTCTTCTTCAAACTTCGTGACTGGTACTACAGGATCACAAACAAGAACTTTGCCAAATAACTGAAACCACATAACTTGAGGACTTTCAACAACAGCAACACATGTAACTCGATAGTTCTGGGTATGGCAATGCACTACATTACGGCAGCAAGGCCTCTATGGGCAAATAGTGAACCCCCAAACAAAAGCGAAACACTATGAAAATATAAAAATACATTTTTAGATTTAAAAACAAAAAAAATTACCACCAATACATTTTTATCTAGAGTTGAAGGCATTATATTTAGTTGAAGCCATAAAATTGTGTTCAAATTGAGATTTCAGCATTAAATAACCCATAAAGGTGTTGATATGTCACTAAACAAAACCAACATGAAAGAATACTTTCAGAACATTAATCCATATAATATCCTACAATTTCTTTAATCAAATTGTATTCCAAAATATAACTTCAACAAAACTACAACATAAAACACACACCAGCACCTCTAGTAATCCTATCCACACAAACATGTATATGTACAAAAGCTGAGTATTATCTACCATGTATTCAATTGTGAAAGCAGAATGACATTTTTATTACTCCAAAACTTCCAAGAAAAATAAATTTCAGCATTAATTGATCTATAAGGTGTTTATACACTGTTAAACAAACATGTAACTCGAAGAGAAAATAAAGATATTGATGTTTGACACTATCTCTATCTATAAAATGCAGGATGTGTGTGTGTGTGTATAACGAATGCACGGCTGCAATTTTCAATGGATTTGCACCAAAATTTACATGCACATGCTCCAAGTTAGTGGGAAGGCCAAGACCAACTTTGCATTTCCCAACTCCGATCGATAGTGGAAATAATCGATTTTTTTCATGCTTCTACCGTAGTTTGCAGCCATTTTCTTCTGGCCAGAGTGAGAGCCTGTAGCTGGCTGCCACGAATAGGCAGGGAGATTCTATTGGCCAACGTGAGAGCCAACACCTGACTGACACAAATGTTAACTAGCATGCAAAAAAAATCGATAGCTGCATTCCTCACAAGTGGGGAAAAATTTAAATCTGCATGGCACTTTACTCCAATTGGCTCATTCGCTTGCTTAAACTCAACATTGATTCTGATTCCGCAGAACTGGGTTGGTTGTGAAAAAGTATTTGTTGTTAACATTCTTTTTTCATTCGGTTTTTCCAGTTACGAGTCCTTTTTTAAAGCTGATCGTTTTGTGTTCATTTTGTTTAGTTCTTTTTCCGTAACAGATTTAATGTTTAGTATAGAGCTTAGAAAAAATTTGCAGTGTGAGATAGGCAAGAAGTAAGGCATGTAGCAACATTAGCACGCCAAAGGGCACTCCTTTAAAGGCAAGGAAGGGCAAAAATATTTTAAGTCAAGTGATAGTGATTGCTGTATGAGTCGTACGATTTTTGAATCAAGCACGGGCAACGCCGGGCCATGCTGCTAGTTTTAAATAAAAGTTTAAGGAAATTCCAATGAATATTTGAAAGTGCCATAACAGTTACTGAAGTTGAGAAATCTATTTTCCTGAAAAATTGTTTGAATAGAAACATTTTATAAGTTTCAACCATAAGTAACACTGGCTGCTCAGCCAATTAATGCTGAATGTTTCCTTATAAGGAAACAACTGATATTACCATTATGAGGAAATCTGCAGATAATAGTGAAACCTCTAGATTTATATCCCAAACATTTTACTATACATTATGAACCTATTTGATGACCAAGGGTATGCAACGTTCTTCAAGAAATTTATTTGACTTATCCAACAATTTTATCGCTCTCCCGTCGAACTCGACGTATGAGGGTCAGACAGATCAGTTCCCAGAAACTGAAAGCCCGACAGCCACACTGGATTTGATTATAGTGGTGAAGGCTTTGTGTAGGGCCATCCACACTTTTTGGAGGGACGAATACAGGGGCCTGGTGCAACGGATGCCACAAGGTCCCCAAACGACCCTCCGCAGGTTTTGTATTCAGAGTTGTCCTTCTCCTAGACCAGTTGCCATCCAAGGCTATAGAACCCAGTCTGTCCTGCTATTTACCCATAGTTGGAGGGAGAAGAAGAGGAGGATTCACACCTTTCCCAAGGGTATTAGCACGTAAGTGAATGTAATGGAATCGACTGGAATTCGAACTCGGCTCTCCGATTCCTCAATCCAAGCCGTTATCCATTACTCGACCGTGCCTCCAACAAACAATAACATTAAATGAATTAAACAAAGATTTCATTGTTTAATGAATCAAAATTTATTAACTTGAACTTTTACAATCAGGATCTGATGTCTCATTCTTTGATAGCTTTGAGGACATAAATTGATTTTATTCTATATTTTCCAAACATAATTATTAAAAAAGATATCACAAAACCTTTCCTAATTGTGTCAACCACCGATAACTGAAACTACTATTGGCGTGGCCTGACTGTACACGCATTGAAATTGACGTTTGAAACCAATATGTGTTTTCATTGTATTGTCTTCATTAAAAAAGATTAGTTTAAATTGTATATAAGTTGTCTCCCTTAGATTATTGAATTGTGTATATAGTTGTCTCCCTTAGATTATTGAATTGTGTATATATATATATAGTTGTCTCCCTTAGATATTGAATTGTGTATATAGTTGTCTCCCTAATTCACTCTTCAAGCACAAGATAAATCCCTTGAATTTAACAGAAATCATTTCAAATTATAAAAAAATTGTAGCATGAAAAACATGTTGTTCATATGTATTTAATTATGTGGCCAGTGAGTGTATATAAACAAATTTTAGATTAAATTTATTTTTAAATATCCAGAACTTAAATTATTATTCTTTCTTTACCATAGAATCACAAGTGCCTGGCAAACCGGCTCGAATTCGAACTCAGGCAGAGGCTAACTCCATAATGGTGCGGTGGTCTCCTCCATCAGAGGAAAGTAAGATTCTTGTACGTGGCTATATTCTGACCTACGGCCGAGGCATTCCTGATGTTCTTCAAGTGAATCTGGATGCTCAGCAGCGGATCTATACCATCAAAGATCTCCGTAAGTAACCCAGCACCTTTTTAATTTGGTTATTATTATGGTTTATATAATGAAAAATACAGGGTGCGATATGTAAATTTTCTCCATGTTATATTTTTAATTTCGCAAATGCGTGTTTTTGATTTTGTTAACTGCACAGTAGAGCCGGGTCAGTTGGGCACCATCTGTGAGAAAAAGAGCACCATGACTCAATAAGGAAACAGTTTTGGAATGCTCATAAATATCCATCAGGTTAGCCGAAATGTCAAGCAAGCTATGGGGTAGGGGGACACAAAGTAATAGAATTCTTTTTTTTTTTTTTTTTTTTTTTTTTTTTTCTGCAAATTAGTATTTTAATTGATTTAGTTTGGGATACTATTAAAATACTAATTTACACACAGAAAAAAGAAAACTTGTAGTATATCTCTTAACTCTCTTTTATTTGACATTGAATGTTGGTCTCAAGATTCAAGTGACTATGGATATGAAAACAAGATGGAAGCCATCACAAGTCATATAAAGGGTGAGGGGCATAGCTCTTAGCTGAGTAAGATGTGGCAATCGCCACAACTTTATATATATCAACATATGACATACATAAATACACACACACACACACACACACAAAATCAACCTAACACCAATAAATAGTGCATAAATTATTCTTTAACTTAGTAAATTTGATAATATAACAATTATAAATATTATACGTAAATACACCTTTTCTCCCATCTATGGGTTAATCAGTGACTTGTATCACTGAATTGTTATCTTAAAAAAAATATTCTTACAGTGTAAAAATATTTTTTGGCCTTAAGCTGCAATGAGTTAAACTGTTAGAAAACTAATCAATCAAATCAAAAATTAAACGTTATCTTGAGTACTGGTATTATGAATGGGAGGCTGATCTCTTAAGGTTTGGTTAGGATGTGTTACAAAGTGCAATTGTCAGAAAATGTATTGGCATGTGTGTGTGTATGTAGGGGGGGTCATCTTTTGTGTACATAAATTTTATTAGCCTACAAATAACTTTCTAATGATTTTATTTTGTTTTTATACAGAACCTTCTTCTCAGTATATCATTAAAGTAAAGGCTTTCAATAATATGGGTGAAGGGCAACCGATCTATGCAATTGAGAAAACCAGTGAGGAGTCAGGTAGGTTCATTTCTCTTTTGCCTCTTATCTTTTTTTTTCTCCTATTTGTTATATTTACCTTCATTCTTTCTTCTTCCCCCACCTACTTCGCCATCTTCCGAAGAAAAAAAAAAAAAAAAAAAAAACCCTCCTTTGGCCCTTTTGCCATCTTCTGCCCGCTCCCCTCCCCTCCTTTGGCCATTTTTCGATACTTTGCCCCCCCCTGCGTTGGCCCCTTTTGCCATCTTGCGCCCCCCTCCCCTCTCCGTTGGCCCTTTTGCCATCTTTCAACCCACTCCCTTTGGTGCTTCTGCAGCTGTGTAGAAAGACACCTGACCTTCTCTACACTAATTATTAAACATGGACTTCATCCACTATGAATAGAATTTCTTCTCGTAGGATAATCATCGCAGAGTAGTTCACAAGGCGTAGCATTTGAGTCGTACGCACTGCCACACTGAGCTACGGTCTTCTCTATTACTGTATTATTAATCCATGTCTCTCAGGTGATTAAACCTGTTCTTCACTCAACCTTTTGTTCCAGTGTTTCCTTACAGTATTATTAACCAGAACTATGGGCAGTCTATGAACTTCATAACAGCTGTCCCCTTTCGCCGTCCCCTTCCGCGACTCTTTTGACCCTTTCGCCGTCCCCTTCCGCGACTCTTTTGACCCTTTTGCCGTCCCCTTCCGCGACTCTTTTGACCCTTTCGCCGTCCCCTTCCGCGACTCTTGACCCTTTTGCCGTCCCCTTCCGCGACTCTTTTGACCCTTTCGCCGTCCCCTTCCGCGACTCTTTTGACCCTTTCGACGTCCCCTTCCGCGACTCTTTTGACCCTTTCGACGTCCCCTTCCGCGACTCTTTTGACCCTTTCGACGTCCCCTTCCGCGACATCTCTTTTTGCCTTACCCCATTTTTATCTTCTCTCTCCCCTTCTCTTCCAATGAATCTACTTGTATAGATCTCATAATCATTTTAATATCTAAATATTAAAAAGACAAATTTGGTGTAACACAATCTCCCCAGTGAAGAAACCGTTTGCCTAAAACCTCAGCATTCCATGATTCAAGCTCTTATGTTGATTTGGACACCAGCTCCTGACATCAATGGTAAATGCACAGCCATTTCGACCACATGGCAGACTATATGATCCACATTTCATTATGCCGCAACATTTTTAAAATATATGCCTTTTTAACAGTTAAATATTTTTTACATCTTCATTTTTTATTTTTTTTTAAATAACATTTTTATTCTCTTCCAGCCACTGAATTGGCAACACCCATGATGCCACCTGTTGGCCTGAAAACCATTGTCTTGTCCTCACAGACAATTGTCCTAACATGGACTGATTCAACTTTGAGTCGTGCCCAGCGTATTACAGATAACCGCTACTATACAGTGCGCTACGCTCCCGTTTATAACAATCGAAAGTTCAAATACATTAACTCAACTGACCTTAATGCACACAT
Organism: Acanthosepion esculentum; assembly: GCA_964036315.1. Taxonomy (NCBI): domain Eukaryota; kingdom Metazoa; phylum Mollusca; class Cephalopoda; order Sepiida; family Sepiidae; genus Acanthosepion; species Acanthosepion esculentum. The sequence continues at coordinate 41,646,367 of OZ038511.1, read as the reverse complement.
TGATGAGCTAAAACCAAACACTCAGTATGAATTTTCTGTGAAAGTGACCAAAAATCTGAGGAAGAGTACTTGGAGTATGAGTGTGGTAAACACAACTCAAGAAGCTGGTGAGTACTGCTACTTTTTTTTTTTTTTTTTTTTTTTTTTAATATATATCCCGTGACCCATAGGGTAGTAGGGGCACCATGTGTGCTGCAGCCGCAGTAGAAGTGGTGTTTCTTAGATAAGATAGCCCGACGGGTCCCAACCCTCTCCAGGCCAGTTTTAAATTCAGTTTTTCCTTCTCTTAGACTGGTTGCCACCCAAGATTATAGAAACCAGTCTGTACTGCTATTTACCCATAGCTGGGGGGAGAAGATGAGGATTCATGCCTTTCCCAAGGGTATTAGCATATAAGTGGAATGTAATGGATCTGAATGGAATTTGAACTCTGCTCTCCGATTCCTCAATTCGAGCTGCTATCCATTACTCCACCCGGCCTCTTGTATTGCTTACACTTTGTCAAATTGGCATCTGTCAGTCTTGGGAAATTATGAAGTTGTGCTCTGCATGAGCTTTTAAGTTGCAGTATTTGTTGTCAGTAGACTGCTACTTCTCCCCAGTATACAAGACCGAGGTAGGTAGATATGGAAAACAGGACCTCCCTCTCCATGCCCTTGAAATGGTTCAGTGGAATGATACCAATGGTTCCAGCACCATTGAAGGAGTTGCCAGTATATTACTAAATAAAAGCTCAAACTACTTTAAGGACTCCAATTCATGGATTTTTATCCTCAAGGGTTACTCCAGAAACCTTTTACCATTACTGGGTATAACCATGTGGTAGCCAAGGTTAACAGTTTATCCTTTTAAACGTACTGCCCAATTGAGCTGACAAATCAGCACCTGATATTCCCAAGGTGTCTCCAATGTATGTACTGACCAGGTTTAACATTGCTTAACTTTGCTGATCAAATGAACACTATGATCTGACAACTTTGTAAGAATGTAATTAACTAATTTGTACCTACTATCCTCAAAATGAGACGGTCGGCATGAATGGGTTATAGATAGAAAACTATAATTCTGGTATTATAACGAGAAAGACCCATGAAAATTTCAGTTTTCTTATTTAAATTTTCTAATTAATCTTAAGTTAAGTTGCTCATGGCAAGTTCTATGACTATAAAATATATGTATAAATTCCCCTATCACATTGTTAAGTATTTGAGCCTAACAGCTTTAACAATCCTAAAAATGAATGTTAGTTGTTATTTTAAGTGGGTACAAAGGAAAAGGTTTGAAATTGACAACTTTATCTATTTCCATGAAAGCAGCTATTAAACAATTATATCTTTCCTTTCTTTCATTTTCTCAAAGAAAACCAAATAGCATCTGTGATGTTTTGTTCTTCCATTCAATCAAAATAATAGTCCATTGTTTATGAGGTATTGGCAGGAGATATTAAACACTGCTATCTTCACTTCTTTCTTTCTTTCATTCTTTCATTCATTTTCACACTGAAATCAAGTAGCATTTCTGATGTCTTTTAGCAATCAAAGCAGAATAGTCCATTATTTATGAGGTATTGGCAGGAAACGTTAAACACTTCTATATCCCCTTCTTTCTTTCTCATTTTCTCACTGAATCCAAGTAGTGTCTTTTCAACTCTTTCCACGTGATCGGAACAGAATAGGTACTGGCTGGAGATGTTAAACACTTTTTCTTTCATTCTTGAACCAAGTCCCAACAAAAAATTTTTGATGTAAAATGAAATTAATTTTTCAACACTTGCTAAAAAAAGAAATTATCATATATTGATATATCTGGGTAGATATTGGAATTCATGGGAATGAAAGGGCAGATATAGGAACCAAAAACGCCCTGTACATCAAACATTAAAATCCCTCATATAGATTTGACAGAAACCATATGCAAATCCATTACCAAAAAATGGTAAAAATCATTGAGCTCAAAAAACACCCCCCAACAAATCCAACCCACCCTTGGAGGAAGGCCTCTAGGATATAGGATAAGAGACGAGGTAGTCTTAACTAGACTTTACATTGGCCATACTAACATAACCAATTCTTTTGTCTTTAAAAAACAAGAAACCTTCAATATGTCCAGCATGCCAAAAATCATATACCATCAAGTACATACTGACTTTAACCATGTCCAGGAAAAATTCTATAAAAAAAGTAAGACATGAACAAGCTTTTCATACAAACCAACCCAAATAGCATTCTTTACTTTATAAACTACATGAGGCTTTATACAAAAGACGTAATCTCTCACAATCCCCTCAAATTCTTTAGGACCTCTTTAATCAATCAATCCTCTTGTTGATACTGGCTTCATTACCATGTTCCACTTTTTAGAGAAATAACAAACCAAGGCAAAGAACCTCATTTTCTATTATTTTATTGTTAACAAGTCATAACTTTAGAGGCAGGCTTATCATATGATGACTACCATTCACCAAGGCAATTGATCTTCAATTTTACCTATACATCCTTCTCAAAACAAATCAACCCACCACTGGAGGATGGCCTCCAGGATCTAGAAAAATAAGAGGTAGTTCTAGCTAGACTTCACATTGGCCACACACGCCTAACCTATTCTTTTCTTTTTAAAAACAAGGAATCACTAATATATAAATATGCCAACAATCTTGTACCATAAAGGATGTAATTCTAGACTGTATTCAGGAAATTTCAGACAAGCCAAAATGATATAACTCTTGGTCACAGTGTGTCGGTAAAGAATTCTTTTTTCTTCTTTTCTTTCATTCTTTTCTTCTTTTTATTCTTTTCTTTCTTTTCTTTTCTTTTTTCTTTTCTTTTCTTTTCTTTTTTCTTTTCTCTTTTTTCTTTCTTTTTTCTTTTTTTCTTTTTTCTTTTTTTTCTTTTCTTTTTTCTTTTTTTTCTTTTCTTTTTTCTTTCCTTTTTTCTTTTCTTTTTTCTTTTCTTTTTTCTTTTTCTTTTTTTTTTTCTTTTTTTTCTTTTTCTTTTTTTTCTTTTTTTCTCTTTTTCTTTTTTTCTCTTTTTCTCTTTTTCTTTTTTTTCTTTTTTTCTTTTTTCTTTTTTTTCTTTTTTCTTCTCTTTTTTCTTCTCTTTTTTCTTCTCTTTTTTCTTCTCTTTTTTCTTTTCTCTTTTTTCTTTTCTCTTTTTTCTTTTCTCTTTTTTCCTTTCTCTTTTTTCTTTTCTTTTCTTTTCTTTTTTCTTTTCTTTTCTTTTCTTTTTTCTTTTCTTTTCTTTTTTCTTTTCTTTTCTTTTTTCTTTTCTTTTCTTTTTTCTTTTCTTTTTTCTTTTCTTTTTTCTTTTCTTTTTTCTTTTCTTTTTTCTTTTCTTTTTTCTTTTCTTTTTTCTTTTCTTTTTTCTTTTCTTTTTTCTTTTCTTTTTTCTTTTCTTTTTTCTTTTTTCTTTTTTCTTTTCTCTTTTTTCTTTTCTCTTTTTTCTTTTTTCTTTTCTTTTCTTTTTCTCTTTTCTTTTTTCTTTTCTTTTTCTCTTTTCTTTTTCTCTTTTCTTTTTCTCTTTTCTTTTTCTCTTTTCTTTTTCTCTTTTCTTTTTCTCTTTTCTTTTTCTCTTTTCTTTTTCTCTTTTCTTTTTCTCTTTTCTTTTTCTCTTTTCTTTTTCTCTTTTCTTTTTCTCTTTTCTTTTTCTCTTTTCTTTTTCTCTTTTCTTTTTCTCTTTTCTCTCTTTCTCTTTTCTTTTTCTCTTTTTTCTCTTTTCTCTCTTTCTCTTTTCTTTTTTTCTCTTTTCTCTTTTCTTTTTTTCTCTTTTCTCTTTTCTTTTTTTCTCTTTTCTTTTCTCTTTTAATTATTTCTCATTTTATTATCTAATTCTTACAATGTGATATTATTTTAGCTCCAGGAGGCGTACCTCGAGATCTCACTCCTGCTACTGTGGACAGTAATCCTTTGTCTGTTACACTCAGCTGGCAACCACCACAGAGACCTAATGGTCAACTCACAGGTAAGTAATTTGGAACTTTCTTATCAGAAAGGTTAAATTAAGATATTAATACATTTCTGAGCAGCTGAACATTAATGAGTAGAAGTAATATTTAAGACAAATATTTTTCTTTCTTTTTATGAAATTTTTTTATATAAACTTTTTTTTTTTTTAAATAAATCATTTGGTTTGAAAAGATTTTTATGAACCTTTTTTTTTTTTTTTTTTTTTTTAATAAGCCTATCAGTCTTTAAATGATTTCAACTATTAAATCCCTGGAGTACTGACCAAATTATTTAAAAATCTGTATATATGACATTACTGCAATTGATATATCTCAAAAACCATTGAAAATAACATTACAAGTTCATTTTACATAAATTGATTTTTCTTTCAAATGATACCAAATTCATCCTCCTTGGTATGTGTATTTACTTGACCCCCCACTGAGTCAGGTTGTGACACAAGGTCGGTTTTTAACGTGGGGACCCGAGTGTTTTCACTCGGGCCGCTGGTCATAGCTGGTCCAGGCCAGAGCCGGTCCAAGCTAGTCGTAGCCGTGATACTACCAGTGCAGGGACGAATCCCTGTGCCAGGTAAGTATAATCCTCCTTGATATGACTGGCTAATAAGATATGGTTTTGGAAATCTGTGTAATTGTAAAAGTTGTAGATTTCCAATACCTTTTAGTTAATTATGTGACGGGTGTTAACAAATGCCCGTGTGTGTATGTATGTATGTGTGTGTATATATATATATATATATATATAAAACAATATTTACATGTTTGTAAAAAGATTTATTCAACTACACATTTGACATATTTTACATTTCACCATCTTTGAGACAGCTTCAGGATTCCAGCCTCAAAAAGATTTTTACCAATGTGAAAAAACATGTTAGTAAATAAATGTTTTCCTTCTTGGCGTTATTCATACTGTCTTTTTATATATATATATATATATATATATATATATATATATATATATAAACTCATAACTTCCTAGAACCTTTAAGGAAAACTCTAGTTGATAATACAAGGATCCTTTTCAGGTCACATAGTCGTACACAGCTCATTATTAGGGAGGCTCTGCTTATTAAACTTTGTTCCCCCACTATCAACCTTACACTACTTAACAGAGGAGATGCTGTGTTAAGTGTGTTCTAAAAATAGAAGTCTTACCCCGGTCAACTGGGCGTGCACAGCACATGACCACCAAGGAATACACAAACTGCTCAAACTCCACTCTATAAAATTACTATGTAGCAGCCACACACAGAATTTCACCATTGAAACACATCCTTGATAATGGCTAGAGAAGTAGCCAGAAACACTTGGAACGATTATAACTATGGACAATTCCTGTATTCTTTAACCTCTGAAAAATGGAATTAGATTGCTGGAAAAACTCAAAAAAAGATTAATTAAATCTTCCTTGTTGTCTCTTTTCAATGAAAAATGCATGAAGGAAAGGTTGCTGCCCAAATACACACACACACACACACACACACACACACACACGCATAATCATATTTTAACAGATTTTTTTTTTTTTTTTTTTTTTTTTTAGAAACCCATTATTAAAATTAATTTTTTTAATAAATCTATATCTAACACTTCCACTGCTGTAGACATACTTATACATCTATAAAACTTATATTGCTTACTATCAATGTGTGTAAATATTTTCATGACATTGTGAAATGTCAGTCACATCTGTTTGTGTTTAACTAACACTAAGTGCTACCTCTGGACCAAAATAGACATATATTTGTGCACAATATGACATATTTTGTGAGGGACTTTTATTATATTGTATTGGGTGGGGGTCATTTGCTTAGTCTGTACTACAAAGTATTTAATCAAAACCAAAAAGGTAGCACTCAAGAGAAATCTCTCTCAGCATCTTTATAGCCATTTATTTCTTGTAAATGGTAATTTCCTTCCCCCCCCCCCCACCAAAATTGTTTTGGATTGGGTTTCTGGTTCATTCTATTGAACTAAACCCAATCCTTTTTCTTCTTGTGTTTTGGTTGCATTATCAGCTTGCTTAGGGCATTACCTCTTAATCTATAACCCTCTACTTCCGATGGCTCTTGGGCCTTGTACAGAATTTTTTTTTTTTTTTTTAAATAAAAAATCTGGCCAGCACAGCCAGGCAACAATGCTATAATAGTTCAACAGTATTTTAGAAACTTAGAATTAATACAGTTTTATTTTAGTTTTTTTATAATACTGAATTTTATGGTGGGGTACAATGGCTTATAAGTAAAAATCTATAATTAAACAGGATTTTTTTAAAGAAAATTATAATACTAGATTTTTATTTTAATTTCTATAATATCTGATTTTACAGTAGACATTAATAGCTTAAATGACCATCATCAACATTACTTATTGATTTTGTTGTAAATTTCCTTTAAACTTTTTCATTTGTGCTAATGCAGCGTTTTGTTTTATCTCTCTGAATTCTTAGGCTATTTAATTTTCTACACAACGGACTCTCACCAAGAAGATCGCGATTGGGTTGTACACAACGTTGACGGAGACAAATTATCAGCTACCATAAAAGACCTAACACCAGACACTACGTATTTCTTTAAGATGCAAGCTCGCAACAATAAGGGATATGGACCAATGTCTCCTACTGTTGTCTACAGAACCTCAAAAGGTTGGTAATTGCTTTTTAATCTGCTTTTACTCTGGTCTTTGATGTGAAATCTCAAATAAGTATTTTGCAGTTTTTTTCATTGTCTCTCTTCCTTTTGGAAATTAGTTAGAAGTGATTTATTAGGAACAATGGCAGAAAATGTCCTGATCTCTTGTGTACATTTCAAGAATGGCAGTTTAAGGCAGGTGTACAATGCTGATTGGACTTGACTTTTATCCAGGTGTTAGACTTATCATACACTAGCAGAAACCTTTAGAATTTCAGTTTTTCTATTCTGATGAATCATAAATTTTTAATTTAACGATTTAATAGGGGTTTGTGGAAAGGGGGTGATGGTTAGTAGCTCAGAACACGAAATAGGCAAACCAAGTTCAAATTCCAATTGATTTCATTACATCCACTTTTGAGCAAATACCTTGGGGGAAAGTATGAACCCATTTCTCCTACCCACAACTATGGGTTAAATATGGCAGACTTGAATCTAAAGCCTTGGTTGGCAGCCAGTCTAGGAGAAGGGCAACTGTGAATTCCCAAACTCGGGTAGATGGGACCCATGTGTGGTTGTCTAAAGGAAGAAAAACCTGCTAAAAGCTACAAAGGACAGCAATGTATATAGAGCCATGATCATGCACACCCTAAAGGGACACGGTACATAGATATCTGAAATCATGGCATACAAGAACTGGATTCTAAATCTAAAACTCAAACAGAAGGAAAAATAACAGTTTAAAAAATTAGTATAAAATATATCTACACCTTTTGCATTGCATCCACTCTGAATGCATTTCCGACAGAAGAGTAAGATCCCATCAAATGAGCATCCCCCAGGTGGATGCTTGCAGAAACTCGTATAAGCCAGACCCATACCTTACCATTTCTTAATCTAGTGTGAACTTGACCTATGTTTGTCTATTAATTCATTGTTTTTCATGCAATAAGGCTTATCTTCAACATTAACAAAACCGACACGATTACATTGGTCATAAAACCTTAATGTGTATCTTGAATAAAGTTTATAATTTTGGAAATGAAGCCTACAAAGGGAAGTAATACATTTTCCAATCAAAAGGAAATTATTCTTTCAACAAAAATAATTTTTATGAAAAGAGAGCTTTCTCTAATTATTCGCTGAAAACAATTTAAAGATTAGGCCTGTTTCATTTTTATTTTTTATTAAAATACTTTACTTTGGTGTGTGTTTATATACAAACACACAGTATAGGACTGGTGTATACAGAATAAATTCCAATAACCAAAAAATACTATTCTTAAAAGAGTGCTCAATACAAAGTAGAGGAAATATTATTTATTCAAAAATTATGACATAAACATGTTATAAAATCACTACAAATATAGTCATTTTGTTTCAATATTTCTGGCGTCTTATCAACTGCACTTGATAAAGAAGTGTTGAAACAAAATGGCTATTTTTGTAGTGATTTTATAACATATTTGTTATAATAATCGAATAAATTTTTTATATATATATATATATATATATATATATATATATATATATATATATATATATATTCAAACAAAAGGTTTGTCACTTACCTGATTGATGTTACCTTCAGCATTGTGCTGCCCTGGACAAAATGCTAAAAAACATTGCTTTAGACACCCAGTTTAAACTCGAATTCACAAAACACGGACGAATTCCATTGAAAACGAAAGATTTTTATTCTGTGAATCAGGTAAAAAATCTGAAAGAAAAATAAACAAAAACAGGTGAGTCCACTGCGACGGAAGAGACAGAAAATAACAAGAGGAAAGGCAGCTCAGCGTTGAGAGCTAGAAAGAGGCAATTCACAAAGGTAGACATGGTAAAAGAGCAGGACCAAACGTCTGAGCAAATTCAGCCTAGAAAAGTCCTATATAACTTCCTAAATATCAATAATTCAGGGCTAGAAAGAGCAAGCTGGTTGAATGAGCAACCCAGAAACAAAGAGGCGACAAACTACTTGTCGTGCTACGATCAAACATTTCAATACAAAGCGATGAAAAGGCTAAAGAAGAATTAAATAAACATACCAAAGTTATATGGAAAGGCGGAGCAGCGAGCAAGGGTGCGTGCATGCAGGGACCGAATCAGGAAGAACTCTGAAGATCCCGCCAAAAGACAAACTCTATTCTCGTGGCTTATCGCGTTGCCGAAAGTAGATAATAACGGCAATGCGTGATAAAAAAGGGAATTAAAGCTAAGGAAGCATAGTCTATGCTAGAAAACACAAAGGAAAGAGAAAGGAAAAGATAAAATAAAAAACAGTAACAAGAAAAGACGTCGCAGCGAGACGAGAGGTAAAAAGGTAAACAAAGAAACGGTGTCCGGTGAATTTGTCCTTGTTGACGGAAGGTCCATGTCACTAACGTGATAAGCATCCCAAATCCAGCGTTTCAAAGATGGACTCTCTGTGAATCACTTTGTCGACTTGGTTAGTGGGTATCAACAATTATATATATTGCATTTAAACATTATTTTATATATTTTTAGCATTTTAAATGTTATTTTTAGTGGATACCCCTATTTGAGTAGATGTTCTGTTTATTTATTAAATAGTATATTTATTTATTTTCGTCTACTGGCCTGAATAATTGAGAAATATTATTAAAAAAAAATATGCACCCTCTGACAGTATTCGAACTTTCCTCCCCCCTCTACCACAGAGTCTCACCAATCATCCAAGGCCGAATAAATACTGTTTAATAAATACTCAGATGTGGATATTCACTAAAAATAACATTTAAAGTGTTATAAGCTTGGACATGCCAGTCATGTAATGGACAATGGCTCAGAACTGTTAATTGAAAAACAGTTTCAATTCCAGTTGGGTTCATTATAGTCACTTATGAGAAAGGTATGAAGCCACCTCTTCTCTCCCCAGCTATGGGTTAATTAGTAAGACATCTTTAAATCATTGTATTTTTTTTTTTTTTTTTAGATAAAAATCTAAAAATATTTTCTGACTTTAAACAACCCACAAAGGGTTGATAAGCTGTAAAAAAAAAAAAAAAAAAAAAGAAAAAAAAAAAAATCAATCAGCATTGAAGATTATCAACTATTATTACCAAACACTATAACATTGGTGAAATTAGTTGATTTTTACATGTCGACACTTGTCGAACCTTGATTATAAAATTTTTTTTTTTCAAGATATTTTCATTTATTGTTCCCAAAGAGCATGTGGCTTATGCTTCTATTATTTATTTCCTACCTTTCCTTCTTGTATGTGTGTTGACTGCATTGTCTCAGTCTTCTTCCATTACAACCAGTGTATGCATGACCTTCGTTAATTTGCATGCATGTTGCCCTCTCTCTCACAATATTAAGGTTGTTTTTTTTATATACACCTACACTGAATATTAGGATAATTTTATATAAAAAAAAAAAAAACTTTAAACAAAACACACCCTGATACAGTTAACCAATCAATGCCCACTGTAAAAACCAGTGTTATAAAAATTAAAATAAAATTCCGGTATTAATTTTAGGCTTCTGAAATTATATTAACAGTATGTAAATATATAAATTAAAAATTAGAAAAGTTTATACAACCTGTTATTAGGTTGGTGCAAAAATAATATCGTTTTTTGACGTTCAACTTCATGTGAGAAAACGACATTATTTTTGCACCAACCTAATATTAATAATAGACTTTAAAAATATGGTATCAATCATAAGGAAATAAATATCTGACAAATTAAAGATTTATTTCTTAAAAATCTGGTATCAATCATGGATTTATAAGGAAATAAATATCTGACATAAATATCTGACATAAATTAAAGATTTATTTCTTAAAAATCTGGTATTAATTTTAAGTTTTTAAAAATATCCAGTGTTAGATTATAAAAATATAAAATGTCAATTCTTGTTCTTTTTAGTGTTCTCTCTCATTAATAAAGTTTTTCTCATTTTTTTTTTTTCTCCTCATATTTTCTAACACTCAGTAACCCCTTGCGTGTTGGTGGCTTTATTGCCTTCCTTGAGCTGAAATGATTAAAAAAAAAAATTAAGTAAATAAATAAAAATTATAAAGGTTTATAAAAGTCGAGTATTAGGCCCACCATCCCAAAAATTGGACAGTAGGCATTAAAAGAAGTTAACAAGATTGAAATTAGAAGACGTGATTTCCAAAACTAGAAATGTTAAGAGTTGTGGAAAAATGGTCTTTTCCTTTTTTTTTTTTTTTTTTTTTTAACCAGGGGTGTGGGGGCGTCATTCAACCTTTTCCACTGATGAGAAATTTTATAACTTGTTGAGTTATTTTCCCCTTCATTACTTTTTTGGAATTCAACAACTCTTTCCTTTGCATGCAGGTTAAAACAAATAGGTCCATAAATTTTGCAATTTCCAGAAAGAAATGTGTCAAAACTTACTGGACAAAGCTCAGATGCAATACTATTTGAATTTCTTAAATTTAATCCTACTCATGTCAAATGAAGCAAGAGAAATTAAAATGAAAGAGCAAGATAAATAAGATGAAAAAAACCTCAAAAGTTAGTCTCCATGAAGTCTCCTAAAATATCTCTTGGACGAAGCTCACTTTCGCACAGTATCAGATTCAAGGCTAGAGAGCTTGATCAGTTGATTTCATTTTACGTATATCTGAGAAGAGATGGATTCATGCCTTTCCAAAAAGCATTGCTATAAAGTTAATGAAATAATGTTGGCCAAAATATTTCCTTCAAAATACTAAAGTTAAATGCACAGTACTATCGACACCTCTCTTAATGCATTATGTTCATTTATTTTTGGCTGTAGAACCACAAATTTGGTGAAAAATGTTCACAACTTGGTTAATATAATATACTAATAATGAAATTAGTGAGGTATAAAAAACCGTATGTTTAATAGTGTTTAATACTGACCTTGACTACTAAGAAAGGCCAATCAAAAGAAAAAAAAGAATCTAGGCATGACTGATCTTAACTGGTTTGCTCATAAAAGATTGGGAAAGGTGTTTGGAATAATTTTTGTTGATTAGCATTCATTTGACCTTTCTCATGCTACAACATTTGTTAGAATTAGAAAATAGTGATTTTTTTTTTTTTATCCTTTTAGAACACGGTCCATTTCATAATATAAATGTCAATTTGATCCATGATTTTTTTTTTAAAGAGATATCTGTATTATTTACAAATGTCAATTTTGAAGCTGCTTACATTATTGATAATTTTGTACTATGAATTGGGGGCAAAGGGCAGCATCAGTAGTCCATAGTTATCAATAATGAAAGTACAGTTTCAAACTTGACATTTGTAAATAAAAACACAGTACAGATAACTCTTAAGTCGAGGACCAATTTGACACTGTATTTTAATATACATAACTTTATTTTTTTTTTTTTGAGGCAGGACCAAGATTAATCTTTGACAAAACAAAGTGTGTCCTGCCTGACAAAGGATTTGTCATGATTTAGAGTGAGATTTTACAAGGCCAGGTTCTCACAGTAGTTCGATACCCTATCTCTAGGAAGGTTGCCATTCAAGGCTTGAGACCTCATCCTACCTGTATATAAATCAAACATGTTTCACATTTATTAGAGCTTCATTTTTTTTCTTTTTCTCCATATCTTATACTTTGCTTTTATTAAAGTTTCATCAGAGAATGTTGGATTTATAAACGTTTCCTATTTGTTTCTTATCCTATCATTGTCAGATTACAATCCATATTTGATCTGATTTCATATAGGCTGGCTGTTGGCTCTTATAAGAAGTTCATCCACCCTTTGACAGGTGTCTCTCCACCTCTCCCTCTACCCCTCTCTCATGAAGTTGACATGCCATTGGAGCACTGTTTTAGACAACAACCACCCATACCTGCAACAAGTTGTAAAATGGGTTACACATTACCAGTAGCAGGCTTAAACCTAACCTGAAATTTAAAAAGTTTCAATTTTGAGGAAGGCCTAATGAATGCTATTTACAAAAATTATTTAAAAAAAAAAAAAAAAAAAATTCTATTTTTTATGAGAGGACCAGTCAACCTTAGTAGTGTATATATATATATATATATATATATATATATATATATATATATAATGTGTGTGTGTATGTATAATGTTTAAGGTTTGTGTATATGTTTGTGATTTATTTTTTTTTTATGGAGCTGACTCTTGTGTTGTGGTTTTTGTGCTTTTGGTGCTGATAAGTGTATAATTGCATTGTCTTTGTTGTTTTTTTTTGTTTTTTTATTTTCCCCTAAAATATGTCCAGCTGATGGAACAGGTGGAGGTTTGGTGCAAGTCCCTGACTTACTGCCCAACTCCCGTCATTATGATGTGAAGTATAACTCAGGCCGGAAATACTTCTCTCCTGATGACAATAATAGACACGGGTTCATTCATCCGAGAGGTAAGCGGTGGTGTACTGGCCTGAATATAAATTTCTCTCTCTCTCTCTTTCTCTAATGCTATTTTTAACAAACTAACCACACTGCTTAACCAAAAACTGCGCCATTCTGCTTTCATCACCCAATAAATATCAATTTTTGAGACCTTATAATATGCCGATCGACTCAGATTAGTGTCCTTATCTTGTTTATTATCAACATGTTTCAACCATCATACTCTCTAGCCTTCTTCAGTTATCATAGGTCCATGAAATTACTAACCAAACTTAGATCTACCTCTATGGATCGAATATTTCTCATTCCACGCCCCATGTGAGCGTGTGTAGGATTTGCGTGCCGTGTAACCAATATCAATATGGAAAGTGAAGCCAGCGAGCCATGTTCAAAATCCAGGATAGTCTGTTGTGTTCACTTTTGCACAAATGCCTTTGCAGAAGTAGACTGAGTAGGGTAGACCGAGCTCTCTAGCTATAAGTGGTAACCAGTCCGAGAGAAGGAAAAGGAAAATTTCTGAATTCCAAACCATGGAGAAGGCAGGGAGAAAACAACTATCTTTCCCAAGAAGACCTGGTAATTCTCAGATAATAAAGAAAAGGGATGTGTGGAGAACCATGATCACCTATATCCTGAACGGACATGGAATCAAAAAATAAAAATGACCATGCTGGACACCTAAACTTTTCATTTTCATTTAATTTTTTTTTTCACTTTTTCGTGTGTGGCTAATTTTTGTTGAATAGCATTCATTAGATCTTTCTCCAAGCATGGGGCTTATGGCCATATGTTGAAACACCAGTTTTCATATGATCATTAAAGTTGAGCAATATCAAGCCTGGTCAGAACCTAGATGAGTGACCACTTAGTAATATCAGGTGCTCTAAGCTTGGATGTGCAGGTGGAGTAATGGATAACTCGGAATCGAAGAGTAAAGTTCAATTCCAGTTCATTATATTCATTTATGCGCAGATACCCATAAGAAAAGGTATGAATTCACCTTTTCTCCCCCTGGCTATGGGTTAATTAGTAGGACTTGTATCAGTAAATCTTTCTCAAAAAAAAAATCTTACAATCTAAAGATATTTTTAAATAACCTGCAATTTTACTTTAGGGTTACTGCTACATTGAAACTGCTTAACTTCAGTGATCATATGGGAACCAATGTCTAGTCTGGTCAGTGTTGAAATGGGTGACTGTTTGGGAATATCAGGTGCTGTAAGCTTGAATGTGCAGGTGGTGTAATGAATAATAGCCCAGAATAGTTAATCGAAGTTCTAATTTGACATGCGTTCATTACATTCACTTACAAATACCCCTGGGAAAGGTATGAATCAACCTCTTCTTCCCCTAGCTATAGGTTAATTAGTAAGACTTGCATCACTAAATCATTATCTCGAAAAAATTTATAATCTAAAATTATTTTCTGGCTTTAAAGAACCTGCAAAAGGGTTGATAAACCATAGAAAATTAATCAATATTTTTATTTTATTTACAAATTGTGCCCACATCATTGACAACTGCTGACGTTTTTTTTTTCCAGTTTTTAAATAAACTTTTAAATAAGATTTATGATTTTTCTTTATGGCTTTAGTTTTATTATGGAGACCCTTGCACAAAGGGAGATAAATATTTATTAAATGGTGTGGTGCACCTCATAGGTGCAGCTGAAGAGGATAACAGGTGAGATGCAATGATTGAAAGACAAGCAAAGATTTAGAAACCATTTCAAAAAATTCATCTGCCAAAAGTAAATATGATTTCAAAATTTAAAATTATTATTATGGATTACTTGTACTCACATGCATGAGTCCCAGTATAAATAGTTATAAATAATTTCTGTCTATATTTCTGAGATGTGGTATTGTAACTATTTACTTTGTTAGGACTATTGTACATATCTTTGTTGTCATTCATGATATTTCGGCTATCTTATGCTCAGGCCTTCTTCAGGTGATATATGTTGGAATTTCAAACTGAAACCTGGAACTAGAACGATCTACTCCAGTGAACGAAATAAAGGATTCGGTTTGAAATTCCAACATATTTGTTTAAATATAGGAAAAAAAAATAAGAATCAGTATTTGCAAGACATCACATGATGAACCATAAACAAAACAATGGTTTCCTTTTTTGAGGATGTGTGTAGGAAAAGCATGATATAGAAATCATTTTATTATTTCATTTTTTTTTTTTTTTAATTTCTAAGGATACAGTAAGTAGCAATATTTCCAATCACATCATCTTTATACAGGGTGACCCCCAAAAAACGGGAATTTTTGAAGTGCGTATTGCCAGACATGAGCAAGTGGCAACACTGCGAGACAGTGACCTTGAGCAAGTAAACATTTCGCCATTTTAGTAACGAGAATGAAATTCACAGTATTCCAGCCGAGATGTTGCAGCAGTCAATGAGGAATCTCAACAGCAGATTTCAATAATGCTTTCGTACAGGAGGATTCCATCTACAGGACGTAATTTTAAAAAAATGAAAATTCCATCATTGTTTCTTAAATGGCATGTTTTAAGGTTTCAATTACTATGAATCAAATATTTTTCTTCCATCACTCTTGGTTTTATTGGATTGTTAAAAAGTTCCCATTTTTTTGGGGGGGGTCACCCTGTATAATCAATAAGCAGTCATCTTGTACTACAGATATACGATAAATTCATGAAAATTTGCTATATTTTTACCTTGTCTTATCTAAAGATCACCTTATATGTGGAAATATGCACCGTTTCACAAAAACTTATTTTTAAAAAAAAAATCCCTGATTGGACACAAAAACAACATTAATAGTACCGTTATCAGTGATGTGAATACAGTATAAAGAAAACTCTTAAAAATCAGGATCATTTTAACAGTGTCTTTATACAGGGTGCCCCCACCCCACCCCAAATCGAGATCATTTAAAATATGAATATCTGAGTAACTACATGTCCCAGGCAAATGAAATTAAATAGGCTTCATGTTGAACAGTAAAAGATTTATCAAAATTCAAACAAGGTATTCAAAGGGATGTAGATTTTATAACTGATTTCACAAATGTTCAAGGTGTGTACCACGTGTGACTTGACACATGTCAAGTTGGTTGTCCAACTCCTGCCAAACATGTTGTAGCTTGCCTTGCGTAACATTCTTCAGTGCCTCTATGATTACCTGCTTAAGTTCCTCTAGGCTTGTAGGAAGAGTGGGTATATAGATGTAGACTTTTCCTTTCACATAGCCCCATAGAAAAAAAGCACGAGATGTCAAGTCAGGTGAACATGATGGCCATTTCAACAGAAGATTCTCATTGTCACTAACATGCTCAATTCATCTTCCTGGCAGATTCTCATTAAGATAAGTCAACTTAGTTACAAATTTTATTAAAATTTGAGATTATTTGAGCAAGGATTGACTATTTTATTAAACTACAAAATGATGTCAATTTTGGGGGGATAAAAAAAAATAATAATATAATAAAAAAAAAAAATAAAAATAAAAAAGATCAGTATATTTTATGATAGTATTTTTAAATTTTTTGATATGTTTTTATCATTTTATGATAGTAAATAATAAAAAAGATCAGTATATTTTAAACTGAGAAACATTGTGTTTACAAGAATGTCTAATGAATGCTAATCAATGGGAATTAGAAAGAATTGTCTTTTTCTTTTTTCTATTACAAGCGGACCAGATGTGTAAAAAAAAAAAAAAAAAAAAAATTTAAGAAATTTAGGGCAAAAAATGACAAAAATCTATTGTACTTTTTTCTTAAAGTTTAAACTAGGAAAGTGTTGTATTCAATCAATAAGGGTGGGTTGGATTTTGATATACTAGGATTTATAAAAAACTATTTAGGGAATATAATTCTTTCATATAAGAAAACGAAAAAGAAAGATAGTATTAATATAACCAATTATGCAGATTATTTAAAAAAAAAAAAAAAATAGGATGAAATTTAACTCTCTGCTTAAAAGATTTAAATACTTGGTTTTAATTTTTTAAAAGTTGAGGAAGAACTATTTTCTGCAATTCTGAGATGAAACGTTCTCATTATTCCATAAATTGCCCAGACTAACAACTTTATTTTATCACAATGGCTTTGTTGTTGCATTCTTCAGCCTTCCTCCGGTGCATAAAAATGCTTTGCACTTTGATTTAGATCTCACCCTTACTACTACTACCTGCTTATCACGCAACACATTAGCCACAGAATTTTGAAAAAAATTAATTTGCTTATTTTCTCTGCTTCTCCATTAATAATCAAAATTGCAATTCCATTTTCACCATAAGTTGCAAGCATAATTTCATTAACGTCTAATTACTAGGTCTGCTATGAAAAGTTGGTTTGTTGTGTAGTGCTATAGTTTTTCTCAGCATAATCTTACACATAAGTCCACCATTCATCCTTGCCTTGAGTATTGCCACCACATCTGGTCTGTGTCTCCTGCTATGCATTTAGAGATTCTAGATAAACTCCAAAGAAAATGTGATTGGTCATGACCTAGTATCTTGACTCCAGTCACTTTCCCACTGTTGTAATGTAGCTTCCCTGTTCATTTTTTTTTTTTTTTTTTTAATATAGATATTTTCATGGTAATTGTTCTAATGAACTTTTCTCTAATGTACCTAGACTTTATGAATTTAAGGGCAGTATTATATTGGCACCTAAGTTTCATCATATGTTGTTGAAATGGCTAGATGTAACCATACGTTCTATGCTAACAGTTTCTTCTTTAGCACTACTCACTTGTAAAACTCTTCTAGCTTTCCAGTCAACTTTGATCTTCAAAAATGTAAGCACAATATCAGTCATTTTGGATATTGTCTTTTATTTCTTTGAATTTCTGGAATGAAGTGTTGTTATACATTGTTTCCTTCAAACCAGTTTCCTTAATTTTGCACTATTTTTTTCTCGACAGAATCTTTTACATATTTATAAGTCTGCCATTTGATCCTGTTTTGAATATTGCTACCACATCTGGTCTAGTGCTTCTACTATATATTTAGGGATCCTTGATAAAATCCAAAGAAGAATCTGGAATGTTATTGGTCCTGACCTACCATCTTGGCTTTTGTTACTTTCTCACCACTATAACATAGCTTTGCTGTGCCTTTTCTATAAATACCTTCATGGTAATTGTTCTGATGAACTTTCCCCTCTATTGGTCCTGAGCTGACATCTCAGCTTCAATCACTTTCCCACTGCCATAATGTAGCTTCCCTGTACCTTTTCTATAAATACTTTCATGGTAATTGTTCTGATGAACTTTCCCCTCTATTGGTCCTGAGCTGACATCTCACCTTCAATCACTTTCCCACTGCCATAATGTAGCTTCCCTGTGCCTTTTCTATAAATACCTTCATGGTAATTGTTCTGATGAACTTTCCCCTCTATTGGTCCTGAGCTGACATCTCACCTTCAATCACTTTCCCACTGCCATAACATAGCTTCCCTGTGCCTTTTCTATAAATACCTTCATGGTAATTGTTCTGATGAACTTTCCCCTCTATTGGTCCTGAGCTGACATCTCAGCTTCAATCACTTTCCCACTGCCATAACATAGCTTCCCTGTACCTTTTCTATAAATACCTTCATGGTAATTGTTCTGATGAACTTTCCCCTCTATTGGTCCTGAGCTGACATCTCAGCTTCAATCACTTTCCCACTGCCATAATGTAGCTTCCCTGTACCTTTTCTATAAATACTTTCATGGTAATTGTTCTGATGAACTTTCCCCTCTATTGGTCCTGAGCTGACATCTCAGCTTCAATCACTTTCCCACTGCCATAATGTAGCTTCCCTGTGCCTTTTCTATAAATACCTTC
This sequence comes from Acanthosepion esculentum, assembly GCA_964036315.1. Taxonomy (NCBI): domain Eukaryota; kingdom Metazoa; phylum Mollusca; class Cephalopoda; order Sepiida; family Sepiidae; genus Acanthosepion; species Acanthosepion esculentum. The sequence continues at coordinate 41,627,596 of OZ038511.1, read as the reverse complement.
ATGGTAATTGTTCTGATGAACTTTCCCCTCTATTGGTCCTGAGCTGACATCTCACCTTCAATCACTTTCCCACTGCCATAACATAGCTTCCCTGTGCCTTTTCTATAAATACTTTCATGGTAATTGTTTGGATGAACTTTCCCCTTTATTGTTCCTGAGCTGACATCTCAGCTTCAATCACTTTCCCACTGCCATAATGTAGCTTCCCTGTACCTTTTCTATAAATACTTTCATGGTAATTGTTCTGATGAACTTTCCCCTCTATTGGTCCTGAGCTGACATCTCAGCTTCAATCACTTTCCCACTGCCATAATGTAGCATCCCTGTACCTTTTCTATAAATACTTTCATGGTAATTGTTCTGATGAACTTTCCCCTCTATTGGTCCTGAGCTGACATCTCAGCTTCAATCACTTTCCCACTGCCATAATGTAGCTTCCCTGTGCCTTTTCTATAAATACTTTCATGGTAATTGTTCTGATGAACTTTCCCCTCTATTGGGCCTGAGCTGACATCTCAGCTTCAATCACTTTCCCACTGCCATAATGTAGCTTCCCTGTACCTTTTCTATAAATACTTTCATGGTAATTGTTCTGATGAACTTTCCCCTCTATTGGTCCTGAGCTGACATCTCAGCTTCAATCACTTTCCCACTGCCATAATGTAGCATCCCTGTACCTTTTCTATAAATACTTTCATGGTAATTGTTCTGATGAACTTTCCCCTCTATTGGGCCTGAGCTGACATCTCAGCTTCAATCACTTTCCCACTGCCATAATGTAGCTTCCCTGTACCTTTTCTATAAATACTTTCATGGTAATTGTTCTGATGAACTTTCCCCTCTATTGGTCCTGAGCTGACATCTCAGCTTCAATCACTTTCCCACTGCCATAATGTAGCTTCCCTGTACCTTTTCTATAAATACTTTCATGGTAATTGTTCTGATGAACTTTCCCCTCTATTGGTCCTGAGCTGACATCTCAGCTTCAATCACTTTCCCACTGCCATAATGTAGCTTCCCTGTACCTTTTCTATAAATACTTTCATAGTAATTGTTCTGATGAACTTTCCCCTCTATTGGGCCTGAGCTGACATCTCAGCTTCAATCACTTTCCCACTGCCATAATGTAGCTTCCCTGTACCTTTTCTATAAATACTTTCATGGTAATTGTTCTGATGAACTTTCCCCTCTATTGGTCCTGAGCTGACATCTCAGCTTCAATCACTTTCCCACTGCCATAATGTAGCTTCCCTGTGCCTTTTCTATAAATACCTTCATGGTAATTGTTCTGATGAACTTTCCCCTCTATTGGTCCTGAGCTGACATCTCACCTTCAATCACTTTCCCACTGCCATAACATAGCTTCCCTGTGCCTTTTCTATAAATACTTTCATGGTAATTGTTTGGATGAACTTTCCCCTTTATTGTTCCTGAGCTGACATCTCAGCTTCAATCACTTTCCCACTGCCATAATGTAGCTTCCCTGTGCCTTTTCTATAAATACTTTCATGGTAATTGTTCTGATGAACTTTCCCCTCTATTGGTCCTGAGCTGACATCTCAGCTTCAATCACTTTCCCACTGCCATAATGTAGCTTCCCTGTGCCTTTTCTATAAATACTTTCATGGTAATTGTTCTGATGAACTTTCCCCTCTATTGGTCCTGAGCTGACATCTCAGCTTCAATCACTTTCCCACTGCCATAATGTAGCTTCCCTGTACCTTTTCTATAAATACTTTCATGGTAATTGTTCTGATGAACTTTCCCCTCTATTGGTCCTGAGCTGACATCTCAGCTTCAATCACTTTCCCACTGCCATAATGTAGCATCCCTGTACCTTTTCTATAAATACTTTCATGGTAATTGTTCTGATGAACTTTCCCCTCTATTGGTCCTGAGCTGACATCTCAGCTTCAATCACTTTCCCACTGCCATAATGTAGCTTCCCTGTGCCTTTTCTATAAATACTTTCATGGTAATTGTTCTGATGAACTTTCCCCTCTATTGGGCCTGAGCTGACATCTCAGCTTCAATCACTTTCCCACTGCCATAATGTAGCTTCCCTGTACCTTTTCTATAAATACTTCCATGGTAATTGTTTGGATGAACTTTCCCCTTTATTGTTCCTGAGCTGACATCTCAGCTTCAATCACTTTCCCACTGCCATAATGTAGCTTCCCTGTGCCTTTTCTATAAATACTTTCATGGTAATTGTTCTGATGAACTTTCCCCTCTATTGGTCCTGAGCTGACATCTCAGCTTCAATCACTTTCCCACTGCCATAATGTAGCTTCCCTGTACCTTTTCTATAAATACTTTCATGGTAATTGTTCTGATGAACTTTCCCCTCTATTGGGCCTGAGCTGACATCTCAGCTTCAATCACTTTCCCACTGCCATAATGTAGCTTCCCTGTACCTTTTCTATAAATACTTTCATGGTAATTGTTCTGATGAACTTTCCCCTCTATTGGGCCTGAGCTGACATCTCAGCTTCAATCACTTTCCCACTGCCATAATGTAGCATCCCTGTACCTTTTCTATAAATACTTTCATGGTAATTGTTTGGATGAACTTTCCCCTCTATTGGTCCTGAGCTGACATCTCAGCTTCAATCACTTTCCCACTGCCATAATGTAGCTTCCCTGTACCTTTTCTATAAATACTTTCATGGTAATTGTTCTGATGAACTTTCCCCTCTATTGGGCCTGAGCTGACATCTCAGCTTCAATCACTTTCCCACTGCCATAATGTAGCTTCCCTGTACCTTTTCTATAAATACTTTCATGGTAATTGTTTGGATGAACTTTCCCCTCTATTGGTCCTGAGCTGACATCTCAGCTTCAATCACTTTCCCACTGCCATAATGTAGCTTCCCTGTACCTTTTCTATAAATACTTTCATGGTAATTGTTCTGATGAACTTTCCCCTCTATTGGTCCTGAGCTGACATCTCAGCTTCAATCACTTTCCCACTGCCATAATGTAGCTTCCCTGTACCTTTTCTATAAATACTTTCATGGTAATTGTTTGGATGAACTTTCCCCTCTATTGGGCCTGAGCTGACATCTCAGCTTCAATCACTTTCCCACTGCCATAATGTAGCTTCCCTGTACCTTTTCTATAAATACCTTCATGGTAATTGTTCTGATGAACTTTCCTTGATGGTACATCAACTTTATGAATTTAAGTACAGTTCTAGATTGGCAGTAAAATCTCACCATTTTACTCTTGAAATTGTTAGATATAACCATAAGTTCTATGCTAACAGTTTCTTCTCTTGCACTTCTTGCTTGTGGAACTCTCTCATGGCTTCTTGCTTCCCAAATTCCTGTTCTTTTATTGCTCTCCCTCCTTAATGTGTTTTTTTTCTCTTTCTCTCTCACTCAGTAACCCCTTGTCTCAGTGGCTTTATTGCCATGCTTGGGGTGAAATTATTAAAAACTGATTTATTTTTTTAAATGATTTTCTGACTGCTCCTTTTATTAAGACCCTCCCACATTGATAAAATATTCCTACCCACATTTGTATAAGATGCCTAAGCATAAATGAATTGTCTTGAATTGCTATCAAATTCACTGCCAGAGTAAGAAAACCCAGAACATGCAAAACAAAATCATCAGGGGTTACTTACATGAGGACTATTGTCCCCATCTTTGTTGTTATAACGTTTCGACTGTTGTGACCCTCGGTCTTCATCAGGTGTATGCCAATGAAGGATACAATGGCTGAAATGTTGTGATAACAATAACAAAGATGAGGACAATAGTCCTCGTGTAAATAAATATGTACATCATCATCCTTAAATACCAGGATGTGGTTTATTAGGTGCAATAATAATCATATTTGTTTATTGTTGGAGCCAAAAATAAAGACGCAAGAGAAGAATTAAGTTAAATATATTAACAAAAACAGTCATACAAACATATACAAATCAGTGGTACAGCAAGAATGTTCAGTCCGACTGTCAGAGCTAACTGCTGGAAACTTCACTCCCCAAAAGGCAGTACCTGCTCCTATTTATATCTGCGAGAGTCCATATGTACATGGGTAAATTATCATAACACTTACAGTACTCTCAGATCCATAATCAAATTCTTTGAGGCTTCCTCTAGTCAACTTTCCTTTTTATTCAAAACCTGAAGTATAAATATTACTATTTTATTAAAATTTACACAACTATAGACTTTGCAAGAGCCGAAACCAGCAGAGCTAAACATGATGATTGGAAACACGTTTACAATAACTAAGAAGTGAACAAGAATACGTTATTCCTCAACAGAATGCAGCAAATGTTTGGCACATGGAAAACTGACATTATTCATGACTTTTCATAATAATTTATTCATGACTTTTCATAATAATTTATTCATGACTTTTCATAATAATTTATTCATGACTTTTCATAATAATTTATTCATGACTTTTCATAATAATTTATTCATGACTTTTCATAATAATTTATTCATGACTTTTCATAATAATTTATTCATGACTTTTCATAATAATTTATTCATGACTTTTCATAATAATTTATTCATGACTTTTCATAATAATTTATTCATGACTTTTCATAATAATTTATTCATGACTTTTCATAATAATTTATTCATGACTTTTCATAATAATTTATTCATGACTTTTCATAATAATTTATTCATGACTTTTCATAATAATTTATTCATGACTTTTCATAATAATTTATTCATGACTTTTCATAATAATTTATTCATGACTTTTCATAATAATTTATTCATGACTTTTCATAATAATTTATTCATGACTTTTCATAATAATTTATTCATGACTTTTCATAATAATTTATTCATGACTTTTCATAATAATTTATTCATGACTTTTCATAATAATTTATTCATGACTTTTCATAATAATTTATTCATGACTTTTCATAATAATTTATTCATGACTTTTCATAATAATTTATTCATGACTTTTCATAATAATTTATTCATGACTTTTCATAATAATTTATTCATGACTTTTCATAATAATTTATTCATGACTTTTCATAATAATTTATTCATGACTTTTCATAATAATTTATTCATGACTTTTCATAATAATTTATTCATGACTTTTCATAATAATTTATTCATGACTTTTCATAATAATTTATTCATGACTATATACAATAATGCATGCCAATCTCTGAAGAAAAGAATAAAAAATGAAGGACATTAGTAACATGTGCTGTAAGATTAATATTTGTGATAAAATAATTTTCTTATAGAAAACTTTTGTGGAACTGACTCCCAACGAGAATGCTTACCTGGTCACTACAATCTTAAATTTGTTTATGTCTAGGGTTAACCATTATCTTCCCACATATCTTCATAAACTGTGACCCTTATTTTGTAACCCTTAACCTTGAATGGCTCTTGGGCCTTGTACAGAGTGAATATCATTGTATAAAAATAAACTAAATTATAGAGTAATCCTATCCTATCCTCTCCTCAGATTTTTCCCAGCCACCGTCACTCATTAGATTTTGAGCTCCCAAAGCTACTTATTCCAACTTCCCATTTTATTCAAGATCTGAATTTGTACAACTAAAGTTCAAGACAGGTAATTGGTATTATTTTCTGTAAGACATTTGTAGTTATAGAAGTAGACCTGACATTGTGTTAACCAATTTCAATTGGTTAAGTATTACAGAAATGGCCATGCAGGCCCTTGTTAGGAAAGGAATCGACCATTGTCAAGAACTAAAAGATTAGTTTCATCATCTCTGGTCAAAATAACACCATTTATTTTCTTTGAGTATTTAGTATTTTTAGATTTATATTAGATTATTTTTTCTATTTCACTTTTGCCAAAATTTCTTCATTCTCTCCCATTCAGTGAATTTTTGTTATAGTGTGATGATGATATGCAAAACTGTTTTGTCTGATGTTAATTCTTAATCCATATCCCCCTGGCATCAGCTTAAACTGACACATTCTTCTATTTTTGTTTTTTGTTTTGTTTTTCTTTTTTGATGTATGTAAAGTGTTAATTGTGACTTGGGAAAGTAACAATTTTGCAGAAATATGTTGGAAAATTTCAACGTTTTTCTCTGAAATATCAAAAATACTATCACAAATGGCCACAGTGTATGGAAAAAGATCTAGGTTAAAATTGTCTTGTTGATTCTTAAATTATTTCAAATTCATTTTTTGTATCATATAAAGAAAAAAATTCCTTTAAACTTTTGACAGCAACCACATATAAAATACATGTCTACATGGAGGGTCTGTGCCCAACCCACTACACAAATCTGACCAAACATATAAAAAAAAAAAATGCACTTCTTGCTATAGCTGACACTTTTGCAGCATTCTCGCCATTTTTATATATATATATATATATATAAAATGGTGCAGCAGAAAATGCTTAAATCAAAACCGTCTTTAAAATAAATACATAAATAATTTATTAAAATAAAAATAATAAATCATAATTATGTTAATATTTAAAAAGGAAATAAATATATCAACAAATAAAAAATATAATATTTACTCACTTTCATTTATTAGGCATTAAATTACATCACTTTGCATCCTTCATAGGTTTTACCTTGACTTTCACAGTTGGCTATAAGAATATTTTTGAGTATTCTTAAATTTAAGAAATTTTGAAAAACTAACAATATTTTTACTTCTGTTTATAAATACATGTTGCAAATTAAAAATCTTTGTATTTACCTTGATAAAGTCCATCAGAGGAGGAAATGCATTGGTAAAGAAAAGTTTACCTTTGGTCTATATATATATATATATATATATATATATAATATATATATATATATATATATAATATATATATATATATATAATGAGAGAGAGAGAGAGAGATAACAGTGTATTTGAGTAGCAATTCCTCACTAATGCATGTTTCATTAAAAGTGAGTGACAATACATTTTTAACTTTTTTATTGTATTTTTCTTATGTGCAAATAAGATGTTTTTTTTTTTTACTTACTGTGTATAGAAATTGTCTAAATAATTGTTAGTAGATATATTTTTCATTTCTGAATACAGCCAGTACATTATGACCATGTTTGTAGTTGATGGTAAGGGGCTTTCTTTTTGTTTGTTTTTTATTATAAAGGTCTCAATTATTTTTAGATGTTTTTTTTGGGGGGGTGCATTTAGAGGCATATATTTATATTTGTGCACAATATAAGTAGTGCACCTGTGTATGCAATTATTTTCACCAAGTACACAGATACTATACTCTGATCCTTTCCACTATTCAACCTTTTATTTTTACTATGCTACTTAAGAACTAAGCATCAACATTGAAATTTTCATTAAAAGAAAATGCAAGATTTTTCTCCTGTTTATTTTAATAACTTTTATAAAAGGACAGTCTTGGTCATGAAACAACTGTTCCATAATTCTCTCATTACCCTTGCTTTTTTAAAAGTAAAATTATAACCCATATAGTTATTGAGAGGTGAAAAAATTATATTTATTACTATAACAAGTAAATATGGGAAATAGTTCAAGAAATATCACCATGGTGTTGGAATGTGGAGCTCTTCAAAGGCCTGCATTTTTTTTTTTGAATTTTCTTTTTTTTTGGGGGGGGGGGTTATAAAAAGGATTAAATTGAGATAAATCAAATATTTTGTATGTATTATCTCTTTTTTTTATATAATATACCTCCATAAATTTGCTAAAATAACAGCATATCATGATCAAAATATGCTCCAAACATGATGAAAAGTTTTAACATCAATTTTTGGTATACATTTTTTGTAGTGATACACATTAATTTGAAATTTTCAGGACTTATTCACAACTGAATGGAATTATTTTGGAATTTTTTTATTAGAAAATCTTGGCAAAAAAAATTTTTTTTTTTTTTTTTTTTTTTTTTCATTTTTTCAACATGTTACTTAATTTTATGAAATCTTTGGAAATTCAACATGATAATTTTTAGCAAATATTAGTTAAAAGCAGAATATTTTGATTTTAAATCTTCAAAGTTTTTTTTTTTTTTGTTTTTTTTATGAATTCAGAGCCTGTCTTACAAAAAATCTATTCTGGATTGAAAAATGAAAAAAACGCAATAAAACTAAGTCATTATTTAATTAAAGTTTTTAATTGCTTTTATGAATAATATATATTATTGTCTGAAGAAAACCAATTTTTTCAGATGGTATGCCCTAGTTGCAAAAGTCTGAACTCTTGGAACTACAAAATGTAGCTTATTTGAACATTTGCCATGGAAATAGAAACATGCCTATGATGTCTGTGAAGAAAGAGGCTGGAAAAGAAGTCATTCCAGAAAATGAGGTTGGAGCAGCTTCAGGCCCAGACATGCCGCAGGCAATACTCCTTTTTTATGTAATGTGTAGTTGTCACACCAAGCTCAAATTCTGACCAATTTTGTTTCATTCATTTTTGCACCAATGCCCTTGGAAAAAGCATGAACCCATCTTCCTCCAACTATGGGTGAAATAGCAAAGCTGACCAGGCTCTCTAGCCTTGGTAAAGCAACCAGTCTAGGTCGATTGATGGACAAATTCAAAACCAACCAGAAGAGGGATGGACTATTGCTGTCAGAACTGCACTAGATATGGTTCCCCCTACAACTAATTATGGATCTCATTATTTGGATAATCTTCAAAATGTTGTTAGGCTTTTCAAAAAAAAACAAGAAAAAAAACTTTATATCTTCCATTTTATTTAAATAAGAACAAGTTTCATGATCACATCAAGAAACCTGTAATCCATGAGGGGCGTAGGGACACCACATGTACTGCAGTTTGAATTCAGTCTGTCCTGTTATTTACCCATAACTGGATTCATACCTTTTCCAGGGGCATTTGCACATAAGTGAATATTTGGTTTGTTTAACAGCATATCAGCTCCTTCTGTGTCATTTAATACCAAAATATTATTTTCTTGTAAGCTTTGGGAATTTCAACTACAGATATTTTGTACATAATTTTATACTTACAGGGTAAAGGTATGTTTTTTTTTTTTTTTAGATATATACTTTGTAGATGATAAAATATATTGTTAGAAATTTTACTATAAAAATGTATTTTTATTTTTTTTTTTAGTGTTGAGTTGATGGTCATTTTGTTATAAAAATGTACTGTTGGTCATTTTGTTATAAAAATGTACTGTTGATTTTTTTATTTGGGGGGTTCACTATTTGCCCATAGCTGGGACCCTAACATGTGCTACCACCCCAGGTCAGGGTGGATTTGGGAACAACAGCAATTAAGAGGTGGTTTCACACTGCTCAAAATCTCCTGGTCAGAGGCCTTGCTGCCAGACGTAGTTTATCATCATATCCAGGATGAGTAAGTGAAGGCAATGAACTCAACTGGAATTCAAACCTGGCTCTTCAATTCTTCAATCCAAGCCATTATCCATTACTCCACTCTGCCTTCAGATTCACTAATAAGTTAAAAGTACCAATGTCCACCTCAAATGAAGTACTCTTGGGCAATATGGCAAAACATAATGGAACTGATTTTTGGGGAATTTTTCCTTATACATGAATTCATGTAAATAGGTTTCAAAAAGTGCGCAAGAAATCTTGTATTGATACAAGTGCTTAAGTAAGCAGAAGATCCCAAAAGACTTGTCTAGAAATGTTGAAGCACATACTTTAATTATAGTTTTGTTATAAAGTTAATATGATAGCTTAAGTTTAAAACAAAACAAACAAATTGTAAAATCCAGAAGAAAGATACAAGTCCAATGTTTAAAATACCAATGCACATAAATCCGCTAGAAATCAACCACACTGTCCAACAGTCACACTTCAAAAAGTATTTTTAAAAAAACTAACGTCATACATGCATAGTGGGGTGATTGCAAATGGCCGCTCTTCGCTGCCTTGTGACGTCGGCCATGTTGGATTTACACACCAAACAGTTACATTTTGTTTGGTGTGGTAAGTGTATTCTCTCACTACAAGTTTCTCCCCCCCCCTTTTTTTTAATCAGTATCACCCCATGTAAGGCAGTAAATTCACTAAGACACAAGGGGTTATTGAGTGTGGAAGAATTAGGTACAGGAACATTAATAATGAGCGGTAAAAGAAGAGTAATCAGGAGGACAGTTGACATTGCCATTTAAATTTTTGCTGATTAAAGTTGGAAAGCATGGAGCCAGAAGATAGTTCCACAAGCGAGAAGTGCAAGAAAAGAAACAATTAGCATAGAACTTACAGCTACATGTAGCCATCTCAACTGTAAATTGATGAGACCTTGATACCAGACTAGTACTCTGCTTAAATTAAATATTCTATGTACCATAGCAAAGAGCTTATCCAAAGAATTACTATGAAAGTATTTATAGAAAAGACAGAGAGAGGCAATTTTACAGTGGTGGGAAAGTAAGTGAAGCCATGGTCCAGATCAGGACCAACAATATTGCTGACACTTTGGATTTTATCAAGGATCTCAAGGTAAATAGCAGAAGCACTGAACCATATGTCGCAGCAATATTCTAAGCATGGGTAAATGGTAGACTTACAGATGTTTATTCATGCTGACTAAAAATCTAACACTAAAATATTTTTGCCAAAAACACATTATTTTTCCTACTACATTTGTAAACTTTGATTTAATCTTTTTTTTCTTTCCAGGTGGGAACAAGAAGGCTAACCAAGGTGGAAAGGAAGAAACCGTACCCACAAATATGATGATAATTATTATCGCTTGTGTGGTGGGCGTCTCGTTTTGTATAATTGTTGTTGTGGTGGCAATTGTCATCTGTAAGAGGAGGGAATACAGAAACAAACGCAGGTATTTCAGTTATCTGTTCCTTTAATATAAAATATGTGACTTTATATATCTATTGGTCATGCAGCCTGATCTCCCTTACTTAACACTTGGCTATTTTGTTGTCATAACAGGAGGCATGACTCGGCACCAGTAATAAACATGCCATGTGGTAACAAAACAGAATCTCTCATTAGTAAGTAGGAGAGATCAGACTGTTAATATATTCATTTATATTGTTTTTTCTTTTTGCGCTATCTTTCTTCTAATGATTTAAAAATTCTTTTACATGTGACATTATCTAGATAAATTTCATAGATAAGTCTTGCTGAAAATGTAACCAATGTAAATGCTTTGTTTTTTTTCCTTTTTTAATTGAGGTTTTTATTATATATATATATATATATATATATATGAAAGATTGTATCTGATAAAGAAGTAAGTATATAAGTTGATTTGACGACAACAACATTATCAAGACATTTTATACTTCATTTGTCGGATACAAATTCTATTGTGCAACATCTAAAAACACCCTTAGACAGGAAACTTTTCGCAACATCTAAAAACACATTCCTTAGACAGAAACCTTTCACAATACAGGAAAATACTTTTTAACAACAATATATTATACCATAAAAATAATAAACAAAAACTTCAAATTCTCAAGGCCCTCTATATCAAAATCAACCAACCAACACTCAACAAAATTTATTACGAGTGTAGCAGCAACAGGTTGAAGTGCATAACATACATTCAATGCCATTTTGCATGCTTCCAATTTCCGGTCAGCTCCTTTTGTATTGGGATGATTGTTTTGCAAAATATTCCATAGCTACAACGGATATATTTAAAATTTTTAAATAATTATAACAGTGTGATTAAGTGTTTTTTAAAAATCACCCTCACAGCAAAATGCAGGTACAATAAGTTTGTCTTTGTAATTTACCCCTATGGCGCCTTCCTTGACGAATTTCATCTTCTAATCAAGAATTTGATTAGAGAACTGGATAGTAAAGTCATAATGTCTTTTATTATTCAATGAAACCTGTTTGAAGATGTGCTGCCTAATTATATATGGTGCAATAGGTAAATTGTTGCCATATTATATTTTTAATTTTGCACATGCATGTTGTTTTTGATTTTTGTCAACTGCACAGTATAATAGGATCAGTTGGGCAATGTCTGCGGAGAAAAAGAGTACCATGACGCAATTCACTCCAATTTGGAAATAGCATGCTGTACTGCTTGGCATTCCCACCAGAAGCTCTAATACAAACATTTCAAGAGTGTTTGGGTGTCAATCTGAGGACAGTGCAGAAGATTCGGAAAGAGTTGAATGAGTCTAATGGTGATTACGAAGGTACAGCAGCTTGGAGAACTCACTCTGATCTTTCTGGTAAGAACTCCTGAATTTGTTGGTGTGATCCAGGCCATGATTGACAATGATCCCGCCAAGTCAATCAAGTCCATAACCAGGGACACAGATGTGTCTGAGTTTCTTATCAGGCAGGTAGTGCATGAAGATATTTGGTATTTCTCACATAAGATGAGAAAGGGCTGATTTTTATCCCAAGCCATGAAGAAAAAAGGAAAGACCACACTACAAAGCTTTTGAACAAACTCGAGCATCCGTTCCAACTGAACCTGTTTTGAGTATTCTTAAACAAGAAGAATTTCTGCCAACATAATTTGGTGAATGCACAGAACAACCGTTGGCTTGCTGTGTCCCCAAAAGATGTACTGAGAGTGATGAAAACCAAATATCCAGTCAGCATCATGGTGCTTGGAGTGATCACTAGTGATGGGAACATTATACCTCCATTCATCTTCTCACAGGACCGCAGATTCAACACAGAGACCTACATCAAGTACCTTGAAGATGTACTGCTGCCCTGGATCAAGAGGGTGGCTGCTGGAAGACCCTATGTCTGGCAACAGGACTCTGCACCATGCCACACAAGCAGGAGAACCCAGTCATGGCTGTTAGAAAATTTCTGACCCCGTTACCCCTTAGATCTGGCCACCTGACTGCAACCGCCTTCCTTATTATGTGTGGGGTGCAGTTGAGAAAGAGCCCAACAAAACTCCTTGTAACAGCAAATTTACTCTTTAGTATTTCAAGATATTTTTGTGTAATTTTGGTAAATATCTGTTAAAATGAGATGTCAATGTTATTTTCATTTTTGCGTAATTTAGAAGAGAACTTATCCATCGCACCATGTGTGTGATATATATATATATCTTTGGATTACCTCCCATCGGATTACCATAAGGATCTACATTTCCAAACTAAAATGGATAAATTTACACCAGATTTCTCTCTACTCCCTCACTTCGTTAATTTACTTATTACTGCCCATCATAAATGTGTAAATTTCTTTTCATTTTTCGTTTCAACCTTTGGAAATAAAATCTGATCTGCTGTCCTTTAAAAGGGCTGTGGTGAAATAATTTATTATATGAAACCTTAAAGTGATCTGTTTTTATTTAAATTATTAGCTCTGATTTACATTTATTTAATTCAGAGTAGTATTTCTAGACTGGATACCAGCCAAAGCTAAAGAACCCAGCCTTACTTAAATTACAAATGTTGAACATTTGAATTTCATGTTTGATATTTTTTGCTTTGTACCATTGGAGAAAAAAAAAATAACCTGCTCTTTCTTGAAGAAAGCCATGAAATGGAACAGCTGATTTATTGCAATAATGACATCACAAAGAGAATTTCAATTGTCTTATCCAAAACAAACACCTAGAATTAATATTTTTAAGTACAATAACCTGATTCTTTTCTATTCTGTTTAGCTCTGGCAACTACATGTCTCCTGCCAAGGGTAAGACAACCAAGGCACCGACGCCCAAAGATGTGAAGCCGCCAGATTTGTGGATCCACCATGACCACGTGGAAATGAAGAATTTAGACAAATCTGATACACGAGACCCCTCCGCCCCACCACCACCTGCTCAGAGGAATCCAGAATGCTCCAAAGGTGAAGAAATGCCACCAGGCATGGATATTGAAAAGCGTAGAAATTCATTTGTAGGTAGGTAGTTACTTTTTTTTTTTTTTTTTTTTTTATTTACTTTTCTTAAGTCTTATATTTTTTGCTACCAGCTGACTTCTATGGTCCCAATCCACCTCAGAAATGTTAATGTCCCATTTTACAGGTCTTGCTCTCTCTTCAATATTTTTGTTATATACATTGGAATAAAAAGATAGGTATCTTTTTTTACTTGTAGACCTATTGATTAGGTGACGAATCATGAATTTTAAAAGGGTTAAGTGATAGTGGCTTTAAGTAGCCAAGTGCTTCACCAAAAGTAGAAACTTGGTATATATATTTTACTTATCAAGAGGATGTCAACCTTATAATTTACATTGCTCTTAATTTTGTATAAACAAAGCTCCACACTATCTGACCCCCCCCCCTAAAAAAAACTGCATCCATAATATTTGGATTGAAGGTGGGTCTTATTATTCTTAGCACTGGAGTTACCTTAGAACAGTGGTTCTCAGTCTCATGTCTTCTCTATTCCTCCCAATTTTTCATCTAGTCATTTTCCCACCATTGCACTGATGACTTACAGAAACAATTTTCATCTACTGGGTAAATTTCCTAGATTTTAAATTGCTCGCCTGGAAGCCAAGTGTCTCCCATCTAAAAATTACTGCCTTAAAGAAAGTATTTAATAGTTTCAGTGAATTTTTTTTTTCTGTCTGTTTTAAAGTTCACAATCATACATTGTTGCGAATTAGAAAAAGAAAATACAATTTTAACTTAAAACAAAAATCAATGTCTATGTTGGTGTAGAAACTACTGTACAATGAATTACGAAACAGCTTTTCTTTTCTTGCAACTGACATTTTTCTTTTTTTACAGAGAATTCTTTATGGTTTCATTAATTTGTTCAATATGCAAAACATTATTCTCCAGTATCTTGAGATTGTTTTCTTTTAAATAACGTATTAGTCTATTCACAGAAATTCTTAGTTTATTTGAATTTGAGGTTTCAAAGCTTATTAATGATTTTATTTCAAGAACTCATAAAATTTCTAATATATATATATAATGCTATTTTTAGTGACTACTCATATTTAAGTACAACAGTTGGTCAGGCAAGGCCAAATTTGTGACTTAAGCAAGACTTCTCCCATCATAGATCTCAAGGTCTTGTCTGACTAGTCTTCATAGCTCAGTTGGCTAGAGTGTGTCTGGTCTAATGCTAGCTCCCTCAGCCCTGGGGGATGCAGGTTCAAATCCTGCTGGAAAGCGCAAATTGTTCTTTAATAAGATTTCTCAATACATTCAAGCCATTGGCTTGAATGTATTGAGAAAAAAAATGTATTGATGGCAAAAATAAATAAATATACTGTTTAAAAAACAGAATGTCTACTAAAATACAAGTATCCACTAAAAATAAAGCTTAAAGTGATAAAAATCTGTCGGATTAATAAAAAAAATCCATTCTAAAATATAATTTATAATAAATATTTATATTCTTGGATAAGTATTAGGGAAATTTTACTTAATAATAATTATTAGTTTAGTTATCTATTTTTCTGATGAGCTTTACTCATTGGTACCTTAACTTTACGAATTTAAGTGCCATACTAGATTAGCAGCATGGTCTCACCATTTTACAGTTGAAATGGCAAGATGTAAATTCTATAAGTTTCTTTTCTTACTTGTGGAAATCTCTTTCAACTTTTTTCCAGTCAACTTTGATCTTCAAAAATTGAAATGCAATGTCAATTGTTATCTTATCTTAATTCTTATTATTCTTTTATTGTTCTCTCTTCTTAATATTTTCTTTTGCTCGTATTCTTTCACTGTCAGTAACTGTTTGCATCTTAGTGGCTTTATTGCCTTACTTGGAATAAGATGATTAACATATATATATATATATATATATATATATTGAGCACTTTTATTGCCAAAATTCTTCTCACCTTGACATTTTAATTTTTTTTAATCATTTCATCCCAAACAAGCACTGAAACACAAAGGGTTACTGAGTGTTAAGGAATATGAAAAAAAATACACTATTAAAGGGAGAGAACAATAAAAGAACAAGAATTAAGAAGACAGAAGATAACATTACATTTCAGTTTTTGAAGATCAAAGTTGACTGGGAAGCAGAAAGAGTTCCACAAGCAAGATGTGCAAGGGAATAAACTCTTAGCATAGAACTTACAATTACATCTATAGCCATTTCAACTGTAAAATGACAGGACCTTGCCCTCAATCTAATACTGTGCTTAAATTCATAAGGTTTAGATACCATAGAGGAAAATTCATCAGAACAATTACCATGGAAATATTTATAGAAAAGACACAGGGGAAGCTACCTTTATGATAGTAGGAAAGTGACTGAAGCTGAGATGTCAGTTCAGGACCAATAATATTGCAGATTCTTTCTTGGGTTTTATAGAGATTTTATCAAGAATCTCTAAATCTAGGGCAGATTTTTTTAGACAATCTTGAAAGTGGGAGAAATGATTTTCTGAAATATGGTGAAAAGGAGTGCATAGGGAGGGAGTGGCTGAGAACCACTGACCCTAATGTTTTCATTAATTCACTGCATGTTTTTATAATTATTATTCCTTCCTTCCCACATTCCATTTTTTTTTTTTATTGTTGCATGTTTTTTTTTTCACGATCTTGAATTATAACTGCCCATCGCAAGGTTGTAGTACTGAAGATTTTTTGCTATTCTTTTTTTTTTCAAAGCAAAACTCTTAATAAATTAATTTGAACTCTTCCCAGACCAACATCTTCATCTTTATTTTTTTTTTTTAATTTCAACTATTTATTACCTCTGAAAGACTAACTGTTCGGTTAATGAGATTGATACTACAAAAATCACGAAGAGCTATAACAAAAACCACATCACTCGAAGACTTTCAACAATAAAAAATGGATAGTACATGTATAGTGATGTAATCAAGCTGTTAACTTTCCACACGATCCCCCCCCCCCAAAAAAACGTTTCGAAGGGAACTTTCATTGGTACTAGAAAGAAGTGGACTTGAGAAGATTAGCTTTCTGAAAAACTGTTTTCATAAGATTTTATAAATTTCAATTGACAGTAACACTAACTGTTCAGTCAATGAATACTGAATGTTTTCTGTATATGGAAACAGTTAATCTCACCATCATCAATCAATGTCTGGTAAAGTTTCTACCCATGAAACCTGAATGAGCAAAATTCCATGAAAATTAGAGTAAAGGCAGTTTATATATAACAAATTTTATTTATTATTAATGTTCTATCTCTTGGCTGGTAAGCTATAATAGTTTGTCACCTCTGAACTTACACCATTCTTTTAGATTTTCAAATTTTGATTGCATGTCATAGAAATTCCTTTTTCAAAGATGGGGGTGTTGGTCTGTGGTCAAAAGCAATTCTTTTGTTGAAATTTATAAATTTTGTGAAAAAAAAAAAAAAAAAAAAAGTTTTGTCATTGTAAAATATTTTTTTTTTTTTTTTTTTTTTTTGTGTAGTATTGAATGATAATTTTATTCATTTAAAGTGTTTGTTTTTTTATTTTATTTTTGTCCCTTTACTCTGAAATTTATTTATTTATTTTTTTGCATCTATCTGATTGCACTTCATGCTCTTCTCCCTCCGTTGTTTTGTTTATTTACCTATTTTCCACCCCCACTCCAAACACCCTTCCTTGTTCACATTTAAGTGTTGTCCCAGTCTCTCCTGTTTTTGTTTTATTAATACCCTAAAAGAACAACGTGGATCAGATTTGCAAGTTATGTTTTTAAATTGACATAAAATACATAAATCTCTCTCATTTTTTACTTAATTTTCTTTATTATATAAATTATATAAAACAATTTGGAAAACTTCTATCTTTGACATGTTTCACCATTGAAGTGGTGTCCTTAGAAAAATAATTTTATTTCAACAAAATCTCCATGAACGAGATGTTGGGATCCATGTTAAGCAATAGAACGCTTGATTTTTACTTCAACTATATTACTGAACTGAATTCAATTTTAAGCAGTTCTTCAAAATCCACACTTTACTCCTATGGCATATATACATATATATATATATCACAGCAATAAACGTATGAAGCTTGATATTACTAGACATATTAAAAATGGGCGAAGCAACCGGTTTCGCTCTCGCTCATCAGGCTTACAACGGGAGATTTAATTTAAATTAAAAACACAGAAAATGTACAATAAAAGGAAATGTGGAGGAGGAGGGGAAAAAAATATGAGCAAAAGGAGCTAGAGGCAAATGACAGATCATGTGCAGCTAATTTTAGTGTTGACCGGTTCACCGTGTTGTCCCAGTCACACTCGTTATTTCACCTTAAGGTGCTGGAGGCACTTTATATCGGGTCCCGCAAGCCTTCCTTGTGTAAACAACGGGAGTGTTTGTTGGGCCTCGCTGTCATTTGCCTCTAGCTCCTTTTGCTCATAATTTTTTTTTCCCTCCTCCTCCACATTTCCTTTTATTGTACATTTTCTGTGTTTTTAATTTAAATTAAATCTCCCGTTGTAAGCCTGATGAGTGGGAGCGAAACCGGTTGCTTCGCCCATTTTTAATATGTCTAGTAACATCAAGCTTCATACGTTTATTGCTGTGATAAAATTTTGTACCTTTAAAAATATCTTTAAATATATATATATATATATATTTTTCATGGATGATAAATGAGTTAGTATTGGATGGTGCCATTTGTTTTACACTAATGCATGCTAGCAAGGGCTGCTGTGCAGAAAATCTGGTAAGGGAAAGACATTTCATTTGTGCTTTTTTAAGTGTGTTGCTGCGGGCAACAAAGCCACACTGACAGATGAAATTTGTTATAGCAGGATTTTGATGGCATCTCTGCTTCAGAGCTTGATGAAGCTGATCACTGTGCTTCAGTCTACTGTCTTCAAACTCCTTTAACTTAATGAAACATTCGGGGTTTTATCCCCAAAATCCGAACTAGTCTTTTGCATAAAATAAGTGTATTTTGGAATAAAGGTTTCAAATTAAGCAAATCTGCTCCACAAAATGTGCATGTAGCAGAAACACAAGAAGTATCAATTTTGATGGCATATAAGATGTGCTCCAATTTTTCCAAACAAAATGGCTAAAAGAAAAAAAAAACAAACTCTTTTCTAAAGTAGATAACATCCAAAATCTGTGCAAGGGTCTCATGTCTCCTCCCCCAAATCTATGTATGATCCCCCCCACTTGACTACATCTCAGTTTTCATGAGGTATTCATATAAAATACTAATTTTATTTTAACATAATTATGTACAATAATGGATCATATGCAATACAGGAGATCAATTCAACTAGAAAAATTGAAAATAAATACAATGTCACACACAAATCCTGTGACCCATCAGGGTTATAGGGGCATCACATGTACTCCAGTTGCAGTAGAAGTGGTGTTTCTTGGACAAGATGACCTGACTGAGCCCAACCCTCTCCAGGCTGAAATACAATGTATCTAAATACAAATTACATGTCATACTAGATTATTCTATCTTAAAATAAATCAACAATGTTTTGCGACAATTTGTAACATCAACTTGAGATTTTTCTTGTTAAAATAATGTTGAAATTTAGCACATTCAACATTATGGTTAAAAAGAAAAAAATAATAAATTTTATATAAGTGTTTTTTCAAGACTTAGTTTGTGCAAAACAAATTCATGGATTTAAAAAAAAAGAAGAAAAAAAAGACCCATGAATGACTTTAAAAAAAATCCATGAAAATTCTTCCTTCTTTAATAGTTGTACTTAATTTAATTTGTAAAATGTAAATGTAGGTAGAAAAAAAGCAAGTGTTAAGATAGCAAGTGTTACAAAGTACTGCCTGGGTCCCCCAAACTGGCTGCACATTCCAGGTCTGTATACACTGGCCCTGATTATGCCTTTTGCTAAGCAAATATACAGGGTGACCATAAAGTCTCTTTACAATTTAAAAATATATTACAGAGGCAATTAAAGCCATCGGCATTAAATGACCCTTTGAGGTTGATATGCCATAAAACAAAACAAACAGAGGCAATTGATGTGCCGCCACAACTAGATGGCCTTCAACAAACCATCATTTTTCTAGCAAGATAGTGCACCACCACATTGGAAACTGCATGTTCTTGGATTCATAAATCAAACATTTCAAGATCAGTGGATTGGAAGGGATGGCCCAATTAACTGGCCACGTCGTTCACCCGATATCACTCTTCCCTGGACTTCTTTCTATAAGGTTATGTTAAAGATATTGTGTATCAAAGGTACAGGACAACACTGATCTAAAGCAAAATGCCATTGCCACCATTGATGCGGCTCTGCTACAGCGAACATGGTAAAAACTCAAGTACCATTTTGATGGTCTTTGTGCAACTAATGGTGCCCATATAGAGATGTATTAAATGAGTTAAAACTTCAATATCTACACCTCATTTTGTAACAATTTCCATATATTTGTCTGTTCATTTGCTTTTGTAATAATTTTTTTAAATTGTAAAAAGACTTTATGGTATAACCTTGACAACTATAAACTAAGAATATGTCCTGAATTTTCGCTGTTAAAATAAGAACTTTTTTTTTTCCAGAAGTCTTATATGCCATCAAAAACAAAAGTTTTATCTTCATTTATCACTGTCTGTCTATATTTTTGAGATGAGGTATTATGTACATTATTTACATTATTCTGACTATTGTCCTCATCTTTGTCACCATGTTTATCACGTTTCAGCCGTTAAGTGGTTGGAATGTCGAACTAAATCTTTATTTCACTCACTGGGGTAGACTGTTCTAGTTCCACGTGCCATGTTTAATGGATGTCAGTTATCTCCTGTTAATTTCCCTCTGAAAGTTCTCCACTGCCTTAACCAGGTATTGAAATCACACTCTTTGGGTCCTGTCACTGGATCTAACCAACGCCTTTATCCTCAAGGACACATAACACAGTGGATAAAGGTGTTGGTTAGATCCAGTGACAGGACCCAAAGAGTGTGAGTTCAATACACAGTTAAGGCAGTGGAGAACTTTCAGTGGGAAATTAACAGGAGATAACTTATAACTGACATCCATTAAACATGACACGTGGAACTAGAACAGTCTACCCCAGTGAGTGAAATAAAGATTTAGTTTGACATTCCAACCACCTGAAGAAGGCCAGAGTGTACAACGGCTGAAACGTTGTGATAAACATGGCGACAAAGATGAGGACAATAGTCCGAATAATGTAAATAATGTTCATTTATCACATTTATTTTTTTTTTATTTTTCTCATATGTGTTGCCCGTTCCCTTCCTCAGTTGTGTCCCCCTAGCTGTGTATGCAGTACTTCACGTCAACTTTCTGTTGTCATTGCACAGGAGATTCCAGTTACCTGTCACCAGCCTCAGATGAGAGATATCCGAGGAGTATCATCCGTCCAAAGCCCATGATGATTCCTGTAGACCCTACGCAGCCAATATCTAGAGAGTGTAAGTTAGTCATTTGGCCCCAGACCTGCCAAACAGGTAACCAGAGAAACAAAAGTAGGGAGGTTCTAAACAAGCAGTAGGTAAAAATAAATATATCAACTTAAGGAAGTTAGACTAATTTTTAAATCATTTTCTGAAATTTTTACAATTATACATTGATTCTTTCAAACCATGGTCCTTGCCTTTATTAGTGTTTTAAACACAGTACCCTCTGGGTTTTTTTTTTTTTTTTTTTAGGTGCCTATCATATTTGGTAAAATCTGAGGGTGTCAAACAAAAAATTTGATCTATCATATTTGGTATCTATCTTAGAACACCAGAAATATCCTGAATATGTCAGCTATCCAAGAGAGGCCAGAGGATACAGTGGCTAGATTGAGTTGTTTTTTATGGTTTATCAACCTTTAGATTATTGAAAGCCAGAAAATATTTTTTAGATTGTAAGAAGTTTTTTAAAATAATAATGATTTACCAATACAAGTCCTAATTAACCCATAGCTGAGGGGAGAAGAGGTGTATCAAATATTGGTTAACTTGCAAGTGGTCTGACACACAGGTACACTCGTGTAGTCACTTCAGTTGAAAAGCAACCCTGAGTGATTTAATGGAGAGATATATGGGTGAATAGAGTCCACTTATGCAAATGTGTTGGGAAGGTCCACTCCAGCAAAGTGGACTAACCCACCTGCTGTATTAGGTACTCTCCTATAAATGAGGTAGATTAGCTGGCTTGCCTTTACAAGGAGATACCTGCTAAGAGGGCTGCCTTCTTGTTAGTCATTTGACTTCTACAAGGTGGATTCATACTTTTCCCAAGGGTATTTGTGTATAAGTGAATATAATGAACCTGAGTGGATTTAGAACTTGACTTTCTAACTTCAAGCCATTATCCATTTCACTACCTGCACATCCAAGCGTACACCACCTGGTATTCCCAAGTGGTCGTTCATCTAGGTACTGACCAGGCTCAGCATTGCTTAAAAATAACATTTATAGTAATAAGAATGTATATCAAGTTACTTGATGTGTGCTACTGGTACCATCGTAACCCAGTACTACCTGTCGCATAGTTGGGTGACTAAACCAGTTCCCTCTACCAGGCTTGACTGATGAGGTGGGTGACTAGTTTACCAACAAGATGAAAGACAAGACCTGACAAAGGGTGGATAAATTCTCTTGTGGGATCAACGGCCATTTAGCATATGCAGCATGATGTCAAGTATGTAGGTGACATCTGATGAAAGGGGTGTAAGTGAATATAAAGAACCTGACTGGAATTGGAACATAGCTGTTTTCCAATTCTGAGCCATTATCCATTGCATCACCTTGTATCTCCATGCAGTCACCCACATAGGTACTTCCCAGACTCTACCTTGCTTAACCAGTAATCATACCAGAACCAATGTTTCAACATATGGCCAGCAGCCTACAGTGGCCAGAATCCCTCTATATAATGAACAGTTTTTTCTTTGTTTCTCTGTCCATAACAATAGTCTTACTCATCACAGTCTGGTTTCACTATAAAGTAATGAGAACATCAAATGCTATGGTAACTAGCACAAGACATGCTCAGTACCACTCTCGGTGAGCAGGTGTTACCATAATAATAGAATTTAAAAGATTTAAAAAATAATAAAATGTGTGCTAGTGGATAAAAAGTGTTGGTGACTATGGTAATAAAGATGAGGACAACAGTCCGAATATAGACAGTTTTTTTTTTTTTTTTTTTTTTTTTTTTTTTTTTTTTTTATAAAATGATTAAACTGTAAAATCTCCTCCCTATTTAGGACACATAAGGTTCATCAAAGTATCTTAACCTTTATCCCCTCTGTAGGTGTACAAAAAGCTTATCCTGCCACTGAAGGTGACTCTGATCCCTGAACAATAGCCTGTTTGAATTTCATAGTTGTGTTGTCATATCCTGCTATGGCAACAGAAAACACCTTTGAGTGAAATTAACAATAAGGATACTGCAATTGAGAGGCCTTGAAAAAGAATGCAGTGGAAAGTAAAGTAATATTAATAATGCAGAGGGCTAATAAACATTTAGTTAAAAATTGACAATTTTTTTTAATCTGAAAATTATTGAATCCAGCATATGTCTAGTTCATAACTGTTCTTGATATGAATCTTGCTAGAAATTTTAAGAGTTGATTAAAAGCCTTTTAATGGCATGAATTTGACATAAAAAGATTTAACTGATTTTGATTTAAAAATAAAAATTTAGGGTCAAGATCTTAATAACTAAAAAGCTTTTTTAAAAAAGTCAATGTGGTTTTAAAGTTATTTTTCAAAGAAAAATTAAATTTCATTATTAAAAATTTTGTTTTCTTTTAAAATTTTCTTTTTAGCCATATCACCCCAAACAAGGCAATAAAGATACAAAAACACAAGAGGTTACGGAGTGTTACAGTAAATAAGAAAATAGGTTTTCATGTAGTTAAAATTGCATTTTTTTTTCTTCTTTTCTAATTAAAAATTACTTTCATTAACTTTCTTGGTCAGGTAACAGAATAATTTTTTTTTTTTTTTTTTTTTTTTCATATATGTTTTTTTTGTTTTGTTTTTTTTTTATAATAGATTTCAATGAACTAATTGCATGAATGAAAATACTGACATCTAATAAGTATAATTAGAAATTAACATCAACTTAATTATTCTCAGTTAATTGATATTTTCTTCAATTAAGTTTAAGAAAATTTAAAACTGTTTCTTATCTGGTCATCAAGCAAAAAATAAATTGTTTAACACAATGGAGATGTGCAAATAGTGTAACAATTGGTGAGCCAAGTTTAAATTCTAGCTCTGTCTATTGCATTCACTTTCATACTGATGCCCTTAAGAAAAGGCATGAATCCAGCTCCTTGTGCTGAAATCCAACTAGGGGTTAAATAGCAGATTGATCTTTCTTGCATTGGGTGGCTACCAGTCTAATAGAAGGAAAAACTCTGAATTCCAAACCATGGAGAAGGTAACAAGAAATCACTCCGTTGTCTTTCTCAAGAAGAGATGGTAATTCACAGATAAAGAAACAGAATTTGTGGAGTCAGAATTGTCTGCATCCTGAAAACACACACAAACGCAAGCAAAATGGCTCCTAAAGTTTTCAAAGTTTTCAAATTACACTGCCCTTGATGTATAAGGAGTCTTTTTTTTTCTTCTTTTTTTCCCCCCCCTAGTGTCCTGTGTCAGGAAATATTCAACATTTACATTAATTTAGTCAAGTTAATAATATAGGTCAGCAGTACAAAGACTGGGATTATAAGCTAAAAAAAAAAATACTTAAACTTTTAATTTATATCAGTGATTCTCATCATGGGTAGTAACACCCCTTTGGGGCACTATGAACTTTCAAGGGAGCCGTAACATGAGTCAACCCATATTGGAACAAGTCACATCTTTATACACACATTTATCTTTTTAGGCATATTTTAAGCATTCAGGTGCAATTGCTATGTGTGTATGAAACAAAAACCTGCAAGCCAAAATCTATATCTATCTTCTATAGTTTGACCTGTTTTCTGTCACTTGGCTGTCCCAGACGCAGTTTCCTTCTGGTGAAGTGTTATAATGCAACAAAACCCACAACATTAACTCGGTTCCATTTATCAGTGCCAGTTTATGCAAAAATCAGAAAATGTCAAGAACCACTGATTATTAACTTGTATCAAGTAGACTTCCTTTTATTTAAATGCTTACTTTAGCTTTTAGAGTTTGATCATTCCACTATTCAGTGGATTCAGTTTTCAATGATGTCATGAAAAATCTGCAATGATTATGACAAACTGAGAATGTTTGACTTGGTTCCAGAACAATCTAGAATTGAAATCTTGTCTATCGACCAAGCGACATCTAGTGTTAAAATGGTGAAGTTCAACAGCAAATAGATAATGATTTGCAATGTGTCAGTTAAATATTGCTACCTATCATTAGGGTGATGCATCAGTGCACTGAAACACAGTTGACTGGGAATATTAAAGTTTTTAAATATCCGTAACATTCATAGAATAATAGAAATTGTTTTCTGGGAAGCCAGAGCAAAGATTTGGGGTATTTTTGGCTTTAACAAGATATAAATTTTTGGTGGTTATCATTTTGATCCAAAGTTTAACAACTGTAAATGAAAGAATAACCATTCTAATTTGCATTATTTACATATGGACTATTATCCTCATCTTTGCTTTTGTTATCACAACATTTCATCCATTGCTCCCTCTGAACTTCATCCAATGCTTGCTGATGCGGGTAATCTTCAGGAAATTTAAAAATGAATCCTTATTTAATCTATGAAAGTAAATTGTTCTCATTCTACTTGCGTGTTTAGGGATATCTCCTCTAGCTTCTTATTTTAGTACTGCTGAGTTATTGTTTTCTCTGATCAATAATAAAAAAAAAATATTAACCAGGTTGACAAGGACTTGATGGAAGCTGGAGGATACAAAACCTAAAACGCTATAGTAACATCAAAGATGAGGACAATAGTCCAAGGATGAATAATGTAAATAACTCCTCATGCCAGAAATTACCATTTTAATTAATCAAACTTGAAACCATTTAATTACTCAAGTGAAAGTAAAAAAAAAAAAAAAAAACAGTTTTAGAGATGAAGTTGTTTTCCCTCACCCTTTCATATGTCTATTTTAGAATATGAAACACATGAGTTTATGTATTTCTTGGTCACACAACCTGATTTTACCTTTTTAGTAACAAAATATTCTGAGCTTACAAGAAGCATTAATCTTTGTGTCTAAATAAATATCTTTTTAGTAAATAGGGAAGACCAGGCTCTTGCTTTCTGTTTTATATTAGCTTTCTTTGGATATTTTTACTTTAAATGATTTAAAAAGCATAATTATTTTATGTGATAATAGAATTGTGTATATATATATATATATATTAAAATAATAAGAAAGAAGAGTAAGATTTACAATCCAGTTTTCTTAGTAATTTTTATTTTTAAAAAACAGTGCTCGATACAAAACAGTAGAGCATAATATAATTATTTTCTATTTTAAAAATATAGTCCCATCACTACACAGGAATTACTGTGTTTCAAAACAGAAACTAAAATTTTAAATTTAATTATAAAATTCAATTTAAAATCCATAGCTCCATTCCCTTCTCAAGAAATTTTTTGAATAATCTATTAAGAAATTTACTTCCCTTATAAGCACAGACAATCTTAATATTTTAAATTGTTATAGTTACAGAAAATTCAATCATTTTGATAAGGGGTGGTTGGGTTTTAATTTCCTAGACAACTTATGCATCAAATATAAGTTACTTTCAAAATTGGGTTAAGTGGGGTAGGGGTGCCTGCTCACAAACAACAACATCCGTTTTTTGCATGTCTGGGTTTTTCAATGATAAAAAGTTCTGTTTTGAAACATGTTAATTCCTGTATAGCGATGGAACCACCTTTTTAAAATATAAAACAATTACAATAGTAGAATTGTAAAAGTAAAATTTCTAAATTACTCTCTCAGAAAATATAACCAATAATTCAAAATTACTTAAATATGTCTGTCAATTTTTGACAATATAGATTGTATTAGCTTTCTTCATATATCATTTTTTCTTTTAATAATTTAAAAAGCAGATCTATTTCTTACATATGACAATAGAATTACTTAGAAAAAAAAAACTGCATTGTTTTCTGCATGAATCATCTATAAGTTTGTTTTTTTTTTTACATCATGCAGGAAAACTAATATTAAATAAGTGTTCATTCGGCATTTTGATAAATTCTTTTACTAATTCCAATTCAGCTTATCACCAGTTTTAAGTAGAATCTCTAAAAGCAAATTTCAGAGTAAAATAAAGATTGTAGTGGGCCCCCTGGAGGAGGTGCGATATAAAAATATGTCCTGTGTGTTCAAATAAAGATGAGACAGGAAAGTTTTCAACTAGTGTCCAGCTAGCAGACAAAAATAAATGGGTGTAACTTAATACAGGACCTGTCCATGCACCCTGGTCACAAGGACCAGGGGCCTGCATTCCTCCTACTCCACCTTCCTCCATGATTGGTGAAAGATTATATGACAATAGTGTATAACATCATCTGGGCTTGCTAAGTACTTAAAATCTAAAAGGAGTAAATCCCAAGTTGCAACAAAGTATAAAAAGTATTATAGAATCTTCACAAAGAGTATTTAAATTATGTTAATAATAATCAAGCAACTGAAGAAAAATGTGGTTGATTATATAATCTAAACAGACTTGTTACATTGGATAGAAAAAAAGTGAAGTGATGAACAAAGAAAAGGCCAAGGTCTTGAAGAAATATTGCATCAGCCATATACACATGAATAGAGTAGTGAAGGGCTACAATAAGATTGATAATTAACAGTTCCAATTTATTAACCACATAACGATTGTTCAAATTGTGCACTAATTTTAAAATTAAGTTTAAAACATTTTAAACAATTTAATAATCTCCAACCTTAGAGTTTTTATTTTGATTAACATTACTTCTATTTTATGAAAGGTCAGTGCTGAATATTTTTTATTTCTTCAAATTTTCTTCACTTATAAAATATTACATATTTTATAGATCTGAGTAATTGCAAATCTCTACTTTAGTTTTATATTCATATAGTGTTCATCCCTAAAACTATGAATGTAAACTGTATTTGGTTACAGGTTTAATTAACCTAGCATCTGTTTTTTTTTGTTTGTTTTTTTTTTTTTTTTTCATAATATTAAACATTATGTCAAAAATGCCAATACTGGGATATCGGCTGCATAGGGTCTTCAATGAAAAACAGTTTCGATTTTCAGGTTATGTGCTGTGTTTACTTGTGGTTGTATTTGAGCATGGATCTATATATCTGTATAGAGTAGTGAAAAAAAAAAGTATGATTGCAAAGGGGAATAACCCTTTTTTAAGCAACTACTATTATCTCCCTTTCATAATCATCCGCACATTTCTGCATGGTTTCCTTTTGAGTAATGCAAGTATTTTTACACTGACTTGGTTTAACCTTTTTTTTTCTTTTTTCTTTTCTCTCTACCAACAAATTATTTTCTTGAAGGTTTTTATAATCAGATATCGACATTGTGCCATCTAACTCAATGGAAAAAAGTAAAGTTTGGAAAATTATTTGCAGATGAAAATTACATGTTTTAAGTCTATCATATTTCACAAAACTTAAAAGAAAAATATTCAAGTTTGCCCATATCCACCTGGCTTCAGTTTAAACTGACTTTTTTTTTATTTATCTAAATTATAATTATAAACTATAATTTAGAAAGTGAAAATTTGAGTGAAGTATATAAGAAAATTAGTGTTTTCTTCAGAAATCAAGAAAAAATTAAGCAAGATGATCACAATAAGTACAAATAAGCTACATTCCCACCAGTTAAGACCTCTACAGTTAGGACCTGCCATTTCATGGACATGGTTGAATGCTCATCATTCCCTTCATATTCTATTGATAAGAAAACCAACAGCTTCTTCCTGAGAAATGGTTCTTTGTGAAATTGACTCCTGAGAGGATACTTCCTGGTTCACTACAATTTTAACCTCTTTACAATAGAACTACATTATTTCCAGTTTTCCTCATTGTCTGAAGTGGGATAAAGTAGATACTGTTTATAACCCATATCTAGCATCAATTTAACAGTTTTTTGTCCATTTATTTAAAGTAAATAATTATATAAGTTTTGAAAAATAAAAATTTTATTGAAATATGTTAGAAAAATTTCCAAGTTTTCATCTGGAATCAAGATAAATTATAAAATGGTCACAATATATGTAAAAAAGAAAGTGTCAGTTTAAAATGACATCAGGATGATATTGGTTAAAGAAAGTCTATTCTATAAGCTTTCTAAAATAGTTTCATTTGAAATAAGTTGTTACAGTTTTCAGATTAATTAGCATCAGACTTTTATATGTGTCAAAAAAAAAATTCCTTTTCAATCTGCTGATAGATAAAATATAAGTAGTTATTGATTTTACTTTGATGATGTTAATTGATTTAACTTAATCTTGCTCTATTTACTTTTTCAAACGTCTAACAAAAAAGAAAATATTAACGTAATCTTATGACCCATGTAGTTATCAGCATGCTCAAATATTGAAATATTTTTGTTGAGAAAGTATTTTTTATCAATTTGCACAAAATATATTCAATTTATAAGAATATATATTTCAAATAATCTTATCTTTAAAATTCGTATTAAAAATAAGATTTTAAATAGTAAAAGTATAATTTTAATTTTTTAATTTATTTTAAAGCAATAATTACAAAAATTCCATATGTGTGATAAAAAATAACAATATGAAAGATAAACTAAAAAAAAATAATGATGATAAATCATCTAAAAAATTTGGCTGACTTCGGACTATATCTACTACTGCTATTCCTTAGGCAACAAAAATGAAGACATTGTAGTTAAAAATGAATAATTACAATATTTTCTCAACAAATTCATAACTTACGTCTGTTATGTCTATTCAGTGCAAACAATATTGATATTTACATATTGTGGCTTATGGCCACATGTTGAAACATTGGTTCTTGTATGATCACCAAAGTTAAGCAACATCAAGCCTGGTCAGTACCTAGATGGGTGACCGCTTGGGAATAAAAAGTGGTGTAAGCTTGGATGTGTGGGTGGTCATAACAGCTCAGAATTGTTATTTGGAGAGCTGAGTTCCAATTCCTGTTGGGTTTGTTATATTCACTTGTGTGCAAATACTGTTTAGAAAGTTATGAATTCGCCTCTTCTCTCCCCCCCCCAGCTGTGGGTTAATTAACAAGACTTGCATCTCAAAAAAAAAAAAAAAAAAAAATTTTTTTTTTTTTTTTTACAATATCTGTCTATATTTCTGAGATGAGGTATTGTAGTTATTTACACTATTTACATTGTTCATACCATGGATAAAAGCATTGGTTGGATCCAGTGAATTGACCCAAAGAGTTGTGAGTTCAATACCTGGCTACTGCAGTGGTGAAAAAAAAAAAAAACATGGAGAGATAAATTAAAGGGAGGTTAAGTGAGACATCCGGAAGAGGCATGGCATGTGGAACTAGAACAATCTATCCTGGTGGGCAAAATAAAGGGTTCAGTTTGGAATTCCAATCACCTGATGAAGGCTGGAGCATACAGTGGCCAAAGCTTTGTGAATAAGGCAACAAAGATAACAACAACAATCTGAACAGTAGTGTAAATACTGGTTTTGTTCATAGTAAGACAACATGAATTATCAGGGTTCAAATATGGGTATAGTAGGGGGGGTATCAGACTAGTGGGACATTCCTCTATCTACAGTGTTATGTTTATATTGGGAGCTGTCTGACTAGGATTGTTTGTTGTAATAAGCAAATGATACTGGTTCAAATCTTATCCAAATTCAATGCATGGAGTACTAGTGTTTTTTAGTTTTCGGATATGCAAGTAGAAGACCAGGGTGTTCCTGTTAGCACTATATCACCAGTAACAGCACCTCACTGGGACTTATAGCATTGATGATTAGGTCAGCATGTGATCTGGCCCAATGTGTGCCACATCCAAGATTGTCAAAAAGATGTAAATAGTGTAAATTAAATTTTTTACAATCTGAAATATTTTCTAGCTTTAAATAACCTTCAAAGGGTTGATAAGCCATAAAAAATGAATGAATCAATCAAACATTTACAGGATTAAAGTGTTGGTTCATGAATTTGGTGACAGTGATTGTGAGTTCAATCTGTGAGCTGTGCAACAATAACTAAACAGTACTAAAAATAAGAACGAGTCTCCCCAGTAGATTAAATAAAGGGTTCAGTACCTAAATCAATATACACCTGATGAAGTCTGGAGAGCACAACAGCTGAAACTTTATGATAATAACAAAGAGGAGTCTAAATGTAAATAATAACTCCTCATCCAAGAAATTTTGACAGAAGCCATCTTGGGCAGATGAGGAAAAAAACCATGAGGAAAACTGTTGCTAATGGATGGTTGCTGGTTAGCTTCTGTAGCCTAATAGGTAATGCACTGTGCAAGGATACAAGACACAGGTTCAAGTCCTTTTGGAACTGGATTCTTTTAAATTTCTTCTAAGATACATAATGCTTGTAGTGCTGGGCTTGGGTGCTAAGTATTTCAATAAAAAGCAACAAAAAATGAGATGAAAGAACTAATTGAAAATTAATTAATTCTACGTTGTAAAATTCAACCATTGAACTCTAAAACCTAAATGACCACTTGCCGATACTCAATGCATGGATATTTAGGTAATGTTTGCAACTTCAGAACTACCTATGTAACAAACATTCAACAGTGAAGAGCAGCAAATGGCCAGTACAAAGTTGCTCATATAAAACAGTCTTATTCTATTCACATATAAGGCTGAGTAATGGTAATATTAGCTGTTTCCTTATAAGGAAACATTCTGCACTCGTTGTCATTGCTATCGTCAGTTGAAATTTATAAACCTTTTTACTAAGACAATTTTTCAGGAAAATAGATTTCTCAAGACCATTAACATTTTTTTTTTGCTCTTTCCAGTACATAATAAAGGCTTCCTTCCTAACTTTTTGTTCAAAGTGTTGTGGAACATCAGTATCTTGATTGTCTTTATTTTCCTTTTAAGTTATCACTTTTAGTTGTTTCTTTTGTTGAAAGTCCTCAAGTGAAGTGTTTCTGTTATTTGGTACAGTTCTTTGTGATTCTGTAGCACCAATCCTTGAGGTTTGTAGAAGGATGGTCCTCCTTAAGACCTACAGGCTTCATTCACTCAAAGCCATTTTTAATCATTAACCTGAGAAAGTGATGTATACAGCTGGCAGTTTGCAATATTTCTGAACAAGTTTGATGCTGTGCATGACATCCATATGAAAGTCTCAATTTGACAAGTCTATTCAAGGATAGAGCTTGAGTTCTTCGGTTAATGTTTGGGCTTTGCAATGTCTTGCAGTGTCTGAAAAAAGCTACCCATAATGCAGCCTATTCTAGGTTCAGATTTTTTTTAACCCTTATACTAAAAAACCCTCAGTCACAATGACTTGTGACTTTCTGCTATCACAGCCATCAATGGTTTCCATCTGCCCAATTTCATTCAACACAGCTTGAGTCAACCAGTGATATGGTTTTCAGGCACCTTTCCAAAGGTGCTGCACGCTGGGATCGACCCCCTCCAGACCGATAATATCGGGAAGTCACATTCCTGACAAATCAATACTGGTGAGATTTGAACTCGGCTTTCATGGTCAGAAAGTAAATGTTCTAACCACATGCACACACACACACATATATAGAGAGAGAAATATAGTCTTAAAGTGTGCTATATTTATGGGATAAAGTGCTCAATATCAGAGATAGAGCGTGTGTAAATACAAATTATTATATATATATATATATATATATATATATATATATATATATATATTTGTCATTTTATTTTTTTTTTAATTAAAAAGGAATTGTCCAGGCCCATCTATTGGAAACTCAAATGTACACACACTCACACAAAGCATGTTTTTCTGTTGTTTTTTGTTTTTTTTAAATTGCTGATTTCCTTAGATAATAGATAGTTTTACACAAGTGGTGCTGGAAAATTTTCTGCTTGGCCAAGGCAGAATTCTTAAAAAGATAATTTTGGGTCAGATTTGGGGGAAGGGAGTTGTTTGAATATTTTTTCAGCACCCCTTGTAGATATCTAAGTAATCTTTACTAAACTCTGATTTCATTCTACTAACTCCTCTGTAAAATGACCGTAAACTATAACACTGGAGATTGGTTGGCAAATACACCAATAAAAATCATTTATTGCTTAACTGCTTCATGAAACCTAACAAATGTTTTGTATTAATTTATTGACCAAAATTGCATGTTATTTTGTTTTTAAAAAAAAAAAAAAAAAAAAAAAAACCTTTGAGACCATAATTTAGCATAATGTTTGTTTAGACAAATGCAACCAAATAAACCCCTTAAAAATCATAAACTACCTGACAGAACTGAACATGGTAAATAAAAATGACCATTTGTTGATGGACAGGTCAGTACAAGAAATTGTTTAGGAAAAAAAAGTAGTTTTACTTGATAGTGAATGTACCAGAGGTGCATTTTTCTTTTACTTTCCTGGATTTTCTTAAAGACTATATATATACCTTTAAATGTTACATCATGCGTTTTTATTTTTGAAGAAAAGCAATACTAGCCACATGTTCATAAATATAATATCTTACTTTTATATTTGGAAGTTAAAGGATTTCTTTTTTTTTTGTCGGTGGGGGTGGAGATATTTTAGTTTGAGATGGTTTCATAGAGGATAAGATTTTAAATTTGGATTCATCACCACTTTTAATACCTGAAACAAATTTAACATCCCAAATGCCTCTTTGAGATTCCTTTACCCCAAAATCTCGGGGATCCAAGATAAAGTTGTTAAATTGTAGCTTTTAGATTGGCCATATTTTCTTTCACATATTTTGTACATGAGACACGCATGAGTGCATTTTGTTCCAAGTGGTAAGCTGTTTTTACCCTTCTACAAAGGAATCACAAAAATCTAAACAATGACATACTTTACTGCTTCTTTGAATCTATTGGTGTCAAATATCACTAAGAATCTATTGGTGTCAAATATCACTAAGAAATTTAAGTTTCAAACTTCCTGTAATTAGTAATCCAGCACAAATTGCCATAAAAGCAATTTCACATTTTCTAGGGTTGCCTTAAAGCCCAGCCACACTTACTGTTTCATGACACTAGCTGTTGCATCAGCTGTCCTTTGAGCACTTTCAAACATTGTCAAGACATTTCTTTTCTTTGGTGCATTTTTATTATAACCTGCTGATATTTAGCTCCACTCATGGTCCCAATGAATACAGGAAGTGCTTCTTGCGGTGTGAAACACAAACACCACACATTTTCTATAACAAATGGAAGTCTCAAGTTTTTTCCGAATTAGAACTTCTGAAAAAACTTGAGTAGCTTATCTTTGCAAAGTTTTTGTTTTATTTATACAGTATTGACTTATCTACAGTTCATGACACAAAAAAAATGTGGGGGGGGGGGGGATTGATCAATGCCGGTTTGACTCTTTATTGATTTAGTTTTGTACGGCTTAATCCTTTAAAGGAAGAAGATATTTTTTTTTTAGATTGTAAAAAAATTTTATTTTGGAGATAATAGTTTAATAATGCAAGTCTTACTAATTAACCCATATTTGTGGGGAGATGAGTTAATTTCATACCTTTCCTTTGCACACAATTGAATATAACAAACCCAATGTGAATTGGAATTTGGCTCTCCAATTAACAATTTCAAGCCATTATCCATTACACCTGCTCCATATTCAAGCTTGCAGCATCTGGTATTCTCAAGTGGTCACCCATCTAGGCTCGATGTTGCTTAACTTTGGTGATTATATTAGAATTGTTTCAATATGGTGTGACCATAGCAACAAGAGATTATTTTCCAATTCAAAAAGTTTACTATTGGCGAGGGTGATATTCTGAGGAGTTGCAATGAAAAACAATTCAAATTAAGATGAAAAAGTCCAAAATTAATATTAGTTGACAATGTTTCATCTAAGAAAACAAATAGCATGACAGCAGTTATCTCCCTTGATAACACTATTAGTACAGGTTGGCCATCAGTTATATATATAACACTGATTTTCAGAAGAGCAATTTAAGATTTCTCATGTTGATGCACAGACCTGCCATAACTGGTTGGTGGCACTGGCTACTGCTACAGTTTTTTTTTTTTTTTTTCCATAAATGGTGAGGCATTTCTAATTGTCTTTTGTGCATTTTTATTTTTACCTGTTTATGTTTAGCCCCAGTCATGGCTTCATTGAATACAGGCAATGTTCCTCAGAGTGAAGTACAAACCCCATTTGTTGTCTCTAACAGATAAGATGGAACTTCTAAAAACACTTGAGGGTGGTGTGGCTGTGTAAGCCAAAGAAATAGACAAAAATAGTGTAACCATCAAAATCACTTATCTGGATTATGATAGTCAACATATATGGATTTTTTCAGGGGGAATAAATAGTTCTTATAGATGAACTAAATTATAATGCATTTCAGAGGAATTTTTTTTCTCTGATGGTCAGTCAGTTCTGTGCCATGTGTGATACATGCTTATGCGATCATGTAACTTTCAATACATAACTGATGAGGCAGATGTTTTTCCCCGCAGTAGGTTGCCATTTCTTTCTGCAGTAGACCAGTTGCCATCAAAGCCTATAGAACCCAGTCTGTCCTGCTATTTACTCATAGCTGGGGTAGAAGAAGAGGATTCATGCCTTTCCCAAGTGTATTAGCACGTAAGTGAATGTAATGGATGACGAAGGAGATTTTTTCCCGCAGTAGGTTGCCAATTCTTTCTGCGGTAGACCAGCTGTCATCCAAGGCTATAGAACCTGGTCTGTTCTGCTATTTACCCATAGCTGGGGGGGGAGAGGATTCATACCTTTCCCAAGGGTATTAGCACATAAGTGAATGTAATGGATTTGACTGGAATTCGAACTCTCCTCTCTACGATTCCTCAATTCAAGCCGCTATCCATTACTCCACTGATGGTATACTTTTAAAATCCATAAGTGATAAATCTGACAATTATTTTTACCAGTAGTACCTATGAAATTGTCATTTTTCCAGCTTGAATTTTGTTTTCTTTCTTTTTCTCAATGAAATCAAACAGCATCACGGTTATGTTTTTTCCGTCTTTCCACAATCAAACTGGAACAGTCCATTATTTATGGAGGTATTGGCAGGGCATTTCCTTTCTTTCATTCTTTTTCTCACTGAAACCAAGTAACATCTGTCTTTCCACACAATCAAAATGGAATAGTCCATTATTTACGAAGGTATTGGCAGCACATAACGGTCGTGCTAACAAAGGAACTAAGGGAGGGACAAGCAGGATTATAAGATTTTACAAATTGTAAATTTTATTTGCCGTGTGTGTTTGTTTCTTTTATGACACTGTGAAACGAGTCTTTTTCCTTTCTGTATAACATACAATACAACCTATAGCCAACTTTATAGTCATTTATTTCCAGTAAATAGCAATTTGCTGTTTTTCCAAAAATGGGCCATAACACCCAGGCAACAATACTATAGCAATGCAGCAAAGTGTTAAATATTTTTGGGGGGGTTTCCTCAGATATTTTATGAAATGATGTCTGTTGGTTAGATTTTATAACATGTCAACTCTTGTTAAGCTATTTAATGTTGAATTTCCTATGGGGAACATGTTGCAAATCAAACTCACTACTCATCCAATGAAACGGTCAAGCCAAACTAACCAAGGATTAAATCTCCAGATACTGTTGATTAAAACAACCACTTGTCTTCATCTTTGTTGTTTTTAGCACGTTTCGGCTATTGTGCCAAACAAATCATCCTGTATAGCAATTGGTCATTTTCTTTCTTTATTTTTTAAATTCTATCTTTGCATTATGCTATTAATAATTTTCAGGTCTGTTTATTTTGTTTGAAAAGAAGCAATTTTTTTAACCCTTTTGTCTTTTTTCCTCTATAGCTTCTGTTCCTCCTGTTTCTGCAGTTCCCAATGGCCATCTACAAGGTGCAGAGAGTCCACAGTCTCAGGTCGCAGTGCGTCCCGTCTACCCCCGAACCCAGTACAACACACAATATTCTACTCCACCCAGGGTGCACGCTGGTGATGTAACACAACCTAGCTCAAGTGGGTATCATTTTATTCAAGCCTTCCACTTTTTGTTTTGTTTTATTTTCCTTTCTGACACTTGCACTTAAGGGTTTGTTTGTTTTTTTTTTTGTTTGGTTTCTTTTTTTTATTCTTTTTATTTGTTTGTTTTTGTTTTGTTTTTTTCATTAATAAACTGAAGAGCTTTGTGCAGAAGACGAAATTAGCAAGGGATATATTTATCCAAATTCTATACAATGTTTAGCTGGGGTAGTTTGAAATTAATATTAGCTCTCCAAATCAAATTATACCTGATATCCTCCAACTTGAAGGTTCTACTTGGTCACAGACACATGGTTGGTAATTCTATCTTGGCAGGTAGGGGGAGGGAACCCTCTACACTACACAGGATGCATACAGAGCTATGAAGCCCAGTCTACCACATTGTGCTAGATAGCTGTCGACTCCACAAGAAGATTTAGCCACCCTCCTCGGGTAAAAAAAGACTTAGTTTCTGATGATCTGACCATGTTGCAGCCACCAATAGCAATTGTAAACCTGATGCAATATTTAAATATTGCATCAATATCTGAGACATCCTCGAAAGGAGACGTGCCAAGCGGGCTTGAGCAATTTTTGAGCAGCTTCCTACATTAAAGTATGAACTTGTGTCACATTGTGTAATGTCATGTATAGATAGATACCTACAATGTCTCGTTTTTGTAGTCTTACATAGCGTCTTGAGTGGACGCTCTGATCAACAGTTGTATAATATCAGGGTGTCTGTAGTGCCATGTCGCAACCCTGAGGCCACATTATGATGCAGGCTGTGCCAAATTCTCTCTGCCCACGTCGCAGGCGATAACTGTCAGCTTCTTTTACCTCGGGCCTTCTCATCTTCCAACCATAATTCCACATGATGACTTACAAAGATCAAAAAAAGTAAACCTAAACCAGCCCTCCAAAAATCACCTAAACCCCTCAACATTTCGTTCTCCAACATCTATGGCATTGGAACCAATTTCTGCAGTGTGGAATCTTTCCTCACTGCAAACTGCCCGGATATACTGGCTCTGTGTGAGACCAATCTTGACTCATCTATCCCCTCCTCTGATCTCTCGATCTCCGGCTACCTTCCTCTCCTCAGAAAAGACTCTCTAACCCACATGCATGGCCTTGGTGTCTACGTCAAGGACCATCTCCCTCTGGCTAGAGAGTGCTCTCTCGAATCACCAGACCATTTGTACATGTGTCTCCGGCTATCTCTTCTCAATGCTGTAAGCTATCTCTTCTTCCTCTATCGCTCTCCATCCTCTCAGGACTGTGGAATACTCGATGTCATTTCTGACAGCATAAACAAGGCTCTCTCTCTCCATCTGTTCGCTCAGATATTTGTGTTTGGCGATTTTAACGCCCATCATGACAAGTGGCTTAAGAATGCTACTACTGACCTCGCAGGCATTCATACTCTTAACTTTTCAGTTTCTCAATCCCTCACGCAGATAGTTGATTTCCCCACGCGTTTTGCTTACAACCGGGAAGGTACGGCCTCTCTTCTCGACCTGTATTTTACCTCAATCCCCGAGTCTTGTAGT
The DNA here is from genome assembly GCA_964036315.1 of Acanthosepion esculentum. Lineage (NCBI taxonomy): Eukaryota > Metazoa > Mollusca > Cephalopoda > Sepiida > Sepiidae > Acanthosepion > Acanthosepion esculentum. The sequence continues at coordinate 41,589,168 of OZ038511.1, read as the reverse complement.
GCCATGCAGCTCTTCCCTCTTGGTAGCTCTGATCATGCTGTAGTGTCTGTTAGCATCTCCTTCAACCCCACCCCCTGTAAAGAGCCTCCTACCACCAGAACCTCATTCTGCTATCAACGAGCTGACTGGGACTCATTCTGGGATTTCCTCCGCGATGTCCCCTGGAATGCAGTATTTAAGCTCCCCGTTCAAGAATGTGCTTCAGAGGTCTCATCCTGGGTTAAAGCTGGAATTGACGCTTTCATCCCCTCAAGGAAATTTAAGGTCAAACTGTGCTCCTCTCCTTGGTTCTCCGCTGCTTGCTCAGCCGCCATTGCCCATAGGAACCACTTCTTCCACCTATTTCGTAGCGATATGTCCGACTGCAATAGACGTCTCTTTGCCTCCGCTCGTAACGAGTGTAAGTGTGTCCTCAACGAAGCTAAGTCACTATTTGCTGCTCGGATGAAGGAACGTATTGCATCTTGCAAATTCGGCTCCAAGGATTATTGGTGTCTTTGCAAGAGCATTCTGAACAATAGCAAACCCTCTATACCTCCCCTGTTCAACCAGTTTGAGGTCCTGACCACCTCTGCCGACAAGGCTGAATGCTTTGCTCGGAAATTTTCTTCAATTCAACGCTTGACTCTTCCGGTGTACCCATACCCGATTTCCCTCTCAGAACTGAGGCCCTTTTGAGCGGGTTACACATATCCCCGTCATTGGTATTGGGCATTATCTCTAATTTAGACCCCCACAAAGCTAGTGGTGGGGATGGGATACCAGCCATTGTCCTGAAGAAATGTGCGCCTGAATTGGCACCTGCCGTCTCTAAATTATACAACTACTGCCTCAAGGAGTCTTGTTTTCCTGACTGCTGGAAGTCCTCATCCATTGTTCCTGTCTTTAAGAACTCTGGCGACCCCTCCGACCCTTCTAATTACCGTCCTATCAGTCTCCTACCCCTCTTCGGCAAAGTCTTCGAAGCCCTTATCAACACCGAAGTGGTTAATCACCTTACATCCCCTGATCTGCTCTCAGACAAGCAATATTGTTTCTGCTTTGCCCGATCTACAGCTGATGTGCTTATGGCCATCACTGAATTTGTTTACCAAGCTATTCATAATAACGGTGAAGCTCGTGCTGTGGCCCTAGACATCTCCAAGCGTTTGATAGGGTTTGGCATGCCGACCTTCTTCGCAAACTTCAAGGTTTATGGTATTACAGGTCGATTGTTTGACCTAATACAATCATTCCTGTCAAACCATGAATTGAAGGTCTTTCTCAATGACTTCTCCTCCAGTTCCTATCCCACGAATGCAGGTGTTCCTCAAAGCTCCATCCTAGGCACCTATTCTGTTCCTTATATTCATAAACAATCTTCCTGACGCCATAGATTCCCAAGTTGGCATCTACGCGGATGACACCACAATTTACTCCCACCTCAAAAACAAATCTAGTGTCACTGACAAATTTAACCTGGCAGCTCATCTCGAAAAGGACCTCCAATCGGTTGTGAACTGGGGCAGGAATTGGCTGGTTAACTTTAATGCCTCTAAAACAAAACTGCTCTCTATTAATCACCACAAGGATCCATCCCTGCATCCCATTAGAATGTCTGAAGCCCAACTTCTCGAGAGCTCCTCTCTGCGGCTGCTCGGTCTCACGCTGTCTGCTGACCTGAGATGGAGCAAATACATTGAGTCAATTGCTTCATCCACCACAAGGAAAGTTGGCTCCCTCTGCCGGGCCAGGAAATTTTTCTCCCCGGAATCGATCCTTCAAATCTACAAATCAACCATTCGCCCTTGCATGGAGTATTGCTGCCATATATGGTCTGGAGCCCCTTCTGTTTGCCTCGGGGTTCTTGATAAGATCCAGAGACGGATATGCAATGTAATTGGCCCTGATCCGGCATCTCGTCTGCAGTCGCTCTCTCACAGACGCGTCGTCGCCTCTCTCTGTCTTTTTTACAAATACTTTCACGGTAATTGCTCCAATGAACTGCTTTCGCTGGTTCCCAGGCTCCACGAATTCAAGCGTCCTACGAGGCTGGCATCCAGCTCCCACCCTTTCACTGTTGAAACTGTTAAATGTAGACGTCTCTTCTACTCCAATAGCTTCATATCTCGCACCTCTCGCCTGTGGAACTCCCTTCCTTATTTCTGTTTCCATGACAACTATAATCTCCAAATCCAAATCGCTCCAAATCTTCTGTAACCCCTTGCGTGCTAGTGGCTTCCAGCCTTGCTTGGGGTGAAAAGCTTTAAAAAAAACAAAAAATTACTTTTATTTTTATATCTCTTTTCAAGATTATGGCTCTGACAAAAAAAAACAAAAAAACTATTGAGACAATATCTGTTGGGTTAATGAATGCCAGGGAACCTGCCAATATTACCCCTACCTTTAAAAACGCATTCAGAAATGTCTCTTGGCAGAAAATTGTCCTAGAAGCTGAAATGAGATATAAAATAAGTTTGTTTTTTTTTTTTGTTTTATATGCTTTCAAATAATAATCATTTTTTAATACTAGTGATACTTTACTCACCTTCCTTTTATGAAGATTTATGTAAGGTTAAATTTCTTTCTGTGCCTCTACCTTACACCAAAACAAAACACCCTGTATCATTATGTAATGAATTTATTATCTGGTATATATATATATATATATATATATATATATATATATATATATGGCGTGTGTGTGTGTAATTTGGCAGCAACTTTTCTTTTAAACATGTTGTGTTGAATGTTAAAGACAACATCGTCCTGCATATTTTCTCTTGAATTTTCTCATATTTTCTAACGAGACTTTTTATTTGAAAATGATATCGAAATAAATATTGTCCGTACGATAACCTATTACTTTTGAACATCATTGTTCATCTTCAGGGTCAAAATTTTTTTAGTCAAAATTTTTTGAAAACATTTGCCAATTGTCTTGTAGTGTAATCATGTTGCTACATTTTTTTACAAACTAAATAAACGTTAAAATCCTTTTAATTTCAAAAGACGCGATGATGTTATCACGTGCATGGCGAAGATTTTTATCATGTGACGGCGTGAAAAAGATTTTTATTATACAAGCCAAAAGATCGAAGAATACGTTATAAAATTTAAATATATTATAAACATTGTAGGATGTTTCCAGAAATATTGTAATCTATACGATTAATAAGAGTTCTTTTGCTTTTAATATGTAATGCTTCTAAAATTTTAAGGCGTCTAATGTCTGTATGTTTATCTATAACTTTAGTATTATCTATAAGTATTTTACGTATATCAGATTGCATAAGGGAAACAGTATGTGACATAATATGTTGTTTAATTATGATTACACTACAAGAAAAATGGCAAATGTTTTTAAAAAATTTTGACCCTGAAGATGAACAATGATGTTCGAAAGTACTAGGTTATCGTACGGACAATATTTATTTTGATATCATTTTCAAATAAAGTCTCATTAGAAAATATGAGAAAATTCAAAAGAAAATATGCAGGATGATGTTGTCTTTAACATTCAACACAACATGTTTAAAATATATATATATATATAATATATATATATATATATATATATATGTGTGTGTGTTTCATTGAATACAACAGACAAGTTCCTTTGGTTTAGTTTTTTATACAATTGCTTATGTGATCTAATAATTCTTTTCTTTTCAGATGATAAATAATATAAAATCTGTTCACTTGTTCTTTTCATCTGACCACTTGGGCTATACATTTCGCCATTTTCAAGGTTGAAATATATTAACTGTTAACAAGAAATAGTTTGTATGCGTGTATTTACATAATGTTTTCATTTTCAAAATACGGTCAAGATATTGTGTCTATGTTCATAGTTAATATATTTCAACCTTGAAAATGACTAAATGTATAGCCGAAAATGCTTGGATAAAAAGAGCAATTGGACAGTTTTTTATATATATGAGAATTTATCATGAGAAAAGAAAAAAATTATTAGATCACATGAGAAACTGTATAAATACAAAAAAAGCAAAAAAAACAAATATATATAGTGATTTATGAAGCCTGGTTTAGTTGTAGCCTAAAGCCGAGATTAAGGAGTAGCCAGTGAGGATCTAACCCACTACAATCGTAATTGATCTAGCAAGATGACTTTGATAGTTGTTACACCATGTTGAAATGTCATTAATTATATATATATATATATATATATATATATATATATTCTAAAAGAATTAGGGTAGATATAAAAAAAAAGAATTTTTTTAAATTCAAAAAAAATTCTAAAACCTCCAGCACCCATTGTTCATGCATATATGTAGTCATACAGTGTAACCCAGATATAAGAGAGATTTTCTCTGGTCCCAAATTAGAGCCTGTGTTAATAAAACAAAATAGACCAAACCCGGATATAAGAGACTTCATCTCCGGTCCCGACAACTCTATTATATCTGGGTTACACTGCACCAACATAACAAAATTAGTCTAATGAAATCCTTAAGAATGAAACACGTCACAAGTAAACTTTTTCTACTTCGTCATCAATTTCCACAATATTGCTCTTCATATATAAAAATATATTGTTATCTCATTCATTTTAAAACATTACATTTACAGCATAAGTAGTAGCATTTTAAAAATATTTTATCTATTTTTAATTCAAATTTGTCAAAATTCCATATCTATTGATAACTTCCTTTTTTTTTTTTTTTTTTTTTTTTTTTTTCTTTTTTTTCTTTAGGGTAGGTTCATTTGTATAGAAAGATTTTTTATCTGCCATGTCAAAGTTCAGCTGTAAGTTAGCAAAAAAAAAAAATCAGTATTGACATTTAAAATAAACAATCTTGGCTTCTAAGAATAAATTTTATCCTTCTCTTTAAAAACAAAGTAATTTTTTTTTTTTTTTTTTTTTTTTTTACTAAAATTTTTATACAATTCTCTAATTTTAAGCCTGGCTACATTGATTTCTGCCAACATTTAGATAAAACTACCAAATTATTTAAACAAGTAAAAATAGTAAGTGTACTGAATTAATTTTATTAACATTATAAAATTCTTCAAATGTTTATCTTATAGTCAGCTCTATATAGCCATGTCCAGAGTAGGAAATTCAAATGGACTTTAATATATATATATATATATATATATATATATGGGAAAATTGTATGTGGTTTTAGCTGACACATTTCATTCACTGTAGACTTTTTAAGGCAAAAAAACGAAATGAATTTATTTGAACAAATTATCATTTCGTTTTTTGCCTCAAAAAGTCTGCAGTGGATGAAATGCATCAGTTAAAATATTTCATATTGTCTTTTTCCCTTAATACAGTCTTTTTCTACAGATTAATTCTGAGAATTTTTTATATACACACACACACACACAATGAACCACAAGAGTTATATACCGAAGCCTTAGTACGTGTCTTTATGATTGTCTAAAGTATCATCTATAGCAAAGTTTTCTCTGATCAATGATTAGAAATGACTCCAAGCAAATGGATCCTTTACGGTGGCTTATAGAAGAAAAGCCTTCATTGAATATTATAGACTAGTGCTACAAAACACTAAGATCTTTAGGAGATATGATCATGATATGACAAATGTAGTAATTTCAATTATGAGTAGAAATTATCCAAGTTTGTTTAATTAAAGAAAAAAAAAAAGAGGTTTAGGTGCTATACCAAATAAGAAAAAGAAACCTTATTTGAAAACTTCCAACAATCATAAAAATGGTTAGCGTATGTGCGACTAGAAGAGAAAATAATGATTTAATCACGATGTTGACTTTCCATGGAACCAAAAACAAGCATTAGAAAATTTGACATTTGTAAATAAAAAAAAAGTACAGATAACTTTAACAAGTCTGAAATCGATTTGGCACTGTATTTATATGATGAGCACTACCCTCTGTCTTTTTTCTCTCTCTCCATTTTTTTACTCTTTTTTTCTTTTCTTTCTTTTTTTTCCACTTTCTTCTTTTTTCCTTTTTTTCCTCTTCCTCTATTTTTCCTTTTTTTCCCTCTATTTTCCTTTTTCCTCTTTTTTCTTTTTTTTCTCCTTTTCTTTTCTTTTTTTTCTCCTTTTCTTTTTTCTTTTTTTTCTCCTTTTCTTTTTTCTTTTTTTTCTCCTTTTCTTTTTTCTTTTTTTTCTCCTTTTCTTTTTTCTTTTTTTTCTCCTTTTCTTTTTTCTTTTTCTCCTTTTTTTCTCCTCTTTTTTCTCTTCTCTTTTTCCCTCTTTTTTTCTCTTCTCTTTTTTCCTCTTCTCTTTTTCCCTCTTTTCTCTTCTCTTTTTTCCTCTTCTCTTTTTCCCTCTTTTCTCTTTTTTTCCTCTTCTCTTTTTCCCTCTTTTTTCCTCTTCTCTTTTTCCCTCTTTTTTCCTCTTCTCTTTTTCCCTCTTTTTTCCTCTTCTCTTTTTTCCTCTTCTCTTTTTCCCTCTTCTCTTCTCTTCTTTTTCCTCTTTTTTCTGTTTTTCCCTCTCTTCTCTCTCCTCTCTTTCCTCTCTCCTCTCTTTCCTCTCTTCTCTCTTTCCTCTCTTTCCTCTCTTCTCTCTTTCCTCTCTCCTCTCTTTCCTCTCTTCTCTCTCCTCTCTTTCCTCTCTTTTTCTCATATTTTAAAAATGTTAAACATGATTTTCATGGAGCACTTGAATTCTCAAAACCTGACACAGAAAAAAATCCTGATTGGAAATGTATGGAAACAATTTTGGATAACTCGTTTATTTCAAACCTGTTTGTGTTTTGCATAAAGGTCTTCAGTCGTCTTCAGTTTTCTTTCTTTCTGCTATCTTATCTGCATTCAAACTAAAGGTGAAGAGGAATCCTTCATATTTATTAATTTGTCTCAAACTTAATCTTTTCTCTGTATTTGGAAATTCTTGGAAAAAATAAATTTGATTAATGTATTTATTTTCAAACATTATTATTAGTGGATACTTGTATTTGAAATAGACATCCCATTTTTATTTTTGTTAAACAGTTTGTATTATGTCTATCTGCCTGCACAGTCAAGAAAATAGTGCCTTGCTGTACTGTGACGCGCTTCATATCCATGCAGATTTTGATTCTTGCTGAAGAGCACCTTCTCCTTATTGAGTGCACAAGCTGATAGACATAATGCACACTGTTTAAAATTAAAATAAAAATGGGGCATCTATTTCAAATACAAGTATCCACTAATAATAATGTTTGATATAATAAAAATTTTATGATATACAAAAAAGGCATATTGTTCTAATTCCATGGCATGGTGTTCTGTTTGAAATTACAATGTATATCACCTGAAGAAGCCTGGAGCAAACAATATAAATAGGTACAATACCTCATTTCATATATATATATATACTCTCTCAAGTTTCTCCCTTATGGTCAGGGATTGTCAGGCTAGGTGATAAATTTTATAATTATAAAGATATTAGCTAGCCTGATAATCTCTGATCATAGGAGAAACTAAAATATTCAAAGTATTTTTATTTTATTTTTTTTGTTTCCATAGTATTGAATAATTTTACTCCACATTTTATATTAGTTAGTATCTTCTAACTAATATATGTATAGACATATATCTCGGAACTCTGTCAATTACAACATGAGGGCTTAAAAATTCAGTTATTAGAACTGACCTGCCACACTACCTACACACGATTTGATTATATTGGTGGAGGCTTGTATATATAAATAAAAAAAATTCTAAGTTCACATTTTTATTTTATTTTTCTGTCGCTTTATCTGAATTGCCATGCATTCTTATGACATTGGAGTGTTTTTCTTATTGTCTTCTACATGGTGTGGAATTCTGATTTTGTCGCTGAAAGCTAGTCTGCCCAACTATTTAAGTTTTGAATTTAGAGCTGTTGTTCTCTTGAAGCAACAGAAATGTGGGTCTACAGAAAAATGCTGAGAATACCATGGACTGAACATGTGAGTAACAACAAAGTTTTAGAGAAAATGGAAACAAAAAGGACACTTATACTTAAACATCAGAAAGAATTGAAATAATGTGGAAAGAGGGCTTAGAAAATTTGACACTCATGGGACATATTGAAGACAGAGAAAAGCTGTATATATCCTACCAAATGAGCTTGTTAGCAGAACAGGGATTAGGAAAGATAGCCAAAAAACAAAATTTACTAAGAGCTACAAAGGACAGGAAATTGTGGGGAGCCATGATTGTCCATGTACAGAAGGGACATGACATCTAGAAAAATTGTTTCCACAAAAAATACATTTATGCACTTTTAGCATTTCACTGATACTTACAAATCTTGAATGCCCCCCCCCTTAAAATTCTTACTAAAAAAATTAGTAATCATTCAAATACTATGTATGGTAGCTTTATACCAAGTTATTTGATTAGTTCACTAATATAGAACATAAATGTGACTAGTATAAGAAATTACTCATTTTAACTTGTTTGTAGTTTGAACATACGTGGGTAGTGCAACAGACATTGATAGGGTCAATGGAATCAGCAAGCCAGGTTCAAATTCCAGTCAAGCCTGTACAATGGTGAATGCAGCAGGCTTGACTGGAATGCCCTTGAGAAATGCAAGAATCTGCTGCTTCTCTCCAGCTATGGGTTAAATAGTTGGGCAGACTCTAGCTTTCAGTGACAAACTCAGAATTCCACACCATGGAGAAGACAATAGGAAAAACACTCCAATTTCGTAAGAATGCATGGCAATTCAGATAAAGCGACAGAAAAATGAAATAAAAATGTGAACTTATAATATTTTAGAATTTTTTTATTTATATATATATATATATATATAGCAATAAATAATCAAACAAATCCTTTTTACCTCATATGGGAGCTACATCCCTCTTCCTCTAACCTTACAAACATAAATTTCATTTAATTCCATACTGGTGTTGAAAAGACAGACAACCACTTTCGTCATCTGCTGAAATAGCCTATTCCCCATATGAGGTAAAAGGATTTGATTATTGAATATGCCTGTGTGTGTGTGTGTGTGTGTGTGTATATATATATATATATATATATATATATGTATATATGTCTCAAAATGTAATTGGTAGGGATTATTCCAAAGAGGACTTTTCGGTCCATATGAGAGCTCAATGTATGAAACAAAGCAAATTATAAGAATAATTAAGAAAAAACATTAAAAATCCATAGTCAGTAATTGATTTTGATGTATATAAAATAAAATATAGTTCTAAGGTATGCTATATTTATGGCTTAAAGTCCTTTAATATCAGGGATAGAACATAGGTCAATATAAAAATGTACACTGAATTCAACACCCAGTGGCGACAGTCCATTTCATGCTAAACTCAAACATCAAGCCTGACGATTGTGTTTAGCATGAAACAAACTGTTGCCTCTGGTTGTTGACTTCAATGTCATATATATTGTCATCCACAGACAGACTGTTTTGCTGTATCACAGCTCTTCAATGTGACTAGACCAGTTGCTTCAAGCCGGGATCAAAACCCGACTCATTTGATATCAGTCAGTAATACTACCTCTAGGCTATCATCGCACGGCAGACAGGAAGGGAAATTTTAACGTTTTCTATATGAAATACGCCAGTGGCCTGGAGAATTCTCTTTGTACTTGAAGAGTAAATGCATTAATAGCAGTATGAGCCACTGTTTTTTTTTTCCGAAGGAAATAATCTTTGAGAAATAATCTTTTTCTATGGGAAATGAAAATTTGTTTTTCTTGGTGTTATTTAAAATGAGGATTCCTCTTCCAAAGTGTTTACCATAATATGCTATTTTTACCATTCTTTCCATCATGCGTTTGTTTTAGCTTGTACTGTTTTTGTTTTGTCTTTTATTCCTTCCTGATAAGCTGTGTTTTTTATTTGCACAATGCTTTTTATGTTTTGTCTCATTTGATTGATATAATTTTTTTTACCTGGCCTCATATATTGATACTTTTTTTTTTTTTTTTACCTGGTCTCATATTTTTTTAATTCAGTATACAACTCTGGGACCTTTCAAGAGAAAATTATTATAGAAAAATTACCGTTCAATTTGGTACACAAGTAAATAAAGGATTGTACTTAATAATTAGTGTCTTTCTGCCATATCCTCCTAGCATCAGTTTAAACTGAAACCTTTTTCCATATATCTAAACTATCTTTATAACCTATAATTTTTTAAAGTCAAAATTTTATGCAAAATACTTACTATATATACAAAAATAGAAGGCATCAGTTTCAACTGACACCAGGAGGACATGAGTTCTTGTCTCTCTGTTTAGTTGAGTACAAATTCAGACCCCCACCATATCAATATGGATTTTGTTTTTGCTTTCTTTATATAATTGGCTCTGTAAAGGCTACATCTAACATTAGACTTTTAATGTTATATAAATAACACAGCCTTTTGTAAAACTGAATTCAAATACTCAACAAGTATATGAGCATGATATAACAAATGTAATAATTCCAGTTCATGAGTAGAAATTATCCAAGTTTATTTATTTAAAAAAAAAAAAAACGGTTTAGATGCTCTAAAACAAATTTTCAATTAACTCATTTCAAGGGCAGACAACCGGAAATGATGATAGGCATTTTCAAGCAAAATATGTTAGGCCCACCATTTTCATGTCTATATCTGCTCAATGTGTTGATGGTTATATCATGAAAGGCTGTTTCTAAAAGTTACTGAAAAATTGACATATTCTTAATACGACCAGTACATTGTAACAATGTTCATAATTCATGTTGTTAAGGTTTTGTTTGTTTTTGTTTTTTCTGCTAATGGCTTCCTTTATTTTTAGATGCACTGCCAATTGTAAAAAGCATCTAAAAATAATGGGGGCCCTTATAAAAAGAACAAAAATCAAAACCCTTAACAACATCAACTATGAACAATTTTCAATAGCATTATCAAAATCCTTGGAAATGGCTGATAGATTAGCTGAAAGTGCTTGGAACAATTAATTGGACAATCTCTATACTCACCGAGTTCAAAAAAGAAAGCTCCTGTTCATTCACATACAAAAAATGACAACATACATTGTTCATTTTTTAATGAAACACACACACATATATATATATATATATGTGTTACACACACATATATATGTGTGTTACACACACACACAATGTGTTAGACACACACACATAATGTTATACAACCACATGCTTATCCAGACGTCTTACGTTACACCTATCCGATCACAGCTCCATTAGAACCCATTTAAACACACACAAAAATTTACCAGACTCCATTAGAAATATACTAGTAGAAAACACAAATATATTAATTGCTTCCACCTGTAAAAAAAGGTTAAAAATAATGGAGGCTTTAATAATAAAAAAGAAAAAGCCTACCTTAACAATATTAACTACGAACAAAGCCACAACGTGCTAACCGTATTCGGAAATTAAAACACCCCTACTACACACTAAGACATACACATAATGCACACACTCAATTAAGCTGAAAAATCAAAATCATCCTTGATAATGGCCAAAGATATAGCCGAAAGCGCTCGGAAAAATAAAACATTTGGACAGTTCTTGCACACCCTTTGTCCAGCAAAGAAAGCTCTTGTTCGTACACAAGAAAAATTAAATAAAAAAACTTAACCGTAGTACCTTGTCTGTCGTTTTTAATGAAACTTGCATAAAAGAAGGATTGCTGCCTAAATATACAACTATAATATATATATATATATATATATAGTTCTTAAACTCTTAGTTGTCAGCTCTGTATAAACCAGATTCCGACAGTGGGGGGTAGGGGAAAGATCCCAAGTGGGTGGCATGGTGGCCAAGTGGAAAGATCCCAAGTGGGTGGCATGGTGGCCAGTATCATTAAAACAAAAGGTTTTTATTTCATCACATTTAATGAACAGATTTTCACATCTGCAAGGGCCAAGATGTTACCTAATTACGTGTTAGGTAAGGACTTTATCTTAGATTTGCATTTGACTTATTACCAAGAGAGAAATGTGTGTCTGTTATCTAGTTGGGAATTTCTAAGGATGTAACCTGGGAGCCAAAGGAACGGCAACTTGAAAACTTTCAGGACCACTGGTTTTTACACCCTCTCAAGTAGCTATATTGATTAATAATATAATCGTCACCTTACAAGATAATCACTCTTAAAATATAGATCAATTCATAACTTTAAACATAGATCATTTTTTAATTGTCCTGAAATTTAATTTCATTAATGCTGTATTTTTCCAAGTCTGTGATTTATATTCGATTTCAAATAAGGTATTTATCATTTTTAAATAATATTTCTTTTGTTATATATGAGGCAAGGTAAAAAAAAAATATATCTCCACATAATGTCATTTACACAATTTTTTCAGATATTTATTAATTTGTCTTTTGTTTTGTTTTTTTATTTATGGTTATGAAAAAAAAAAACTAGTCAATGTTCAAATGTTACCAAGAAACGCATAATCCAGTGTGGGGGAGGGGAGAAGAAACTTGGAATTCCTTTTTCTTTTTTTTCTTTTTTCTTTTCTTTTAATGTAAACACTTTTCAGATTTGGTATAGATAGCCTCAAGAGACATTAAAAGAGTTAACAAAATAGTTGAATAATAGCTGAAGTAACTATTTGTGCTTGACAAAAGTCAATACCTGGGTTAAAGCTGGTCATGATAACAGAACAATTCCCTTATTATTTTATGGTGAGCTGGTAAGACAAGTTCTTCAAAACTATATAGGGAGACAGATAATCCTGAAAAGTAGTTACATCACACTGTCAAAATAACACAATAGTTGATAATTGAATGACAAAAATGTTAAAAAAAAATAAAATAAAAAGTTCTACATGATGTATTCTGTCCTTCAAAAAAACTCCAGACTAATGTTTTTATTAATGGGATCATAAACACACACACACATATATACATATTCAACATATGAGGGTCAAGCAGCTCAGTTCCTAGGAACCGACAGCCTGACACCAGCACATGTGATTTGATTATAGTGGTGAAGGATTTGTGCAGAACCATCCACACTTTTTGGAAGGGTCGAATACAGAGACCTGGTGCACTATGTGCCACAAGGTCCCCAAACGACCCTGTGGAGGTTTAGAATTCAGAGTTGTCCTTCTACTAGACCGGTTGCCATCCAAGGCTATAGAACCCAGTCTGTCCTGCTATTTAACCCATAGCTGGAGAGAGAAGAGGATTCATACCTTTCCCAAGAATGTAATGGATTCGACTGGAATTCAAACTCTGCTCTGATTCCTCAGTAAAAGCCGCTACCCATTACTCTACTGTGCATCCATATATATATATATATATATATATATATAAGGTCTCTTACATATCTATACACACATACAATCCAATAATACTGTACTCGATTAATTTTTAACGTGTATGTATATGTAATTTTACCTTTTATAAGTATATTAGATATGTAGTCTCAACCTTATATATCTAACATGTGTTCGTCTTTAAGTTAATTGTTATAATTAGGGTATTTGATGTAAAAAAAAAAAGATTTACTCCCTTTGACATTAACTTTTGAATCTGAATTCAAATTTAAATGATTTAAAAAAAAAAAAATTTTTTTTATTTTTTTTTTTTTTATTTGTCTTTCAAAGTTATGACTTTGAATGGTATAAATTACTAATAATTAATGCTAATATTTTACACAACAATAATTAAATAAGTTTTACCACACAATTTTGAATCATCATGAGAACACAAACTACTTAACGGTCAGAAAAAATTTTCATCCAATACATTTCATCCTTTAGGACATCATCAGACTAAAGTGATGTTTCTGCTGATGTGATTACACATGAACATAAAGGAGAGGGAGTGGTGAGAATTTTTTGTTTTGGGGTATATAGACTACTTGATTTCAGTTTTTTTTTTGTTTGTTTGTTTTTTTTAATCACTTTTGTTATTAAATATCCTTTGTATCACAATGTGGGATATTTAACAAAAGTGATAAAATCATAAATAAAAAGAAACTAAATGCAATGTGCTAGACTGTATACCCAAAACATATATATAAAAAATTTAAAATTTCAGCTTTAGTTTGATGGAATCCTAAAGTACAAAATGACTCACATAAAAACTTTTCACTTTGTCATAGATTTCCCTATAATTGTTGTTGTTATATGAAAATGTTTATATCTTCACACACACACACGTATGTATATGTGTGTGCTAGCAGGATATTGACTAGTATCCAAACAAACGTGGACAATAGTGTTTATTATTTTTGTGGTTAATTCTCAAGAACGAAGAAAATCTATAAATTCACTTTCATATGTTTAGGTTTTATTACAATTTTAATGATCACTTTTTAAAACAATAAACATTGTTGAAGAGTGAAGGTAGTTTTAAAATAATGTTGTCAGGTGGGGGGAATCCTTTTGACAGTTTTTTTTTTCCTGGTCATGAAGGTTACAAATAACCTTACCAGATCCAATGACATTTTTTATATTGAAACTGTGAAAATCTGTTGGATTTCAGATTTGCCCAATCCGAGTCGATCACTTTTTCTTTTTTTTTTCTTTTTCTCTAATAGTTCTTCATAGCACATTATCCTAGAATTGCTTTTGCGATGATTAGTGATATTGTGTAGAAGCGTGGTATCATCACAAAACCAATAGTAGCACAATGCGGTATACAAACTAGTAGAGAGAAAAATACTACTCGGAATGGGATAATTTCAAATCTAATTAACTTTAATGGCTTCAAGGCATAAAAAAAAAAAATCACTTTCTGGTCATTGGATCTGGTAAGGTTATTTAAAACCTTTTTTCTAAAAAGAAAAGAAAAAAATATTCCTACACACTGGATTTGTCTTTTATTCTGATCTGAAAATATTTACATTGCGCAGATGCAAAATGTATTGTCTGCAAAAAAGGTTTTCCGATTTTTGATTTTTTTTTTCTATGGCTTATCAACGCATTGCAGGTTATTTAAAGCCAGAAAATATTTTTAGATTTTAAGAATTATTTTTTTTTTCTATAGACAATAACGATTTACAGATGCAATTCTTATTAATTAACCCATAGCTGGAAGGAGAAGGTGGAATTCATACCTTTCTCAAGGGTATATGCAAGCAAGTGAATATACCGAACCAAACTGGAATTGGAACTCTGATTAACAATTCCAAGCCATTATATCATCCACACATCAAAGCTTACAACACCTGGTATTCCCAAGCGGTCACCAATCTCTTAAATTTGATCATATAAGAACTGTTGTTTCAACATGTGGTTGTATGCCCTTTTCCACTTTCTCATTATCTCCACACACACACATATATATATATATATATATATATATATATATATATATATATATATATATATATATAGAGAGAGAGAGAGAGAGAAATTGTAAGGAGGATTTGATAATTATAATTAAGTAATTCATTGAGTCTGAAAGAAACCTCAACAGAATGCAGAAAGCACTGGACGGCCGTTTTGTCCTATATTTGGGACTCATCAGCAGTGCACATCCACTACCGAGAATTGAAACCCTGAGTCTGATTTGCTATCTCTCCGTCACTGAGGCCCGTTGGAACAGTTGGTATGGTGTTTGCTTGACAACCTAACTGTCAGGGTTTCAATTCCTGGTAGTGGATGCGCACTGCTGATGAGTCCCAAATATAGGACGAAACGGCCGTCCAGTGCTTTCTGCATTCTGTTGAGGTTTCTTTCAGACTCAATGAATTACTTAATTATATATATATATATATATATATATATATATATATAATAAATTTTTTTTAAAAATCAGTTATAACTATACATTGAAAGAAATGCTGAAAATAGAGAAATGTTTAACATTAAATTTTAATTTTTGGCATCTGATGCATCTCAATGCACAACTTAGTCATCCTCAGGATTTACATTTTGTCATTCGGTTACTCACCATTATTCAGCTATATAGAATTTATTTATCATATTCACCCACTGAGGAGATAGAAATTAAATAACTAAAATGTCTAATTTACAGTCTTTATTGTTAATACATTCACCAAGGTTCATTTGCAATAACTCTGGTCATGTACAGCAATAGCAATTAGTATCTTAAAGAAAAATATAAAGAATTTTATTTGTTTGTGGTAATTTTCTATGGAAAGTAGAAAATTCATTTTGGGAGCAAATTGTTCTGTGAATTTTTTTTTTTCCTCTCTCTCAAAAGCCCAAATATTTTTCTCCTTCAGGCATTAACAAGAGAAATCATAGTCTTGCTCTAAACGGTTACAAATAGTAATTGTTATAATAAAAGATATTTCCTTATAAAATAGAAAATGTAGTATAGACTGTATTTCCCTTTGATGACCAAAAAAATGATTTGTGTTAAAATCTTTGCTTGAGCCTAATAAGTCTATATGCCAAATTTGAGGCCTCAACAATAAATGGTCCAGTTCTTGTAATTATATAGAAAGGGGTGCTGAATATCTCTCATGCTGACCCTACATACAGAGCTGTTTTTTTTTGCTGAGGCTGGAATGGGATTAATCTCACACAAACAAGGTGCGTCTTGCCTGACAGAATCTCTCTCCATAATCATTTAAGGAAGGGTTTTACAAGACTATATACTCTTCCTGTCACCCAACTTGGACACTCACAATAGTCCAAGTACACAGTGTTTTTATCAAGATGCCATCTCTAGGAAGGTTGCCATTCAAGGCTTGAAACCACATCCTAGCCTTATATACTGTTTCCCTGACAAATACAATCTCCAACGGTTTAAGTGTAGCGTCAATCGAAATCTCCAGTTGCCTTGATCTATCCACTTCCCTTCTCCACATCCTTTCATCTTTCATTCCTATCTGCTCTCGCTCCAAATCTTCTGTAACCCCCTTGCCTTGATCGACCCACTGTCTTTCTCTTTCTCCACATCCTCTCCTTTACCACTCCTATCTGCTCTTCCTCCAACCCTTCTGTAACCCCATGCGTGATAGTGGCCTCCAGCCTTGCTTGGGGTGATACGCTTAAAAAAAAAAATATATATGTAAGTGTTGGCTCATTTGCCCTTTGACACGTCTTGTTTTTCATCCTGAAGGGTGACTAGTGGGGAAACTGGTTTAGACACCAACCACTCGTCCATGCAGCAGGTTGTACTGGGTTACATGTTGCCAGTACCAGGCCTAAACTTGACCTGATGTCAGAATTTCTTTTTCTTTGAATTCCTTTTTGGTTTCAGCACCTCTCGTGCATAGAAAACTCAACTTTCATATGCCATGAAGTTTAACTAAATTTCTACTGTCAAAATTTTTAAATTGTTGAAATTATTTTTAAATTTTTTATCTTTTTACTTTTACAATGAAATTTAATGTATGTACTTATTCCAAGTATTTTTTTTAAGCTTAGAATTCACTTTTTCCAATAAGTATCTCTAGCATTTGAACATTGACTATTTTTATTGTTTTGTGATATATATATATACACACACACTTTTGTCTTTCATTGGAGGGAGAGTGCTGGTATCTTTCTTCTCTGAAGATCGATTTAAAAAAAAATTTTTTTAGGAATTCTTGACACTTGTATTTTTATTTTAAATTTAATATCCAAATGTGTCCTTTCCGTCAAATTTAAAAAAAATTTTTTTTAAATAAAGGGACAGAATTTTTGGATCAAATAATTTTCTGTTACCATATTGCAAAAGTCTTAACATTTAAACTTTTCAACAATGAAATCAAAATTTAAAGCTATCTGTAATAAGTGTAAAACTTTATACGCTTCAGTAAATCAGTTAGCATGCATGAGATAGTTTTAAAAAAAAAAAAGATAACTACATGGGGTAGGGTGAAAGAACCCTGTCACTAAATCTGACATTTCTTTTTTTTTTTCCTTTCAAATGTTATGTCAGCAAATTTGTACCTTCATACCTGTGTGTCAAAAGGATGTTTTTTCCCTTGACA
Source organism: Acanthosepion esculentum (assembly GCA_964036315.1). Classification (NCBI taxonomy): domain Eukaryota; kingdom Metazoa; phylum Mollusca; class Cephalopoda; order Sepiida; family Sepiidae; genus Acanthosepion; species Acanthosepion esculentum. The sequence continues at coordinate 41,571,363 of OZ038511.1, read as the reverse complement.
CCATTATTATTTTAACTACCTTCAACCTTTGGTAATATTTACAGTTTTAAAAAGTGGAGATTAGAATTGTAATAAAACCTAAACATACGAAAAAAAAACGTATATAATTTATACATTTTTTTTTTGTTCATGAGAGTTTACAACAAAAATATTAAACGCTATTAGATTGTTTATTTATACGAATAATTTTATATTTAGAATATTCTAAAAATTAATACAATTAAAATTAATACAAGGCAATATTTATCATTTACCAATTTATAAAAAAATATGAAAACAATTTTTTATACATAAATTTATAAATATTTATTAAATTAAAATATATGAACCAACTGTAATGAAATCCTTATTTACCATTTTATATAATTTTTATCAACTGACCAATATTCTGCCAACCATTTCAATGAACAATATAAATAAACAATCTAATAAATAAATAGTGTTTATTATTTTTGTCAATTCTCAAGAACAAAGAAAATGTATAAATTCACTTTTATGTTTTAGGTTTTATTAAAATTCTTCTAATCATCACTTTTTAAAATGATAAACATTGCTGAGGAGTGGAAGTAATTAAAATAATAGCAATGTCAAGGGAGAAACCATCATTTTGAGACACCGTTTTTTGGGGGGGATTGGTTTTATTTGTGGGCCCAAATGTCTGTTGAGGTTATAATGGCAACTATGGCTTTCCATTCCTTCCTTTTCTGTAACAAAAAAAAATGAAACTTTTGGGAAAGATAGTGGAATGTTTTCCCATTGTCTTGAGAGTAGGCTTTCTCCTAGACTGGCTATCACCCAAGGCTAGAAAGCCCAGTCTGCGCTGCTATTTATTCCATTAACTGGTGGGAAAAAGAAATCATTCATGTTTTTACCAAGGTTGTTAGGGAGGAGTGAACATGATAGATTCGATTAGCATTTGACCCTGTCTCACCCATTCCACTTTCCACACCAATAACCATAATGCTATCTATGTATGACATGCCAAATTTTAAATTTTGTTTGGATCAGCTTGTTTTCAAAATATTGAAAAACTTAGGAATTGTATGACATGGAAATAATATTGTCAATCAGATTTTAAAAAGAGACAAGTTTAGCCAAGACTTTGAGATGTCAGAAAGTTCCCAAACTCTAGATACTGTCATTGTACTGTTCAACAGAAATGCTTTCACAGCAAATATTTATTAGTACCTAGCCTACTGAGTCAGTCTACAAGTAGGACTCATGTCCAGTTATCCTACAATGTTTTGTAATGGATTTGTGATCTTTAAAATGGCTAAAATTTTGAGCAAAATGCCAGCATCAGTTTTTCTTTTTAATCATTTCACCCCAAGCAAGACAGTAAAGCCACTAAGATGCAAAGGGTTATTGAGTGTGAAAGAATGAGAGAAAAGAAAAAACAGAGAACAACGAAAGAACATAACTTTGATCTTCAAAAGTGTAATTTAACTGGAAAGCAAGAGGCTCAGCAAATCTGCTATTGAGCTCAGCTTTTTGTTGAACATTCTTTAGGTTGAACACAGATTTTCAAAAGCTATTCATGTTTCAAGGCTGGTAAAGTATTGGTTCAAAATAGATGGCAAATTATCAGCAAACTGCTAGAAAATGCAAAAAAAAAACCCCATAAATCTCAGCTACACTTTATTTTAAATAGGCAGGGTAGATAGAATAAAAGGGGGGACTGGAAAGGATGTTATTGATTTTGATACAGAATAGATTGCAACAGTAAACTCTTTGTCCAAGAATGATTGCTGTCTAAATTAAAGAGTGAGAAAATTTCTAGAAATCTTAATAAAAGGGGTGGTTGGAATAAAAATTTTCTCCAAAAATAATCATCCCAGCCAATTTGTTTGAAACTCTGCAGTATTCAAAGCATAACTAAACAATCCATCAACTTTCTCTTACGATTTGAATCGGTTAATAGCATTTGCCAGATTCTAGTTTGGGAACTTTCTGATATCACTTTGTAGAGTAAATTAAAAAATAAAATAACATTTAGTAAATCTATACAATATTGGGAAATCTATTATTGATTTGTGTTTTACAGCTTAACCTTTTACACGTTATTTAAAGCCAGAAAATATTTTTAGAATTGTGGGAAGTTTTTTTTTTTTTTTTTTTTGCGATAATGGTTTAGTGATACAAATCTTACTAATTAACCCGTAGCTGGGGAGAGAAGAGGTGGATTTCTAACTTTCCCAAAGCTATTTGTGCATAAGTGAATATAATGAACCCAATAGGAATTGGAACTCTACTCTCTGATTAACAATTCCAAACCCTTTTCCATTACACCACCTGTACATCTTAAGCTTTAGGTACTGGCCAGACTTGGTGTCACTTCAGTAATCATACAAGAACCAGTGTTTCAACATAATGTGGCCATATGCCTTGAAATCTGAGACAATAGCTTAGAGCAGTGGTTTCCAGATTTTTTTCTAATCATTTTACCTCAAGCAAGGTGATAAAACCACTAAGATGCAAAGGGTTAATAGGAGTTAAAGAAATTGAGGAAATGTTATTAAGGAGAGAGGACAATTAATGTGGCATTTAAGTTTTTAAAGACCGTAGTTTACAAGAAAGCAAGCCACCAGAAGAGAGTTCCACAAGCAAGAAATATGAGAGAAGAAACTATTTTTGGTTACATCTACCAATTTTAAGAGTAAAATGATGTGACTGAGTTGCCAATCTATACCATTACATGATCAAAATGAGAATTTCCAAACCTAACGTAAAAATGAGAAAATCCAAATTTAACACAAGAATAGTGTTTATTGATATAACCATACAAGTTTAATTCTTGACATCATTCAAATTTAATATTGATGGAAGTATTCTTTGGATTTTTGCTATGACTCTATTGGCATTGTTTCCTTTAAGGAATCTTCAATGATGCCTTCCCATTTGTCCAATTAAAAATCGTTTTTAATTGTCCCTGATGTAATTTCTGCATTGAGGATCTTACCCATATTTTCAGCCAATTTTCTTTTGATGAATGCCTTTATAACCAACTAAACGTTTCCTATTGGGTTAAGCGTAGGGCTGTACGGTGCTATTTGGAGAAAATGATTGTACACAGATTCTGGGTCTAGTAAAACTCTCTCAATGTTGGAGTGGAATAGACATTGTCAAAGACAATAACTCTTGGTTCCTGATAGATTTTATAAGCCTTTCACAGACATTACTTTATCCAATTTCCAAACACTTCTTTATTGAAGAAACCTCAATGAATTTCATGATGTATTCGCCCCTTGGTACCAATGTATCCAATTAGAGGAATATTTGCACCCTTTGAAGATGTACTCCATCTTTCTCCTCTCAATGCTAGACTTTGAGTTCTCATAATATGCAGGTTGAAATTTGTTTTATCTATAAATAGGATGGGGGAATTGTCAACTTGATAATCCAACAACCTTTCGGCAAATTCCTTTCTCTTTTCCTAATGCTGTTACTGTTCTCCCCGTTTCAGATTCAAATCTTATATCATTGACATTGTACATTAAGCCATCCAGCTGCTGGTGAATACATGAACCTGATAAAGAAATATTGTAATTTTTCTGAATTTCTTCTGCAAACTGAGCATAATTCAGTACTCCAATTCCACACTTCCTGTCAATAACCCTCTACACTAATATATTTGAAATGTAAATACTGTTTTACATGCCTACTTTACAATCTAAGATCATAAAAAGCATATGTAATATAAATTTCAGTACACAAGGCCTAAAGATAGCAGAACACAGCTGATATACTCCTTTCCCAAAACAACAATAATTAACCATAATTTTTTTTTTAAATTAAAAGAAAATGGTTAACTCAAAACCTATTATTTAAAATATATAATTCATCAAATTAAAATAATAATAATTACATTATATATATATATATATATATATATAAAGAAATTCAACAGCAGTAATATTTATTCATTTTCGTTTACTTGGCATTAAATTACATCACTTAGCATCCTCCATAGTTTATCTTGACTTTCACAGTTAGCCTGAAAAATATTTGAGTGTTCTTCAATTTAAAATGTTTGAAAACCTAACGACATTTTTACTTTTGTTTATAAATACCTATTGCAAAATAAAATCTTTACATTTGCCTTGATAAAGTCCATCAGAGGACAAAACGTGTCGGTAAAGAAGAGTTTTCCTTTTGTCTTTATTCTGTCTCTGATTGTATTGACTAAGAGGAAAGTATACTTGCTAAGAATGCCTATGTTCTTTTTTTAACATGATCTTTTATAGATATACAATATCAACTCACTGTATCGTCCACAGTAAATGGCAGATCTTCCATTGTCACAATGGGATATGTTTTTTTTAATCAATTCACCCTAAGCAAGGCAATAATGCCACTAAGATGCAAGAGGCAGTGAAAGATAATGAAAAGACTTTAGAAGGAACTGGAAACCCAATCCTAAACAAGGAATAAACCTCTCCCTCCTTTTCAAAGGATCAGGGAGGAATGTAAACAGGATGATAGGCAAATATTTAATAACCAAAGTGATAAAAACATACACAAAAAGAAACTAAATGAAATTGGCTAGACTATATACCAAAACATATACTTTAAAAAAAAAAATTAAATTAAAAAATTTCAGCATCCTCCTCTCCTTCATGCTCATGTGTAATCAAATCAACATAAGTTTAGTTCAAAGAAATCCTAAAGGACAAAACATTTTTCCCTACTTTGTCATAAATTGTTCTGATATATAAAAATTTAGATATTGTTTTCCATATATATATATATATATATAATATTTCCATACCAAAAAAAAAAAAAAACCCTTTTAAACCAAAGATAGGAAATTGTGTTCCATTGTATTCATACTAAAAAGTTCCTTTTGGGTTCATTTGAAGTGGAATAAAAAGAACGCATGTATATTTCATTTAATCCCCCCCCACTGATACATTTACAATAAACTTGATTTTCCCCTCCTCCTCACCTTCTACCACACCTTATGTTGTGAGCTTATTCCTTCATTTATTTATTTTTAAAAATATAACGTTAATAAATTTTTTAAAAATAAAGCATTAGGAAATTAATTGAAGATACCGAAAGGTTGAAACCAAGGTAGCAATATATATATATATATATATATATATATATATAAATTATGTGGTGCGTGTTCAATTTATATAACGTAAATCATTCATACGAAAAGCAGATAATGAAGTTAATGATATGGCAAGAATCACTCTCGCAAACAATATTTAATAATAAAATACAATTAACCTCGAATCCGTTAATGAATGGTATGATCCTTGTTTATAAATTCTGGTTTTATCAGGTCTTATTTTTGCCATATCATTAACTTCATTATCTGCTTTTCGTATGAATGATTTTTATGTTATATAAATTGAACACGCACCACATAATTGAGATATATATATATATATATATATATATATATATATATTTTTTTTATAGAAGGGTTGAAGGAAGAGCAGAGAGGAGTGGTAAAGGAGAGGATGTGGAGAAAGAGAAAGACTTGGTCGATCAAGGCAAGGGGGTTACAGAAGATTTGGAGCGAGAGCAGATAGGAATGAAAGATGAAAGGATGTGGAGAAGGGAAGTGGATAGATCAAGGCAACTGGAGATGTCGATTGACGCTACACTTAAACCGTTGGAGATTGTATTTGTCAGGGAAACAGTAATAGGGAAGGGAGTTCCATAGGCGAGATGTGCGAGACATGAAGCTATTGGAGTAAAAGAGACGTCTACATCTAACAGTAATATGTGTATGTAGAGAGCTAAAGAATGGAATTATTTTTATTAGTTGAAGTGTTATTAGAGAGGACACTTCTTATTTGAAGTAGAAACCCTATTTTTATTTATTAATCAATGTGTATTATATCTATCAGTCTGCATAGGCCGATAGATGTAAATACAGTGGTTAATAAATAAAAATGAGGTGTCTATTTTAAATAAGTGTCCACTATAAAAACATTTGGAGATATACAGGGTGAGGTACCATAAGAGTTAATGGTTAGGTCAAAGGGGTTCTGTTGAGGGGTCACCAGCCCTCACGCCCTTGGATTTTTTTTCTATGGAGCCATTTGAAATCGGTTGTTTAAAAGACATGGACAAGAAATATTGAGGAACTTAAAGACAGACTTAAATATGAATGACAGGGGGGGGGACTCTCCAAGGTGTTAATGAATCATACAAGTACAAATTTGAATTTTCCAGTTATAAACTTAAATTTATTTCAACAGTTGGTTTACACTGCATCTTCAGATTGGTTTAAATGCACCAAACAAAGGAAACAAATTGATTTTAAAAAAAAAACAGACAGACAAGAAAGAAGGAAAATAAAGTTTTGTGGTAGCAGGAAGTAATAAATGACAGGAATGGGTAAAAATGAAGACAGAAGGGAGATGAAGATATCTTGTTGGATGAAGGGGCATGGAGTGAGTTTTTAACGAAAATGTTCCAAACATCTCTTCTGTCAAATGTCATAAGAATAGGTGATTTTTTTTTTTTTTTTTAAATATATATTAAGTGTGGCATAAGGTTGAAAGTATGTTACTTGAAAAAAAAAACAAAAAAACCACACATCTGAATTTTTATATATATATATATATATATATATATATAGGATTAATACAAATAAAATTTGTCACTCAACTGATGTTATATTCAATACCTCGACTCTAGAGTTTTGTAGATGAACATTTTTGTAATTGTTCAATCCACTCTTAAGGTTTCAGCAATTACCTGCCATTTTTCTCATTTTATATCTTCTTTATAGAATACAACTTTAAAACAAAGCAAGAACTGCAACAATGCTGCTAGCAATTATTTTTACCTTTTTTTAGTTTAAAATTATCTGAACATGATGGTTTTTTTTTAATATTAAGTGAATATTTGCATGGCTTTATATCTGTTTTCTGTTGAAATTGTTTCCCCCCCAATATGCTCTACTAATATCTTGGCACTTGTGTCAGGTGCCTTAAAAGAATAAACAAATAACTTGGCTTTTTGCAGTATGGTAACTTTATATTTAACGTTTTATTTCATTTTTCTTTTTCTTTTTTTTTTTTTAAATTAAATATTGGATCACCCTCCATCCCTAATCTCTTTTTATCCCTCATTTTATTTTCATCATCTTCCCCTCCCTGCAGTCCTGCAAGTAAGACCTGTTCCTCAGCAAATCAATCGAGGTGAGACACGTGAATTCCTGAGACATACCAAAAGAAAAAAAATGCTATAAGCACACTACCTATTTTTCTGTCATTTTAAATCTTTAAATATCTTATGAAAAAAAATTGTTGGAATGGTAATTTTAAGGAGCACAATCCAGAATAAATGAGGTTTAAAATGTTAATCAAGAAAAATCTAGGCTGTTTATCAATCAATTATATACACACACAATATATATATATATATATATATATATATATATAATAATGAAGAAAGACAAAAGGAAAACTTATGATAGACTTTATCAGAGGATGAAATGTGTGTGTTAGCTAAGTTTTCCTTTTGTCTTTATTCATATTGTCCTTTTACAGATATATTTAAAATTTCACATAACACACATACATACATACATACACGTTTCATTAAAAACAACAGACAAGTTTCTGCAATTAAGCTTTTTATTTAATTTTTTTTGTGTCTGAACAAATGTTTTATTTTCTGGACACAGTGTGTGTAGAAACTGTCCAAATGTGTCCAGAAAAGAAAACACTTGTTCGAACACAAGAAAAAATAAATAAAAAGCTTAAATGCAGTATCTTGTCTGTCATCTTTAAAGAAGGATTGCTGCCTAAACACACACACACTAGATTAACAAATGTGAAGTGGCTGATCACATATCTGTTGACCAACTCCAGAGTTTCATGTAATACTGCTGATCAATCAGAGGTTTCAATAAATCTATTGAATTATCAGATATCATATACTTCATAATACTAACACACAGGCTCCAACTTTCAAATTTGAAATGTAAACCACACTAGAGTACATTAATAATGTGACAACATTTAAATATTTAGAAGTTAAATGGCTCAATAAATTTATCAAACCTTCTCATGAGCAGTGTTACATGAAACTCTGGAGTTGGCCAAGATAAATCATTTGAACATTTATTAATTTGTTAAATATTGTAGCTCTACTTATCAATTGAGCACTTTCTTTGCAAAATTTCTGCTGGCCTTAAAATACATTAAATTCTAATAATTATTAGGTATTTTGATAGGTGTCATGGAGTGTGTGTGTATGTATGTATTTATATATATATATATATATATATATATATATATATATATATATATATATATATATATATATATACGAGGGTCATTCAATAAATAAGGTGAATTTTTCGGTATAAGGACTTCTAATACAGATAGAAGCTTACTTTTTTTTTAACGTAGTCTCCCAGCACTGTCACACACTTTTCCCATCTGTGCACAAGCTTCTGTATTCCCTCAGCATAAAAATCTTTGGACTGATGTCTCAGCCAGTCGCTCACAACACTTTTAAACTTTGTGCCTCTCGTGAACGCTTTCAAGGGACCAAACAGGTGAAAGTGTGAAGGAGCAAGGTCTGGGCAAGGCTGTAATGGGGATGAAGGAGCAGTTCCCAGCCCAGCTCGTTGATGGTCTGCACCATTTGGGCTGCTGTGTGAGGCCTTGCGTTGTCATGATGCAAGATGACTCCTTCTGACTGATGACCCCTGCGTTTGTCCCAACAGATAAGCTCAAAGTCCTTGCAATGTCATCCACTGTCAGACTGAATGAGGTCCTTGACTGATTCAATCACCTCAGGAGACCTCACTTCTGTAGGCCTCCCAGGCCTGTCTTCATCCTCAACACTGCTCTGTCCTTCTTTAAATAATTTAGCCCACTTATGGACATTTTTTTGGCTGAAACATGTGGCACCATACACAGTTGACATTCTCCTATGAATTTCAACTGGTTTGCACCCTTCAGCAACCAAAAACTTGATAACTGACCACTGTTCAATCCTGGAGCATGCTTCTTGGTCACTCATCTTTGTTAATCGCCAAAACTCTCAAAGTTTATTTTTGATCTGTAAAAGAAATTAAATCCATGTGAAAAAGAAGTAAAACAAACAAAAAATAAAAAAAGAGTAAGCTTCTATCTGTATTAGAAGTCCTTATACCGAAAAATTCACCTTATTTATTGAATGACCCTCGTATATATATGTATATATATATATATATATATATATATAGGTAACTATACTCGTGTCGAAAAACCTTCGATTTAACAATAGCCAAATCAATCGTGAAGGGAAAAAAAGGTTTTAAAAAAGAAAAACCCAGGAACATGAAAGTCTGTCGAAAATAATCGCACAGATACAGGTTCAAGACCCAAAGGAAAAACCCCGATACGAGTAAACAACTAACTAAAGAGCTCAATACAAACGTAGAGCAAACCTAGTCAAACCTAATGGTAGTTTTGTCTGGCTCATTAGGTTCAACTAATATATATATATATATAAAAACTGTGTTCACGCATGATTTTTAAAACTCACTATCACAACAAAATGCAGATTTTATCACAGTTACAATAAGTTTGTCTTTACAATTCACCTGTGTGAATCATCTTGGAGGAGATCAAAAGTACTTGGGGAGGGGGGGGGGGAAACTACTGTGCCTTCCTTGATGAGTTTGATGTTAGCATCAAGAAGCTAATTAGAGAACTGGAAAGGATCGGTATAAAAACTGACATAAAATGATATTATTCAATGAAACCTGTTTGCATGAAAATATGCTGCATACATGCATACATATGTCCGTACATACATGCATGTATGCATACATACATACGTACGTACGTACATGCATACGTACGTCCGTACATGCATACATACGTACGTGCATGCATACATACATACGTCCGTCCGTACATACGTCCGTCCGTACATACGTACGTCCGTACATACGTACGTACGTCCGTACATACGTACGTACATACATACGTACATACGTCCGTACATACATACGTACATACGTACGTACATACGTCCGTACATACGTACGTACATACGTCCGTACATACATACGTACATACGTCCGTACATACATACGTCCGTACATACGTCCGTACATACATACATACGTCCGTACATACATACGTCCGTACATACGTCCGTACATACATACGTACATACGTCCGTCCGTACATACGTCCGTACATACATACGTACATACGTCCGTACATACTTTTTTTCCCTCTCCAATTACTTTTGATCTTTTTAATATACAAATTCTTCTCCACGTGTCATGCTTTCAAATAACTGCAAATGAGAATAATGCATTATGCTAGTTAAATTTCAAGTCTTCCCACCTGAATATACATGACCCCCCCCCCCCCCACCAAACAAGATTTATAGATTGATTTACATTTTAAACATCATTTCTTTGGGATATGTGCATACAATTTAACATTTTTAGACATAACTTCTGTCCAAAGAAAAATTTGAACTTTTTTTTTTTTTTTAATTTTGTCTAGTTTGGGTGTAACATCAGTCGGCAATAAGTTGCTTTCTTATTTTGATAAAAAAATAATTAATTTTAATAATTCATTGCGACCATTCATTTTTATATCTACATTTTCAATCATCCAATTAAGACATCAACAAATTCAAAGAATTAAAAATTGATTGCCAAAAATTGTCATTTACTTGAATGAGAATTGCATATTTATTTTACCAGACTTAAAATTATTAGCTATTTTTCTACGTAATGATGAACAAAAAGGACCTTTGCTCGACTCTTGTTACACCCAGCTAAATTTTCTCTCTCTCATCATCATCATCATGACTTTTTTTTTTAACTTGTTTTTCTTTTATTTCTCAAAATAATTTAACTGAAAAAATTTTGTGTTCTTGACAGTTTTAAACTTATAACCTCCTGAAATCATCTTTCCTTCAAATAGCAGACATTCACTAGTGCTTACAACGCTTCTGCCTGCAAAGACTGGATATTACGAACAGTCATTGAAGAGACAACTTTTGAGATTAGCCATTTCATTTTACAGCCCGTTAATGCCAAGGTTATTTTTCAGGTGTGGAGGGATGTATAAAGCCTCTTTTTTTGCATCCCTTAACTATTACACTGCAGCTATGCCTCCATTTTTATCACCCAGCCACTGCAGTATAACAGTTAAGCAAAATGATCATACATACAAATGAATTTATTTTATTTATCTGAACGGCTTGACTACCATTTACTGGGTATATAGGCCTTGGAGGAAGACAACAACTTGAATAAAACAGTTAACTAAATATGCCTAATTGACCAACTTAGTGATGCAATCTCGTCAAAATATTTTGACAAGTACACTTCAAATTTCATTGAACAATCAGATCCCCATAATTGAACTATTGTTACTACTTTTAATTGTAATTAGGCTGAACATAACTTCTTATTGAAGGTGGATCTTGCATTAAAACAAAATAATAACTAAAAATTACTTATCCTAAGGTTTTCTTTGAATTCCTTGATAAAATCCAAAGAATCAGCAATATTATTGGTCTTGATCTGGTGGCTCAGCTTCAGTGACTTTCCCATCACCATAATGTTGCCTCTGTCTTTTCTATAAATGCTTCATTGGGAATTGTTCAAATGAGTTCTTCTCTATGGTACCTAGACTTTTTAAATTTAAGCACAGTACTAGACTGTCATCAAGATCTCATCAATATACAGTTGAAATTGCTAGATGTAACCGTAAATTCTATGCTGACAGTTTCTTTTCTCACACTTCTTGCTTGTGGAACTCCGAACTCCATGCTCTCCAACCAACTTTAAACTGCAAAAAATTTAAATGCAGTGTCAATTGCTATCTACTGATTACTCTTTCCACTCATTATTAATGTTTCTGTTCCTAATTCTTCCACACGCTGAAACATCTTGTCTTAGTGGCTTTACTGCCTTGCATGGGGTGATACTGATTTAAAAAAAAAAAAAAAAAAAAGCCTCATTCTTTGCTACTATAATTATCAGCACTGTATATGTGTTTATCAGTTCCCATTTAGTCAACTTTTTCATTTAAGTCATCGTACCTCCTCCTGGACCATGAACACGGTAAACAGTAGTCGAGCTCAAAAAATAAGTTCAATGCCTCCTCACTTTTTAATTGACCTTGGTATGAAGTAGGAAGCACAAGAAGTCTTTTCTTCAGATTTCTTGTTTTTATTTTTAATCATCGGAATAATGCAACCGATTTTAAGTTGTCTGCTTGCTTTATTGTTTATTTATTAATTTTTTTTTCTGTTTCTAAAAGACTGTCAAAGGAACATTTAAAAATTTCTTTTTACCATTTTTGTCCGACAATCATTTCATGTAAAATAACAGTTGGAGAATTATTTTGCTAAAATTACTAACAGTTCTTGTTTAAGTTGCTTCTTTTCAAACAGTTATTTATATTTTGGGAATGTTTCCTTTGTCTGCTTCCATTATTTTTTTTATTATTTTTTAGGACTTAGAAACTAATTTTCTCACAATCTAACCTATATATTTTGCAAACAGTTACCTCTGTCAAACTAACATTTTTAGTAAATTTTGTTGAATGGTTGCTGTGTGTATATGATTCAAACAAGTTTACGCCCCTGTACAATCTACTTTTAAGCATTTTAACCTTTTTTTTTTTTTTTCTTTTTTTTTTTTTAAGTGTACTTATCAAGGAAAGAGTTTCACTTTTCTGTCCAAATTTCTGGGATATGGAGGTCAGGCTAATGTCCTCATCTGTTTTTTGGTTTTTTTTGTTTTTTATTATTATTATTATTATTATTATCTCAAGGTTTCACTCATTGTGCCATTCAGCATTCTTCAAATGTTTGTCAATCTAGGCAACCTTCAGGAAATTTTGAACTGAAACCATTTATTTAATCTACAGGGTGGTATAGTAAGTGAGAATTCAATCCCTGGATTGGGTAGTAGAGACTTCGTATATTCAGTGGGAACAGGACAAGCAACAACTGAGAAGTACTAAAAAAAAAAAAAGAAAACATGCAAAATGAGATATCCCTAGACATGGACAGTGGAACAAGAACAGTCTACTCCCATAGATTAAATAAGGTGTTCAGTACAAATCTTTCTGGTTATTTCCCAGATCAACTGTCGCCTGAAGAAGGCTGGAGGAAACAAGGGTGAAAATGTGATAACAACAACAAAGATGAGGACATTGGTAATATTAGTCTGACTATGAATAAGGTTTCCTCACCCCATAAAGTTTCTAGTTCTCTTACAGTTATTAGTTATCTATCTGTTTTGGCATTTTTAAAAATCTTTTATCCTCTAGAAATAATTTTAATATTTGCTTATTGATAGATTTTTTTTTCTGCACGTGCAAGAAAAGGTTTCTATATGCTTATGATTTTGTTTACATTCCCCTATGTTCTTTCAAATTGTTTCTAGTTCAATTCAGCTAAAAGGCATGGAACTATTTTTGCTATAACTTGATTATAACTCAACAAATTATTCAAATCCAGCAAATTCATTTTTTTTTTTTATCCTAAAATACTAGGAAAATCAAAGGCACTGGGATATTAAAAGGTGTGGAATTATTTTTGCTATAACTTGTTTTAAAAATGAGTTTGTTTTTAAATATATAAAACTGTTTCTGAAATAATTGCTAATTATTGTTGTAATTATAATTATTCTAATCATTGCCATAAAAGTTAAAATTATCCTATTTTGTGCTCTAAACATTTTCCATGTAGTTTGGTGCAAAAATTACACTGATTTTTGACCAAATCTTTTATTCATTGTATTGTTGTTCACTCATCAAATTATTTTCGTAGGCTTTCTATGACTTTTTAGCTAAATTTTGTGTTTGAACATCTTAAGTTTGTTTCAGTATTGTTTTTGACCAAATCTTTTATTCATATAAATTCATAGCATCATTATTCAGTCATTAAAGAATTTTATTTGGCTTTCCATGGCCTTATGCCACCTTTCAGCTAAATTATGTATTCCATCATTTTAGGTTGATGCAAGTTTCCAGCATTTTTTTTTTTTTTTTTGACCAAATCTTTTATTCATATAAATTCATAGCCTCGTTATGCAGTCATTTAAGTTTTGGGGGGAGGGTGGGGATTTCTATAAACATACACCTCCTTTCTGCTAAATTATGCATTCCATCATCTTAATTTGATGAAAAAGGTTACATTTTTTTGGGGGGGGGGGGGCAAAGTCTTTTATTCATCTATATTCATAGCCTCATTCTTCAGTCATCAAAGTTTTTCCTGGCTTTCTATGACTTTCTACCACTAAACTGCGTATTCCATCATAAATAATTCCTGAAGGAATATTTTTTTTTAATATATACTTATACTTTTCATACATTTTTTTTTTGTTCTTGAGAATTTACAACAAAAATAGTAAACACTATTTATTTATTAGATTGTTTACTTACAAGAATAATTTTATATTTACAACATTCTAAAAACTAATACAATTAGAACTAATGCAATGCAATATTTATCATTTACCAATTTATAAATAAATATGAAAACAATTTTTATTTATAAATATTTACTAAATTATTGAAATAGGTGAACCACCTATAAGGAAATCCTCATTATTTATGATCTTTATAAAGTGTAAACATTTGGCAATTAGCCGATGTCTTAACAACCATTCCAATAAACCGTGTAATAGTGTAAATGAAGAACCTAATAAATAAATAAATTGTTTATTATTTTTGTTGTCAATTCTCAAGAACAAAGAAAATTTATAAATTCCCTTTCATATATTTAGGTTTTATTAAAATTCTTTTTAAAACAATAAACATTGATGATGAGTGAAGGTAGTTAAAATAATAATAGCAGTGTCATGGGAAAAATCATCCTTTTGACATTCCATTTGTTTACTGGATTTTTTTTCTATTCCAACCTGTGATTTAAATAGAATTCCTTGGTTCTGCCAGGTCTAGGACCTGTTATGGCACTTATATCGTAGCAAATCACCCACATTCCCTCTGTATTCCATTGAGGAGAAGTCACTTTCACTCAAACAGCTTCTTCCCACAAACCGCTACTCTTTGGAATCAACTCCCAAGAGGATGCTTCCCTGATCACTAAAATCTTAACCTGTTCAAGTCTAGGATTAATTATTCTCCATATATCTCCATAAATTGTACCTCTTACTTTGTAACCATCTACCTCAAGTGGCTCTTGGGCCTTGTACAGGTGAATATCATTGTATATAAAAAAAAAAGAAAAAAATGTCTTCATCTTTGTTAGTATCACATTTCGGCCATTGTGCCCTCCTTGCCTTCTTCAGGTGTTCATCAATCCAAGTGGCTGGTTTTTTATGGCTTATCAACCTTTTGCCGGTTATTTAAAGCCAGAAAACATTTTAGATTGTAAGAATTTTTTGCAGATGATTTACTGATACAAGTCCTACTAATTAACCCTTAGCCGGAGGAGAAGAGGTGGATTCATACCTTTCCAAGGGCTATTTACACATTAGTGAATTTGACAGACATGACAGGAATAGCAACACGGCTTTCTGACATCATTGTAAAAAGAAAAAAATTTATCTACATTACATATTTTCACATAGAATTAGGTACATGCTATCTACAACTTTGATTCTTGGACTTTGTTTAAATTAGTTTATGGAGGAAGATGTATGGGTAGTGTGACAGTTATCAGTGCAAAAAGGGAATTCATAAGCAGAATTCAAATTCTGGTCACCTCTATTGCATTCACTTTCGCACTGAAAAGACCTGAATCTATCTCTTCTTTCCCAACTGCATAGACTGGCGTCTCTAGCCTTGGATGGCAGCCTGTCTAGGAAATGGTCCACTCTGAATTCAAAACTGTGGAGAACGTAATGGTGAAACCCTTCCATTATCTTTTTCCAAGAAGGCATGGCAATTCACAGATAATAAAGAAAAGGAACCTGTACTTACATTCTGAAGAGATATAAAATTTAATTCTTCTTTTTATGGCTAAGATGGGATGTATACAACAATGGTGTGGTAAAATGGAACTGGAAGTCTGTTGCATGTCCTCTAGGGGGACAAACACAAATCCTGTAGGTAAAATAACTGGGCAGAGTGAGCTCTTTAGCTTTGCTAGGACAACCAATCTCTGAGGATGACAACTCTGAATTCAAAACTGGAGAAGTCAACAGGGAAACTATTCCACTGCTTTTCCCAAGAACAGTCATGTCAATTCAAATATTTAAAAAAAAAAAAAAAAAAAATAGTTGTGGAGAGCTATGAACGCCTGTTTCCTTTAGAGACATGGTATTTAAAAAAATAGTTTGCACTAGATTGTTTCATTGATGCATTAAAGCTACAAATTTGTTGAAATAATCAGGAATTTTTTTTTTTTTTCCTAAAATATATTTCCATGCTGTTTTCATGTCTATACAGTGGTGCAAAAGTATGTACACAGTAATAAAAAAAAACTATGCACACAAAATGTATTGCATTGATTATTCAAGCATTGGTAGTACTGTATATTTACTGTATACCTACTTTTGCAGACCCTGTATATCCTGTTTATTAATTTTACCATTATCAATAAGTTAGATGCTTTCACAGGGGCTTAATAGAAATTCACTTCTATAAATGAATGTTAGAATTTACCTAAGATTCTGTTAAATATTCCAGATGTAGTCATTGTTTAAAAAAAAAATGTTTGTGTGTCTGAGATGTTTGAGCTATTTCATTTCACTTCCAATTTAAATAATAAATAAAAAATTCCATTCCAAGTTTAGGTTATAGTTAGAGGAACAGCCTGATCTGGTTTACCATTCAATGTCAACATTATATAAATTTAAATATTAAAAATAAATTTATTTTTCCATTCATTAAAAAAAAGCCCTCTAAAAATTTCAGCGTTTGTTATTCAAGGGGGATAACCCATGATTTAACTAGAGGGGAAACGTTTTTTAAAAAATCCTATCGTCAACTAATTTTCGTTGGTAAAGTGAGATTGGTATGATCATTGTATAGTGGCTGTTTCTCTGACTTTCATATTTTATTTTATATTATTTTGAATTATTTTTGCATTATTTTCTTTGTTCGTTTCCTCCATCACAACCCTCTCCTCGTGATATCACCAAATTGCATGTCTGTCTGCATGTTTGAATTTATTTTAATTCTGACAGAAAAACTCGCCCTTCTGGATGATGACGACCCCAACCTTGCAGATTCTCTTGACGAGCCCTACCTAAGTAGAATTGGTTATGGCATGTATCTTTTGTTTAATAATAACTTAAATCCTTTGTGTGTTTTTTTTTTTTTCCTTTAACCGTCTACACTATCTGGCTGTGCGTATGTGTGTTGTCTCCCCTTGCTTTTTTGGTTTCTTTTAGTATTTATCTGATTTTATCATTTCCATCCTTTAATAAATGGTAGTGATTGCTGTAGTAGTGGTGGTAGTGATAATACATATTGTTACTGTGGTATTTTGCTGTAGTCTTTATTATTATTGCTTTTATTGTTATTGTAAGATTTTTGTGGTGCTTAAACTTATTCCTGCTTGCATCTCAAGATTCCTTTTGCTTTCAACATTTGCTCTTTCCCATAATTTTTCTTTTTTTTCCCCAGATCATTTAAATTTCTGCACATTGTTTTTTTTGTTTTCTTTTAGTTTCTTTGTATCATTGATTTGAACCCTCAAAGTATTCTTATCCATCTTCAGTTATTTTAGGTGGTTTTATGTAGAATGCTAAGTGGTATATATATGAATGTATGTGTGATATATATGTGTGTGTGTGTGTGTTATATTTGGGGTGGGGTGTGAAGATAATAGAAAATATATGAAAGTTCTGTAGTTACAAATTATGGTGAAATAGTGTAATTATTCCAACCCAAACTCAGACAAGTAACTTGTTAAAAAAAAATCATTCTCTAATCGTATCGACATTTCATCATCACAGAAACTCAAATAGAAATGATTAAACAATCTGTGAGATGAGATAAAAAGTAAGAATTAAAATGAAAGAAATACTAGTCAAAAATTAATAGTTGACAATGTTATATTTAAAAAATTAAAATATAGCTAAAACTACTTGTGTAAATAAAATCTAGAGAAATAAGTTGAAAAAAAATTAGTAATAACTCACAAGGCTTCATCTAAGAAATTCAAATATTTATTTAATCAATTCACCCCAAGCAAGGCGATAATGCCACTAACACACAAGAGGCTACTCAGAGTGAAAGAGAATGAAAAAACTTTAGAAGGAACCGGAAAAACAATCCTAAACAGAGAACAAGGGATAAATCTCTACTCCTGTTCAAAAAAACCTAGGAGGTGTATGAACCAGACAATAGGTGACCCTATCTACTATTTCTATTGGGGGTGAAGGAGAAAATAAATACTTAATAAATAAAATTTTAGAGTTCAGGCAGAGACATTAAAAATATAGAGTTGAAGTAGACTTTAGAAGAAACTGGAAACTCAATCCTAAATGAGAAGCAAAGGATAAACTCTACTCCTGTTCAAAAGACACAGGAGAATGTTAACCGAACGATAGGCAAACCTATCTACTCCCATTACATCTAATATTACTAGTGTAAATAAAGTAAAAGAAATAAGATGAAAGAAATAAGATGAAAGAAATATAAATAAAAAATGAATTGGTGAAATAGTTCATCTTAGAAATTCAAATATTAGATTTAATAATTTGTAAATAAAACATAAATTATGTTTAAAATTTACTTGCTTTTTTTTTTAGGTAATAGCTCCTTGTAAATTAAAATAAAAGGAATTAAAATCTCAAGACTTATTGTAATGAATATTTTTTTGTTTCTAATGAGAAAGACATTTAAGTATCTTTGCAAAATAGAAGAACTGAATGGTTTTAAGTACTGATAATGTAGGCATGACAATTTTACAGAACCCCATTTAAGAAAGGCATGAATTCTTATATCTTGCCCGATTGCCATGCAATTTTATTAATGCAGGGGTTCAACAAGAAGCAATATTTCCCATTTACATTTATCTATCATAGGCATTAATATATCAGTGTTATAGTTTCACCTTAATACATAGATGGAACAGAATAGCTGAAAGAAAGGTATGACAAACATGCATTGTTTTCAAAGAAATTTTTTATACCAATATATACATCCTTATCACTAATTTGTCCCACACAGAGAAACTATAACACATGTATACAATAAGCAGTGTGAAATAGGGGGAGAGAGATAAGGTCTTACTTGTAATATTTCCCAACAGTAAAAAGGGCAGATTGGTGGTGTCCTTTATGTGTCAGTTGAGACCATATGGTTTTCATTGTATGTCCTACCACTGGCTTGTGACATCCATTTTCGCCGCAGCCTACATAGCAACTGTCATGGACCAACACATCTTGTCTCCATCCATAATAAATAACAAATGACTCTGTCCTCTCTATGAACTGACACCATCTCAGCCAAAGGGATATATTTGCCATTGCATCCCTATGTTATAATCTATAAAAGCAGAGAAAGTGGCCTGAGGGCAATGCTGTGCAAGACCCTTCAACTTATATTTGATAAAATATTAAACTCTAAATTGCTCTATAGTTTTCTTATTTCTCTTCAGTACTTTCTGAATATTAAAAAAAAATTCTTTCTCCATCACAAGATGAGCTTATTATATAAAGACTGGAAATTCTACCATCTCTATGTCATAAATTCTTCTGATGCTGTAGAAAAGTTTGAGACACCTCAAAAATGGGGATGATTATTACTATTATTATACTTACCTGGCACCTGTGCTCCGGCCTGTGTGCTAGTAGTATCACGGCTATGACTAGCTAAGACCAGCTTAGACCAGTGGCCCGAGTGTTTCCACTCAGGTTCCCCACGTTAAAACTGACCTTGTTTCGCATCCTGACTCAGTGGGGCGTCAAGTTACAGTTATGTCTGAGACATCTGATTGCTTCAAGCCGGGATTGAAACCTGACCAATTTCGCATCAGTTAAAGATCCTACCCTGTCAGCGCATGGCAGAGAGAAAGGGAAATTTTAACGTTTTCTATACAAAATACGCCAGTAGGGTTCAATCCACACTTGAACACCAAAATATACATGTGTGTGTGAGGAGGTTTCAACAATTGAATATTCAGGCCTGAAGATTGCATTGAAGCATGGAAAAACACTGTTGCCATTCACTGTTGGCCTCAGTTATCAACTTTTATATTTACAAACACTTTATCCCTTTTACACCTTAAAACTATATTTTTATCACACATACACACACATATATATATATATATATATATATATATATATATATGCGTGTGTGTGTGTAGAAATTTCAGATAGAGTATATCTGTAAAAGGAAACTATGAATAAAGGCAAAAGAAAACCTTTTCTTGGCTAACTCATTTCGTCCTCTGAGGGATTTATCAAGGCAAAAGCATTTGCCTTGATAAAGTCCTTCAAAGAATGAAACGCGTCAGCTAAGTTTCCCTTTTCTTTATTTATATATGACTTTGGATCAGAATCTGACAGAATGAGATATGGAGAAAAAGAAGTAATTTCTTGAAACTTTGGATGGACACATCTTCTTCCCTTGAAATCAGAATGCCACAAATTATACTAACATTGGTTTAAAAAGTTAAATTCATGTGAAACATGATTAACTAATATAAAAATCAAACACAAAAGTAAAAATACCAGAATTTCTTTCTTCTTTTTCTCCATATCTCATTTTCTGATGAAGTTTTAATCAAAATGGAACAGGTTAGATTAATAAATATTTCCTATCTGTTCTTTATCCTATCATGGTCGGATTCTAATTCATATCATATATATATATATATATATATATATATATACATATATATATATATATAAAACAAGCTACAGAACTATTAACAACTATGGTATCACTTGTACAAAAATGAATTAATGTTAAAATATTAAAATAAAAAAAAAATCAATCAATTTAAATATTTTGAAAGCCATCAATGTCTGTCTGAATCATCAAATCTTAGTGAAAAGTTTAAACTAATCAAAATGACTACTGAATTTTTGTTTTTAGCATTAGTTAGTCAAATGTAGTTGATAGTTGTGCCCACTCTATTATCCAATGGGTCTATGATGTATAGCAAAATGTTATCTTTATAACAGTGTAACTTTAATTCAAGAAAATCACACCCCTAAGGTTTTTAAAAAAACAATTTTTTTTTTTCTTGCTCATAGAAGCTAGGAAAACATTTTAAGATTGTTAAAACGTGTTAATTTGTTTTCACACAATATATATATATATATATATATATATATACACACACACACTAGGGAAAGTAAAAAATTATCCATACTCATGTTGTATGTTATGGCGAAAGTGTGAAGACAGTGTCTTGAGTTTTTATATTTTTTTACTTACAAACCCCCCACCTCTCTCTTTATATATATATATATATATATATATATATATATACACACACACATGAGGGAAAGTCAAAAATTATCCAATATATATATAGGGAGAGGGGGGGTGTAAGTAAAAAAAATATAAAAACCCAAGACACTGTCTTCACCCTTTAGCCATAACATACAACATGATTATGGATAATTTTTTTACTTCCCCTCATGTGTGTGTGTGTGTGTGTGTGTGTGTGTGTGTGTGTGTGTGTGTGTGTGTATATATATATATATATATAATATGGATATTACAACAAAAACATGTAAGGGTCACTATACAATTGCTGTCATGTTTCAGCACATAATGATGCATCTCCTCAGACGATTGTAAATTACTGGCAAGTGAACAACTAATTTGGTTTCAAAAGCAAAATACATCCTCATTTAAAAAAAAAAAAAAATTATAAAATGTAAAAATTATAAAATTATAAAAAAAAGGCTCAACGGCTTTACCCTGCTTAACCAGTCAAATATGACCTATGTTAAATTCAAAATGTAAAATAACATTGCTCTACTATGTATTGAGCCCTCTTTTAAATTAAATGTTACAATAAAACAAGCAAACTCCCAAACTAAAAATGAGGAGTGCTATGTAAACACCTAGGAACAGTGCTTCTTGCTTTATGGTACAGCTGTAATATATTTCCAAGAAAACTATATTGTAGACTCTCAGGTCAGTTGCCTGATGAATATGTGCATGAAACCAACCTGACCGACACCACTTTTATTGGAGAGATATAGATAGATAGACTTGAGCACCTTGGCGTGGTGTAATGGTTAGCAAGCTTATCTCGCTAGATCAGTTATGACTGAAAAGTGAGTTTGATCCTCACTAGGCGCCCCATACTTTCGGCCTTGTGCCATATCTAAGCTACGCTTAGAAAATAACTATAGATAGATCACATTTATACTCAGCTTTCATCAACTGTAATGAGTTTTAGAACGTATCTAATGTGGGTGATGCAGTCTTGCTGCATTTAGATGAGGACAATAATCCACGTGTAAATAACTCCCTCACCCCAGAATTTCAGACAGAAAAGGCAAATATTTATTTGTTTGTAGAAATACTAAAAGAAAACGTTAAAATTTGAAGATATTACCAATAAATTTTATCAGGAATCCTGTTCCTGCTTTGTTTGGTATGAAGCATCTGGCTGCAAAAGCAGATTGTTTTTATGACAGGACGGACTTTACAATTTATATCTTCCATTACCAAGATTAATTATGTGTACATGCAATGAAATATTTTAATTAAGATATCGTTGTGGACGGATTGTTTTTTCATCTCATATTCAAAAGGATTTAGAGCACAAAATATGCTAAAGTTTTAAAATAAAAATACCAAAAATTTTAAATATAAAAAATTATCTCCTTTGAATTCTACTGGAAGATTTTCTATTAGGAATTTTGTGACCTCTCAACAGAGAGTTACCTTACTTTAATTCCCATGTATAATTTTTTAGTTTTTTATTGCTATTAAAACGGATATTTGAAATAGAAGAAAAAACAAAACAAAAAAATTAGCATAAGTCACAAATAGACTGTCAATTAGTTTGGCAATAGTACATAAAAAAATAAAAAAAAGGTGGGTGGTGAGCTGACTGGTTTTCGTTCCTCTCTCTCACTGAAAGGCTCAATTGAAGAAATTAAAACAAATGTGCACCCTTAATTTCCAGAGTAATTATAATTTTTCTCCTTTTTCTTTTTAATAATGGCTATTTATTTCTGAGCACAGCCATCTGCAAGAATGGCAAGACAATCCCTGTTGCAGATGCCTACTCAGAACCTTTTGTGTTTGTTCACCACCCACAGTTCACCGGTGGTATTATACTGCAACTATGCAGTGTGGATCTTAGTTACTTAGAGCATATCATCTTGTTTGTTCAACAGTTTGAACAAGGCCAGTACACTTAAACCCTCAGTCACGATGACTTGTGACTTTGTGCTAACACAATACAACCAGGCTGACAACACCAAGAAATTATTTTTCTGACAAATCAACCCTGGTTAGATTCAAACCAGTATCATGATCAGGAAATGAATGTTCTGCTTGGCCATGTGCTTATATTTCCTTTTGATATGACTAGTGTACCTATGCCATCAAAAAGGACCGTACTACAAGTAATATGTATTATATTGTAAGTAATTTTTGTTTAATCCAAGTAAAAAAAATTTTTTCTGTGTAACAGTTGAGGGGAAGTGTGCAAAATAACGATGACCCCCTCCCCCAAATTCAAGTTATATTTGTTTTTGAAAAGAAAAAAAAAATTTAGTTAAATTCATAAAACAAATATTCAACATGACTAATGTTGCCTGTAACTAATGTCTGAGTCTCATAATTTTTATTTAACGGTATTTTATTTGTTTTTTAGGACCATTTACGAAAAAATTATAATTTATTTACCTTATGTGAGAAACAGTGAAACATTGTGTTTCTTTTTTTTTTTTTTCTTTTCAAAGACAAATATAACTCTAATTTGGGTGGGTGGGTCGGTCGGTCATCATTTGTGTGAAAGAGTCAGTACATGTGTGCGCACTTCTTAGTAGTAATGGGTGATACAAGAGATAGTTAGAATTCAATTCTTACTGTGTCGCCGTTGTTTGGGGAGGTCTCTTTGTCACTTTCAGCGCAGTAGCTTTTTGCGTGTAGATGTGAATGGGGTCTTGACTTCTGTCTCATGTCAAAATTTTACACACTGCCCCTCAATTGTTTCACACACAAAAAAAAAAACCTATATATATATATATATATATATATATATGTTTCATTGAATAATTTAGACAAGTTTTGTCTACTTATTTTCAATTGGATCTTTTCATATTCATGGACATGCTTTTTCATATTCACAGACAAGCTTACCTATTTCTTAAAAACTCTTAAACCATACTTAATTACCTCTCCCGAAAAGGTGTCATGCGTTCACATACTGACTCAGTGTTCTTCACTTCACAAGTAAAAGAAATTTTCTTTGAAAATGCTGAACAGTACAATATATGCCCTGAAATAAACAGTACAATGTCATCATCAGGGTGTTACGTTGAAAGTATTCGGAATAAAATAGTATGTATCAGCACAGTAATTTTCTCTCTTCTTTTAATGGTGACACCAAAAAGCTTGTTTGTGAATATGAAAGGATCCAACTGGAAATAAGTAGACAAAACTTGTCTAAATTATTCAATGAAACGTCTCAGGAAAACATGCTGCCAAAATATACACTATATATATATAAAATGGTGTATTATATTTAAGGATAACAAAAATTTATTTCCCACCCTACCCTCCAAAAAATATTAAATTTGTTTGTATTTTTATTTTGTTGTTGTCTTGGATTTTTATTTTTGTCTAGTATTTTTCACATTGATTGTAAGATATATAAGAATGCCTGTATGTTTGCTATTAATAACTCACAACAAAAGTTATTTTTGTAATTCTTTTTCTTTTTCTTGTTTGCATCTTTACATATATGTGTGCTTGTCCATATTCCGAATGATATATATATACTTGTTTTAAAATTTGAAACCCTTCCCTCCCTAAACTTTCAGCCAACCTTCCCCTGCAATCCTACACCTCATTGTTGAAATTTTTTTTCCGCTACTGAAAGATGGTTCTTCCGAAATTTCTCCTTTCCAGGTTATTGCTCAGCCGTTCACTCACCTGAATCGTACTTACCTCCATCTCTACACTTGGGGGGTGATCATGCCCCCTGCGTGACCTCCCATGAATACGCTGTACTCCAACCTGAACCCCAGCTCACCACCACCACTACCTCCACCTCCTCCTCTGCCGCCATGGCAGCCTCAGCAGGCGATGGCAGCTCTAGTGCCTTCGGTGTAGGGGGTGCCCCATCGCCCTCTCGACAGCCTCTTGGCACCACCATTGCATCAGGCCCTGCCAACCCACTGAAAGGCTTTTCGGTCCCAGGACCTCCATCACAAAATGTCCTCGGCAATCCCATCCCTAAACATTTAGGTAGGCAATAAACAAATAAATTCACATGCTGATGCTGCTGCTGATGATGATATATGGTGCACAAAATTCCCTTATGAAGAGATTGTATCTGCCTGAAAGTCATGGGGGAGGGTAGTAAAAAAAAAATTTAAAAAATAATAATGAAAGGAAATTCTAGAACATACATTCAGTCCTGAAATGTTTATTTTTCTCCTTGCTCGAAAACAGCTTCTCAAATCAACAAAAATAAATATATATATATATATGCAATTTTTTTAAATATATATTATTTATATATTATATATACACAGTACTTATTGGAAAGTGCTCAATATCAGTGATAGGGCTAACATATTTAGTTGAATTGATGTGAGTTTGTTTGACAAATATATATATATATATATATATATATATATATATATATATATAATCAGTAGGACTAGCTTAATAATGAAAAAAAAAACTTTATGCTGAAAAAATATTTATGTAAAATAATCTCTTTCCTTGTCAATGCACTTAACAAATTAACTGCAGAAGACAAATTTCCATCAGTCTATTTATTAAAAATAAAACTCTACACTTAAAATTAAGGCAACTGGGTTATTCTTACCACAGTTACTTCAGTGTTGAATATTAATCACGTGGATTTGACATTATACCATTGAAATTTCAGATCAAAATTTAACTAATACCTCCATATCAGGCTACATTCTTATTGAATCTCACATGCGCACACAGCTTGCACATGTGAGTGTATTTTTTTTTAATCATTTCATTCCGAGGAATACGATAATGCCAATAGGAGGCAGGTGGTTACAGGAGTTGAAAGAGAAGACATTAGTGAGGAAATGCACAAAGGAATGATATTCAAGGAGACAGAAGATGGTGATTGATGTTGCAATTACCGTTATTGAAAAATGTAGGAAGAAAGAAACTGGAAGAGAGTTCCACAGGCAAGAAGTATAAGAAAAACTATTAGAATAGAACTGATTGTTGCATTTAGCTAGTTCAACAGTAAAATGGTGAGACCTAACTGACAATTTGGTAGCACACTTAAATTTAAGGCAAACAGCTCCTCAGAGCAACTACTATGAAAATATTTGTTGACAAAGAGACACAGGGAAGCCATGTTACATTAGTGGATTTTGTCAGTGTAAAGAAGTCCAAACGGCACAACATCCAAAATATCACAACAAAGATGAGGATAATAGTCCAACTATGAACAATATACTGTACTGTTGCGCAAAGAAATTATAGAGCTTTCTTTTTATTTCTAACAAGTCCAAGCTTAGTAACATAAATTTACACCGTATTTTATTGCCAAACACACATTGTTTTTTCATATCATCTTTGTCTCTTCTCTATTATGGCCCAGTGCTCCTGCCATATATTTAGAGATTCTTGATGAAATCCAAAGAATCTGCAATATTATTGATCCTGACCTGGCATCTCTCCTTCAGTCACTTTCCTAGCGCTGCAGTGTAGCTTCCCTGTGCCTTTTCTATAAATACTTTTATGGTAATTGTTCTGATGAATTTTCTGATATAATACCTAGATTTTCTTAATCTAAGCGCAGTACTAGATTGGCAATAAGGTCTCATCAATTTACAGTCGAACTGGTTAGATATAACCATCAGCTTTATGCTTACAGTTTCTTTTCTCGCTTGTGGAACTCTCTTCCAGCTCCATGCTTTCCAGACAACTTTGACATTCGGACATTTAAATGCAATGTCAATCGTTATCTACTGTCTTCTTGATTACTTTTCTTTTAGTGTTTCACTCCTTAATGTTGCTTTTTTCTTTTCTTATTCTTACACACTCAGTAACCCCTTGCTTAGTGGGAAGTGATTAAGAGGAAAAAAAATACACATTCATATTATGAAGAGAGATCATTCATATATGAAAAGTAAACTTTGTTTTTAAACTAGAAAGAATGGATCTATTAAATCTGGATATTAAATTACACAAAATAATTCTTTTCATTTCAGAAACAGAAATATTATTTAAAATCTGATCAGTTTTGTTGTAATCAGTCTGCGGCAATTTAAAATGAAAAAAAGAATTTAATTTTAATTTAATGTTCATCAGTACGTGAGGAAGATTTCCCAATACTTTCAAGATTAAAGAGTTCAAACATTTATTCTGTTAGGTAATATAAAATTAAAACAAATGTATGGATAAGAGAATAGGGAAAATAGTTTCAAATTGTCCCACAAATTGGGGGTGAGGGTTCAGAAAGGAATTTAGACCTTTATTATTTTTAAATAAAGTTGTAAAGTTGTTTATTTTCATTTTAAGTTCTGTTTTAATCAAAATATTTTAATTCTGGTTTCAAGGTTCTTAGAATACCAAAGTCCACTTCTAATTCTATTTGAATAAGTCTTTTTTGACATAAAATAAATTATTTCTCTGTAATATTTAACAAAAAATATTTTTTTAAGAAACTTTTTTTACAATGATGTTCACTTTGTACAGGGTTCGAGAGCCACTCGGGGTAGAGTGCTACAGAGTAAGAGACAGTTTATGCAGATATGTAAGGAAGATAACATTTAACTCTAGTCTTGAACAGGTTATGGTTGTAATGATTGGGAATGGCATCTGCTTGGAAATTTTTCATAATAGTGATAGAAACGGAATAAAAAATGAAGTTATGTTTGCAAATCATATTTTTACCAAGACTGGGGGGGGAGAAAGATACCAACTGTTTAAGTGCTAAGATTTATTCTTTACCTTTTCATCCTTTGACAGAAGGACTAGTCAGTTTTTAATTTAACCCTTAGAAGACGACACGGCCAATCTATCAGCTGAAAAGTCAAATGACGGAAGATGACTGGGCTGATCCTTTGGCCCGATAATACAAGCCTAGAGATTAGCTGGCTGGTCTTCATACCAGCCAATCCGATTGCTTCTCACATTTTTTGCACATCTGAGCCTTTCAATGGCAGTTTCTATGACAGTTTGATGTGTTCTGTGGTTTTTATATCAATTTTTGTGTGTGTGTGTGTGCATTCCAAGTGAGGGCTTGTGAAAAGGCCTTGTCTTCTTGGCATTTAAATTCCAAATGAGGCTCTCTTTCTAAAGGCATTGATATTCAGAGAACTTAAATACTTGGCTACTTATTTTAGTTCATCATTTTTTCTTGAAGTTATCAATATGTGACCAAACAAGTCAATACATTATTTAAACAAATTAACCATCAATAATCAAAGGCCTTTTTATAGCCATTTTTTTGTCACTTTTATTATTGCTAACTAAGACTTTTTACATTTATATAAGTGGCAAAATAATCATTTTAAGTAATGTGGCTAATCAAAATAAGTTCTGCATAATTTGTTGCATTAATAGGTAACATTTCATTTCAATCAGTCATGGCATTCTCAAGCCAAAAGTTATTGTCTTCTGACCTAGTAATTTTCGTCTTTTTATTGCAAATTATGACTACTAATACATTAAGATTTTATTTGTTTTTTCTTTTATGGCTTTTGCAGTTTATTTAAAGCCAGAGAATATTTTTAGAGTGTAAGAATTTTTTGAATATAATAATTTACTCATATAAGTTCTAATTAACTCATAGTGGGGGAGAAAAAGGTGGATTCATACCTTTTCCCAAAGGTATTTCCACATAAGTGAATATAACGAACTTGATGGAAATTGGAACTCAGCTGTCAAAATTTCCAATTCTAAGCTATTATTCATTACACCAAGTTTACAGCACCTGGTATTACCAACTGGTCACCCACCTAGCTATTAACTAGGCTCGACATTGCTTAACTCAGTGATTGTAAGAAAACAGGTGTTTTAATGTGATCTGGCGATAAGGCCAACTAATACTTTAGTTATACTGTTACTTTTATTTATTTACACTATTTATATTTGAACTATTCTCTTCATTTTTGTTGTTTTTATCACAATATTTTGTCTGTTGTGCTCTCAAGCTTTCATCAGGTGTATATCGATATCACTGTAGGTTACCCAAATCGGTATACACCAGAAGACACAAGGCCAAAATATTGTGATAGCAACAACAAAGATGAGGACAATAGTCTGAATATAAATAGTGAAACTAATAATTAGTTTTATATGTTTATTTTTTCAGGATTTTCTGGTAATAAGTCTTAATTTCATTCTGTAGCAATACAGGGTACTGACCATTTTTCCAGCATCTTTAGCGATAACTGCATGTATGCTTCATGGCACAAGTTCATTGAGATTTGAGAACTTTTCAGCACCCCCTAATAGCTATGTTCATCTGTTAGAAAAATGTACAGCAAACAACTTTTATATTCATTGTATCAGTTGTTCGTTTAAAGATACCAAACAAGTGGGTCCATAGAAACCCATTAGCTGCAGATAACAAGAATTTCCATTATTGGAATTCTATGGCTTAACTGTGACTGCGAATGATAGAAATTCTTCTGTTGTCATTAATGAGCAAATGTATATATTTTTGTATTTAAAGCTGTTTGTAGTAGAAATATTTGCTTGTTAGGTTTCTTCAAATTAGGCTGAAAGGTTAACGATCATGTGATTAGATATAATTTTGGTTGGACTGTAGACTCGGATTAGCTTATATTCATAACATTTATTTATTTTTTATAATCCAGTCAGTGAATAAGAATGAAAAACTATATTTGAAAAGGTTATCTATATATATATATATATATTTTGAATTGGACATTGTCCGACAATTTATTAAAGACATTTTTGATATGTTTAACGTTCTTTTTATAGATACAAGTATTTAAGCAAATGCTCTGTTTATAATAAACAGTATTAACGACCTTTACCGGCCTGAATGTCCGAGAAATTTTCATAGATAATTTTCGTTCTCCGTATAGGATACAGGTTCGATTCCTGTCGGAGAACGAAAATTTTCTATGAAAATTTCTCGGACATTCAGGCCGGTAAATGTTATTTAATACTGTTTATTATAAACAGAGCATTTGCTTAAATACTTGTATCTATAAAAAGAACGTTAAACATATCAAAAATGTCTTTAATATATATATATATATATATATATATATATATATATACAGATTGTATTATATTGCTTGATAAAATTCAAGGTTTATTAAAATGTTTGTTAGAAGTGCAGTCTAGTTTATTTTAGATCGCAATTTGGAGAAATGAAAGAATCTTGTATAAAGAACTTTTACAAAATTTAAATTGTTTTTTTTTTTAATAATTAAAAACAGCAAATTTCTCTATTTCTAAGAATCCAGACAATGGTTACAAAGTCATCACTATCTTTTCTGATAGGAAATATCAAAGGCTAATTTCTTACTATTTTCATTATTAATTTCAGACTGGTTTAGCAATTAGAATATACTCATCAAAAAATTAATAATGAAAGAGGATTTATTATATATATATATATATATATATATATAAAAATGTAATGTTATAATTTCAGACATATATATATATATGAAAATGCAATGATATAATTTCATATGTGTGTGAAATCTCTCTCTCATATATATATATATATATAGCAGCAACAGTCTGTTTCATACTTAAATGCAATCTTCAGCATTTAAGCATTAAACACTGTCATCACTAAGTTTTGATCTCAATGTCTACTTTTATACAGTGTAACCCGGATATAAGAGAGTTGTCGGGGCCGGAGAAGAAGTCTCTTATATCCAGGTTTGGTCTATTTTGTTTACATTATCACAGGCTCTAATTTGGGTCCAGATAAAATCTCTTATATCCGGGTTTCTCTGTATTTACATATGCTCTATCTATCACACTTTATCCCTTAAATATAGCATACTTTAAAACTATATTTTATTATGTATATGATTTTTTTCTTTTTCCTTAAAACTGAAGAATGAAAATCCCATCCCATTTAAATTAAGTCCAGATGATAAAAAAAAGAAAGTAATTGCTAAAGCTTTTTTTTGTTTGTTTTTTTTTGTTTGGGAGTTAAAAAAAAGTTCAGTATATTTTATTTTTATGCAGATAAAATTTATTCTTGTTTGTTTTGGTCACTGTTGTTAAGAGCAAATGCTCGCCCCCAATTAATTTGAGACTATAATCAAGCAGATACACTCTCCTCTGAGCTTTTTTTTTTATTACTATTATTTAATTTTTTATTTCTTTGTGAAATCCTGCTGGGAAATGCTGGGCATTTTTATTTCATCACCTGACCTCTTCTTGTCTCTCACTCTCTTTGCTAAAAGAATGTGAATTTAGGGTTATGAGCCCACCACTTGTCATGTCTCACCAACCTCATCAACTTTCTTTACCAATTACAATTTTGACATCTTATTCAAGCTTTGCTCTAAAATAAGAAATTATAGATGAACATAGAAAATGGATATAAAGGTAATTCTGAAAAACATACTTATAGGTTATTTAATTTTAAACAAGTATTCCTTTAACCTTATTTCTTTTGTTTTATCAACACTAGTAGTCTTAAATTTCAAGTAGTAGACTTAATTTTAATAGTATTCAAATTCCCTAGACAAACTGTTGACAATTTTTGACTAGTAATTTTCTTGGGTTTTTTAATTACAATTCTCAAATTTAAATTACAATTCTCAATTTATTCTTTATCTTCAAGAAGCCTACCTTAATGCCATTACCATTTAGACGGCAACAATTAAATGGTGACAAATCATCATTCTCTATTTTCTTTCAATGTCTGATATGCAACCGTCTTTGTTCAAATAAAATGTTAGCCCATGAAGGTAGGCTTCCTTGAAGATAAGAGTTCAAATCTTACTAGAAGCTTGTTCATTCATTCATTCTAAGTGTAGTTTGCTGGTTTAATAGTTACAATAAAAAGCAAGAGGACATTCAAGAAATACTAGTAAAAAAAAAAAAAAATTTATTTAGGAAATTCAAATGTTAATAAAGCAGGAAAGATAAGATAATAATTATACAACCCTGTGATCCTTTGGATTGATCTTTGATAGCAAATACATAGAGATAAAAAAAATGGTCACTGAATTTGATACTGAACAAATTAAAGCTATGCAGCGATTTTCTTTTTGTGATGTACAAAAAGAAGTTTCCCTTTCAAATCTTTTTTTTTTTTCTTTTTTTTTTTTTAATGTCCCTTCAGGATGTAGTATAGGCAATCATAGCTCTCTACAGACACCATTTTATTATCTGTGAATTGCCTACTTGGGAAGGATAGCGGAATGGCTTCCCATTGCCTTTTCCATGGCTTAGTGTTCAAAGTTTTCCTTCTCTGCAATTAGTTGTCACCCAAGGCTAGTGGGACCAGTCTACTTTGATATTTAACCCTTAGCTGGGGTGAGAAGAGATAGATTTATGCCTTTGCCAAGGGCATCAGTGTGAAAGTCAATACAAATAAGGGATAACAAAATTTAATAGTTATCTCCCTTTGAAAATCTTTACAGACATCACCTCCATTTTTTTTCAACCAGTTGAACACTAACGTTGATCAACAGAAAATTATCATTCAGTTAATCACTTTTTTTATTTTTTTATTCTCAAAGCCTATTTCAGGGATACCTTAGTCCTTTAGTATTCAACCTGCTCCATTAATATCAGCTCTCAACCCACCTCATGTATACTCTGCCATAACATATGTTGACCTCATCGCAAATAACGCATGAAGTCATGCAAACAGTTAAACTTTGAGAGTATTTACAGGATGGGTTTGATCGTGTTCAGTGTTAAAGGGTTAATTTAACACTTCTTACTACAATGAATTTATTTGGGTTTCTTAAGGGTTAAATACAAAATCAGGCTTTTAATATTATATAGATGAAGTTAGTGATGAATTGCTCCCTACTCCTGCTACTTCAGCCCTATATTATCTACTCAGTAATGTAGTTCTGTTCTTATGACCAAGTTCATGAAACTAACAGCAAACTTGGATCTTTGTGCCCACAAAAAAAACGGTGTGACAAAAAGGACAGTTTTCCCTTGACACCGCTATTATTTTAACTACCTTTACTCCTCAACAATATTTATTGTTTTAAAAAGGGATTAGAATTTTAATAAAAGTTAAGGATATGAAAGTGAATTAAATTATATTTTTTTAGAATTGACAATAAACACTATTAGATTGTTTATTAGAATTGTTGGCAAAATATTGTCTAATTGCCAATTGATTTGAACATTAAAAAAATGGTATAAAATGGTAAATAATAAAGATTTCCTTATAGTTGTTTCACATAAATTTATGAATAAAAAATTCTTTTCATATTTCTTTATAAATTGGTAAATGATAAATATTGCATTGCATTAGTTCTAATTGTATTAGTTTTTTAGAATGTTGTAAATATAAAATCATTCTTGTAAGTAAACAATCTAATAGTGCTTAATACTGTTGTTGTAAATTCTCAAGAACAAAAATAATGTATAAATTCACTTTCATCATATGTTTAAGTTTTATTACAATTTTAATCATCACTTTTTAATACAACAAACATTGCCAGCAAATGAAAGTTAAAATAATAACAAAAAAATCTTACTATTATTAAACTTTCCATACAATTCTTTAAATGTATTTTCCAATTATTATATTAATATGTAATAATTCTTGGAGGGAGGTAAGGGTCAGTTTATAACTTAATGGCAACAGAAAACCGATCACCCATTTTATATTCAGTAGAAATATTTAAAAAAAAAAAAATATATATATATATATATATATATATACACACACACACACACACACACACACACACACACACACATTGTATGACTATAATTTATCTAAGGTGGTTTTGAATTGCATTGGTACTAATTTTGGTTAAGTTGCAATAGGTGTTATTTTTGCAAATACTCCTGTAAATTATCTATCCTATATATAAATTCAATAAAAATAAACTCATGCAGGTTCCAAAGAGTGTAGGCAACTGGTGGGTGACTTCAGTTAGCTGTATACAAGTACACACATTTTCTGTCAAGTTTATATATATATATATATATATATATATATTGAATGCAATATTTAATTTTTTTTAATTTAAAAAAACAAATAATTATTTTTAATCTACATAATTGATAACTATTTTTTCAAAAAAGAAAAAAAGAGAGACAAAAAATTCTAGCATTTCCCAGCATTCTTTGCATACCATCCCAGCATCCTTTGCACTTAACTTTCCTTCCTTTTTCTGTATGCTACTTCCTTCATCCAAATTTTTAATCTGATGTTTATTGCAATTCTTGCACTTTAATACCTTTGCTGGACACCCTCCCCATCCACAATTTGCTGCTCATATAGTCAGTGTTGATGTTCTCTGTCTGGTGGCATTGAGTTGTGCAAGCCTTACCCCCAACAAACATACCCTTTCCTTGTGTGTATGTCTGCACTTACCCCACGCACTTGATCTTATTAAAAGGAGTGCTCAGTTTTCAAAACCAAATTTTAATTCTTGATTTGAAAGTATTTTTATAAGCTGTATGTAGAATTGCAGTAAATTAACAAGAAAGTGATTGCATTTATTGGATTATATATCAAAGAACAGAGATATCTTTTTGTTTGCTATGTAAAAGCAGCAGTTTTTATTAATACAAGTAAATATTTATTTTTTTAAATTTTCTATTAATGTTTCCATTCAAATAAACGAATCATGGTGAATAGTGTATACAAGAGTTGTTCATAAGTTTCTGTCCAAGTGCTTTTGTCTCTTCATCTATTTTTAATATCCAGATTTTTGTCAGATCATGACCTTAGAAACTGGAAACAAAAACCATAATTATTGATATTAGTTGTTTCTAAATTTTAATATTAAGTGTTTATATGACAATGTACAAATGAAAATGAAATTCTCCTCTAGGTAGTCTGTGTTGAATTACATGGTTATGTTGTCATATCCAGCTATGGCAACAGAAAGCCTTGACCATAAGCTGTGTTTGAGAGATAAGATTGAAGATTTTATTCAACTTTGGTTTTTCTAGTTTAAGTATCTGAAGATCCTTTTCAATCAAGGTACTCAGATTTTTGGTGCTTTTCAGAACTGATTGTTTAATTTCATTTATATAATACCTTTTACATAAATTCCAAAAATTTTTTAAAGTTAGAATAGCCAAATGGAAACAGATATATATCCAGTGTCCTACATTCACTCATAAGGAATCTGGCTGGTTTAAGGGAAAAAGAAAAGTAGGACACACAAAATGGTATGATCATTTATCTTGGTCATTGTCAAATGATTGACATACCACAAGTGTAGACATTAAAGTGGGTAAGTAACTACATAGGCAATTTGCTTGCTTGCCCAAGCAGGAGTAGCAAAAATGACTGCAACATCTAAGCTTACCATATATCCCAAATTTTCAGGTGTGTCCTGATGATATAAACTATCAGTATTTTTTGTGCGTTTGTCAGCTCTGAAGTTTAAGGAGTGATAGGTTATGAAAACATTATACAAGAAAAAATAAAACCTTTTATTATACAAGAAAACTAAAGCTATAATAAAAATTAAAAATTGCCTCCATTTGAGGTTCAAAAATTCTGTCAAGCCAAGCTATATCTATTGTTAGTTCATCTGAAGATTTCTTAAGTGTACAGTTATTTATCATTAGTTTAATAAGATTCATTTATTCTAAGTTTGCAATAAGTATTGTTAGTTATTTTGATAATATTGCTGTTATGTTTTCAGAATAATATAAGTAAAATATAGTATTATTTAAGTTATAGCAAGTACTGTGGAACATGCAGATCTGGGAAAAAATTCATATTTTGAATTCATTTAATTGATTAATATTTAACTCTATTGTCAAACAATTTTTTTTTTTTTTTCAGGTTTTTAAGTTTGTTTTTTTTGTTGTTTTTTTATCACTTTTTTTCTCCTGGAAGAATTCAGTCTTTGTTATTTCTGAAACAATCTATCATTTTAAGGTGGTTATCGAGGGAATTTTTATTGCTTCAAATAATCTTGACTTGAAATGGCTGAAATTGTATTCTGATAAATTTATCTCTTCTCTCCCATTGGCCATAATTTCAGATTATCTTTCTAGTTTTAGTTCTAATTTTTTCATTTATCTTTGTTATGAAAATTCTCCAATTAGGACTGACAAATTTGCCAAATCAACGTACAGGACACTGTTCAAATTTAAATGCAAATTTATTTATTTATATATACAATAGTTGTCTGGAAAGTTTACAGGCTGACCAAGATATAAATGTAAGTAGACACACCAGTTAGTAGACTAAAAGATATGTAAGTGTACCAGAATACAACAGCTGGTCGGTCAGCGATATATACTAATAATAAATATACATTTTGTTCCTTAATTAAACAGTGACTGATGTATAATAAAACAGCTATTTATTAGTAGTATAAATTTTAGCTCTGTTATACTTTGAGCACTGTTTTATTACAACAGCACTCACTGTGCACTGCTTTAGAGATACTACTACTACTACTAGATTCTCCCATCATTTTCAGCATATGTGGGAATGGCAATTCAGTACTATTCCTACATATGATCCGATCATAGTGGTGAAAGCTTGTGCAGAACCAACCACATTTTTTTTGGAAGAGCTGATTACAGAGAACTGGTGCACTTAGTGTGTCACGGGGTCTGCAAATGACCTTCCTCAGGTTTTGAATTCAAGTTTGTCATTCTCATAGACCAGTTGCCATGTATAGCTATAGGACCCAGTCTGTCCTGCTATTTAACCCATAGTCGGGAGAAGAAGAGATGAATTCATACTTTTCCCAAGGGTATTTGCACATAAGTGAATGTAGCAAAGTGGAGTGAAATTTGAACTCTGCTCTACGATTCTTCAATCCGAGCTGCTATCCATTACTCTTCTGTGTGTGTGTGTGTGTGTGTATATATATATATATATATATATATATATATATATAATCATGAATGTCACCACCTTCTAGTTTACTTGAGGCTAGAAGGACTTTTTCTTCCTGAAGTTTTATATCATACTAGACAATCCGTGGCCTGTTGGGTCATTAAAAAAAATTGTCTGTTTGAAGAAAGTTGTAATAAAAATACTTACTGTATAAACAACTCGTATTTTTAAATCTTATTCACTTAAATTGGATAAACCTAAATCATGATGCATGCACACAAGCACGGAGAGGTGGAAAGAAACTTAAATCATCATGTGCCAGATAGACGATGCACCATGCAAGCACTAATCAAAGACTTTTACTATTATTTAGATAATTAGTAATAATAATGAACTTAACCGATTACTGCATAAAAGTTTCCTTAAAATCTTAGCTCTTTTTGACTAATCTACCTTGCTGGCTAATGGTAATCTTAGGGCGGGCGTATTTTAAATTTTAGCTAAGCCCCTCTCTAAAAAAAAACAAAAACAAACGATGACTTAAATAGATTCAGCATCCTAGCTTAGTAGGAGTTGATTAAACCCAAAAAGATATGAAACTTACTAATGATTAAATACAGAGGGTGTCCTCAAACTTTTAGCATATATATATATATATATGTATGTGTGTGCATATATATAATGGCTAGCCACTCATATCCGTGTCTGCTAGGCTAGTCAGTCCTTGTTGCAGATGCCTGCTCTGGCACATTTGTGTTTAACACCCACAGACCACACCTGTGGTTTATACTGCAACTATGCTGAACAACTCTTAGTTACAGTTTCTGGGAGAGAGCACATTATACTGTCATCATCAATAGTTTGAACAACACCAGTATGCTCACATTCTCGGCCATGATGACAATTCCATCTCCTTGATTTCACTCACAAGGCTTGTGTCAACCTGTGGTATGCTTTTCAGGTACTTTCTAAAGAAGACATAAGTTGGGATCACTACTGCCAGGCTCATCACCTTCCTGATCAGCCATGGTGAGATTAGGCTCTCGCTGTTGGAAAGCAAACGTTCTAATCGTTCAGCCACATTCCCACAGCCTAAATATAAAATATGATTGCATACATTAAAAGAATATTAAAAAGATGGACATTTTGTGTCTATTAAATTTATCCATCATCTTTTCTAAATTGCATTTTACTTTCTGCAAACTTAGCTGTTTGTTGCAGATGTAAAAATTATCCAAAATTAATGTTATGTTTCAGCTTTCAACTCAGATGACTCATCTTCAGGGTTGTGAAAATGCAAAGTGAAAAACAAAAAGAAAATAAGACTTATTTTAAGCAGTGCATTGTTTAAAAAGGGTCATATTTTGTTTGAAATAGAATTCAATAGATCAGAACATAGGAAGTCATATCAGCAATATGTAACAGTCATGTGTTTTGACGTAACTTTTTTATGCTTTCAAGAATACAAGCATAAATCGGACATAGCATAGATTTAGGATATTCTTTTACATCTGCAACATCTAACTTTGCGAAGTGATATGCAATTTAGAAAAGACTATAATTACAAAAATCAATGGAAAAAAATAAATTTCATGTGATATTTCGTCCTTTAAGATGTCATTGGACTAAAATAATATTTACATTGATGTAACCTACATGCACATGAAGGAGAGGGGAGACTGAAAGTTTAAACTTTTATTTATTTTTTATGTGTTTGGGTATATAGTCTATTTAGATATTATTTTAATAGATACAAATATTTAAGTAAATGCTCTGTTTATAATAAACAGTATTAACTACATTTACCAGCTTGAATCTCCAAGAAATTTCATAGAAAATGTGTCCTCTGATAGGAATTGAACTTGTACCCTACATGGAACCATCATATACCATTTAGCTACAGAGGAAGCATCTGGTTAGCAAAGAAAAAATCATGGGAAATTTCTTGTTTAAAAACAGTAATTTGACTTTGCTAAAAAGAGCAGTAAATGTAGCTAGTACTGTTTATTATAAACAAAGGATTTACTTAAATATTTGTATCTATAAAAATAATGTATAAACAGAAAATATATTAAAATAATTGCCGGACTTAGTCTATTTCATAACGTCTATAGTCTATGCAATTTTATTTAGTTTCTTTTTATCACTTTTGTTATTAAGTCTCTCACATTGTAATAATAGAAGAACTGCCAAAAAATGCTTTACGAACCTGCACGCAAAAAGTATATTCTTGTTTTTACAACATTTCACCATTCTTGGCAGATCTTCCATTCTCAGAATAAGGGATATTTAAGAACAAAAGTGATGGAAACAAACAGAAAAATAAACTAAATGAAATTGAAACACATTAAAAAAATATTAAGTTTAAAATTTCAGTGTCCCCTCTCCTTCATGTGCATGCGTAATCACATCAGTATAAACCTGATGAAGTCCTAAAGGATGAAATGCTTCACAAAAAAAAAAAAAAAAAAAATTCCACTTTGTCTTTGATTTTTCCCAGTATTGTTCTGGGCTATAAAAATGTATATATCTTTTCTCTACAGAAGATTATAAATAAATTTAATAGACAGAATGAATGTCTATCCTTTTTAATAAAATCTGTTTGGAAGAAAAGTTGCTGACTGATTATATACTAAATTTTTTTTTTTAAATTATTACAAATCATTTGAATATAAACTTAACAGAGCATTCTGTTTTTTAAAACAAACAATTCTGTTCTTGTGTTTATCACTGGAGTTTGAGTGATAGTCAATCTGCAGCACCCTTTTTCCATAGATACTAGTTGGATTGTCTCAACTCTGTCTTGAATTCCAAATTCATTTTTGCTTTTTTTTTTGGCCTTATTTCAGGTGTGCCAACTATTATCAGTACAATTCTCACGTTTCCCACTTTTCATAGTTCTTGGTTTTCCATATTTTATTGTAGGCGAGGTGGTACTGAAAAATTTCAAACTGAATATTCTCTGATCGTATTGTTGAACAAAAATAAGTATGCAAGTAATACTCATTCTCAGATTGCCCCCATCTAACACAGAAAACACTGTTTAAAGTTAAATTCAAATGATTTTATAATTTGCACATACATAATGACAATTACATGCCCCAAAATATTACTAACTCTGTTCATTAATAGCTGTTGCATTTGTATATACATTTCATAACACAAAATGTACCAACTATTATGGGATGGAGGTCGTATTTCAACTGAAGTTTGCCATATCATAAGACCAAATGAAAGGTTGAAATAAAGATTAGGAGAGTCAAAAGAAAATCATTAAATATTAATAAGAATCCTTCTTGAAACCTGTCCCATAATAGTTGGTACATTTGCATACACATTTCATAGAGCAGATGTACCAACAATTATGGGACAGATGTAGTATTTCAGTAGAAGTTGGAAAGATCAAGAAGACAAAAGAAAAGCAAAAATAAAGATTAGGAGAGTCAAAGAAAATCATTAAATATTAATAAGAATCCTTCTTGAAACCTGTCCCATAATAGTTGGTACATTTGCATACACATTTCATAGAGCAGATGTACCAACAATTATGGGACAGATGTAGTATTTCAGTAGAAGTTTGAAAGATCAAGAAGACAAAAGAAAAGCAAAAATAAAGATTAGGAGAGTCAAAGAAAATCATTAAATATTAATAAGAATCCTTCTTGAAACCTGTCCCATAATAGTTGGTACATTTGCATACACATTTCATAGAGCAGATGTACCAACAATTATGGGACATATGTAGTATTTCAGTAGAAGTTTGAAAGATCAAGAAGACAAAAGAAAAGTAAAAATAAAGATTAGGAGAATCAAAGAAGATTATTAAATATTAATAAAAATCATCTGTCCCATAATAGTTGGTACATTTGCATACCCATTTCATAGAGCAGATGTACCAACAATTATGGGACAGATGTAGTATTTCAGTAGAAGTTTGAAAG
Source organism: Acanthosepion esculentum (assembly GCA_964036315.1). Taxonomy (NCBI): domain Eukaryota; kingdom Metazoa; phylum Mollusca; class Cephalopoda; order Sepiida; family Sepiidae; genus Acanthosepion; species Acanthosepion esculentum. The sequence continues at coordinate 41,530,366 of OZ038511.1, read as the reverse complement.
ATCAAGAAGACAAAAGAAAAGCAAAAATAAAGATTAGGAGAGTCAAAGAAGATTATTAAATATTAATAAAAATCATCTGTCCCATAATAGTTGGTATATTTGCATACCCATTTCATAGAGCAGATGTACCAACAATTATGGGACAGATGTAGTATTTCAGTAGAAGTTTGAAAGATCAAGAAGACAAAAGAAAAGTAAAAATAAAGATTAGGAGAATCAAAGAAGATTATTAAATATTAATAAAAATCATCTGTCCCATAATAGTTGGTACATTTGCATACCCATTTCATAGAGCAGATGTACCAACAATTATGGGACAGATGTAGTATTTCAGTAGAAGTTTGAAAGATCAAGAAGACAAAAGAAAAGCAAAAATAAAGATTAGGAGAGTCAAAGAAGATTATTAAATATTAATAAAAATCATCCGTCCCATAATAGTTGGTACATTTGCATACCCATTTCATAGAGCAGATGTACCAACAATTATGGGACATATGTAGTATTTCAGTAGAAGTTTGAAAGATCAAGAAGACAAAAGAAAAGCAAAAATAAAGATTAGGAGAGTCAAAGAAGATTATTAAATATTAATAAAAATCATCTGTCCCATAATAGTTGGTACATTTGCATACCCATTTCATAGAGCAGATGTACCAACAATTATGGGACAGATGTAGTATTTCAGTAGAAGTTTGAAAGATCAAGAAGACAAAAGAAAAGCAAAAATAAAGATTAGGAGAATCAAAGAAAATTATTAAATATTAATAACAATCATCTGTCCCATAATATTTGGTACATTTGCATACCCATTTCATAGAGCAGATGTACCAACAATTATGGGACATATGTAGTATTTCAGTAGAAGTTTGAAAGATCAAGAAGACAAAAGAAAAGCAAAAATAAAGATTAGGAGAGTCAAAGAAAATTATTAAATATTAATAAGAATCCTTCTTGAAACCTGTCCCATAATAGTTGGTACATTTGCATACACATTTCATAGAGCAGATGTACCAACAATTATGGGACAGATGTAGTATTTCAGTAGAAGTTTGAAAGATCAAGAAGACAAAAGAAAAGCAAAAATAAAGATTAGGAGAATCAAAGAAAATTATTAAATATTAATAACAATCATCTGTCCCATAATATTTGGTACATTTGCATACCCATTTCATAGAGCAGATGTACAAACAATTATGGGACAGATGTAGTATTTCAGTAGAAGTTTGAAAGATCAAGAAGACAAAAGAAAAGCAAAAATAAAGATTAGGAGAGTCAAAGAAAATTATTAAATATTAATAAGAATCCTTCTTGAAACCTGTCCCATAATAGTTGGTACATTTGCATACCCATTTCATAGAGCAGATGTACCAACAATTATGGGACATATGTAGTATTTCAGTAGAAGTTTGAAAGATCAAGAAGACAAAAGAAAAGCAAAAATAAAGATTAGGAGAATCAAAGAAAATTATTAAATATTAATAACAATCATCTGTCCCATAATATTTGGTACATTTGCATACCCATTTCATAGAGCAGATGTACAAACAATTATGGGACAGATGTAGTATTTCAGTAGAAGTTTGAAAGATCAAGAAGACAAAAGAAAAGCAAAAATAAAGATTAGGAGAGTCAAAGAAAATTATTAAATATTAATAAGAATCCTTCTTGAAACCTGTCCCATAATAGTTGGTACATTTGCATACCCATTTCATAGAGCAGATGTACCAACAATTATGGGACAGATGTAGTATTTCAGTAGAAGTTTGAAAGATCAAGAAGACAAAAGAAAAGCAAAAATAAAGATTAGGAGAATCAAAGAAAATTATTAAATATTAATAAAAATCATCTGTCCCATAATAGTTGGTACATTTGCATACCCATTTCATAGAGCAGATGTACCAACAATTATGGGACATATGTAGTATTTCAGTAGAAGTTTGAAAGATAAAGAAGACAAAAGAAAAGCAAAAATAAAGATTAGGAGAGTCAAAGAAAATTATTAAATATTAATAAGAATCCTTCTTGAAACCTGTCCCATAATAGTTGGTACATTTGCATACCCATTTCATAGAGCAGATGTACCAACAATTATGGGACAGATGTAGTATTTCAGTAGAAGTTTGAAAGATCAAGAAGACAAAAGAAAAGCAAAAATAAAGATTAGGAGAATCAAAGAAAATTATTAAATATTAATAAGAATCCTTCTTGAAACCTGTCCCATAATAGTTGGTACATTTGCATACCCATTTCATAGAGCAGATGTACCAACAATTATGGGACAGATGTAGTATTTCAGTAGAAGTTTGAAAGATCAAGAAGACAAAAGAAAAGCAAAAATAAAGATTAGGAGAATCAAAGAAAATTATTAAATATTAATAACAATCATCTGTCCCATAATATTTGGTACATTTGCATACCCATTTCATAGAGCAGATGTACCAACAATTATGGGACAGATGTAGTATTTCAGTAGAAGTTTGAAAGATCAAGAAGACAAAAGAAAAGCAAAAATAAAGATTAGGAGAGTCAAAGAAAATTATTAAATATTAATAAGAATCCTTCTTGAAACCTGTCCCATAATAGTTGGTACATTTGCATACCCATTTCATAGAGCAGATGTACCAACAATTATGGGACATATGTAGTATTTCAGTAGAAGTTTGAAAGATCAAGAAGACAAAAGAAAAGCAAAAATAAAGATTAGGAGAGTCAAAGAAAATTATTAAATATTAATAAGAATCCTTCTTGAAACCTGTCCCATAATAGTTGGTACATTTGCATACCCATTTCATAGAGCAGATGTACCAACAATTATGGGACAGATGTAGTATTTCAGTAGAAGTTTGAAAGATCAAGAAGACAAAAGAAAAGCAAAAATAAAGATTAGGAGAATCAAAGAAAATTATTAAATATTAATAACAATCATCTGTCCCATAATATTTGGTACATTTGCATACCCATTTCATAGAGCAGATGTACAAACAATTATGGGACAGATGTAGTATTTCAGTAGAAGTTTGAAAGATCAAGAAGACAAAAGAAAAGCAAAAATAAAGATTAGGAGAGTCAAAGAAAATTATTAAATATTAATAAGAATCCTTCTTGAAACCTGTCCCATAATAGTTGGTACATTTGCATACACATTTCATAGAGCAGATGTACAAACAATTATGGGACAGATGTAGTATTTCAGTAGAAGTTTGAAAGATCAAGAAGACAAAAGAAAAGCAAAAATAAAGATTAGGAGAGTCAAAGAAGATTATTAAATATTAATAAAAATCATCTGTCCCATAATAGTTGGTACATTTGCATACCCATTTCATAGAGCAGATGTACCAACAATTATGGGACAGATGTAGTATTTCAGTAGAAGTTTGAAAAATCAAGAAGACAAAAGAAAAGCAAAAATAAAGATTAGGAGAGTCAAAGAAGATTATTAAATATTAATAAAAATCATCTGTCCCATAATAGTTGGTACATTTGCATACCCATTTCATAGAGCAGATGTACCAACAATTATGGGACAGATGTAGTATTTCAGTAGAAGTTTGAAAGATCAAGAAGACAAAAGAAAAGCAAAAATAAAGATTAGGAGAATCAAAGAAAATTATTAAATATTAATAACAATTCTTCTTGAAACCTCTGTTCCATAATATTTGGTACATTTGCATACCCATTTCATACACAAAATGTACCACCTATTATGGGACAGAGATAGAATTAAAAATCTCTTAATTTCAAATTTGAACAGCATGTCTTTCTATGGTCAAATATTGCAGTGGCGTTCATCATTGGTATTTGTCGAGAAAAACATTTATCTATGTTGAACCAAAATTTTATTTTGAAGTATGTGGCAAAGTGGAACAAATTATTTTCTTGGAGATTTTTCTTCTGATCACTGTTCTCAGACTTTTTTCTTCTGATCACTGTTCTCAGACTTTTTTCTTCTGATCACTGTTCTCAGACTTTTTTCTTCTGATCACTGTTCTCAGACTTTTTTCTTCTGATCACTGTTCTCAGACTTTTTTCTTCTGATCACTGTTCTCAGACTTTTTTCTTCTGATCACTGTTCTCAGACTTTTTTCTTCTGATCACTGTTCTCAGACTTTTTTCTTCTGATCACTGTTCTCAGACTTTTTTCTTCTGATCACTGTTCTCAGACTTTTTTCTTATGTCTGATCTTTCATTTGAATTTCGGTTCTCTGAATATTTAATGCTGAAAATAGTCCACTGTCAACATCGACCAAACTTCCAACCAACCTTTTACCTTATTACGGTTGAATTATTTCAGCTAAGAGCGTTTTTTATAATTTTCATAGCTGTACTAATATTATTTAATGTCTAAACATTTATTATTCAGAATTTAGTTTTGGTTGGCATCTTACAATCCTGAATTCCAGTTTTATGTGTTGTTCAAACACTTATGCTTTTTGTTGCTTTTTATTATTGTCTATTTGCAAATCCATTCACAGATTTCAGTTTCAAATCGAAATGAAAAGAATCTCTCTCTCTCTTTTTCCCCTGCTCTCTATTCTTTACCCTTTCTTCCCCCTTTCTTCCCCTCCTCCCACCTCTATCCGTACCCTCCACCAATGTCTATCTTTGTTTCCTCCTCATTTATTTTTTCTTTTCTTTTTTTTCTTTCTTTTTTCTCACTCTCTTTGTCTTGTCCCCTCTGTTGGCTACCATTTTCTAGTTTGGGCTATCTTAAAAGAAAAAAATATTTCTGACAGATTCTACACTGAGAGAAGTCCATAGAATTCCATTCTCTGAATATTTAATGCTGAAAATAGTCCACTGTCTTTCAGTTGCTCAATTTCATATGAAAACATCAACCAAATTTCCAGCCAACCTTTTACCTTATAAAGGTTGAATTATTACAACAAAGATCTTTTTAAAAGTTTCATAGCTGTACATACAAATAATAGTATTTTTAATCATACAACATTTATGTTCAGAACTTGAAGAAAAGTTTCAGTCTCCATCTTACAGTCCTGAAATCTATGTGTTGTTCAAACTCTCATTCCTTTTGTTGGTCTTCTTATTGCATTTTAAATGACCTGTTCTCTAACCTCCTTCAGGTGTAAAATCCATGTGAAAAAAGCCACCCTTTTTCCTTTGTCTCCTCCTCACTCTTTCTCCCCAACCACTCTCTTGTCCTCCATTTTCAAGTTCGTACTATTTGAAAAGAAAAAAAAAATCTCTGTATATACTGTACACATGAAGAAGGCCATAGAATGGCTTGGCCAAAACATGGATACAATAAAAGCAACAAAAAGAATGAAAATGAGGATTCAAACAATTTTTGGAATGACGATAATTCATCTTAAAACGACAGGTTTCTGAATTGTAAACTAATTCCTTATTTATTTTTCTAAGTTTCATTTTTTTCCTCCTTAACACTACCCCCAATCAAATAACACTGCACTATTTCTCCCCCAGGATTAACCAGAAAGCACACAATTAAAATAAAACGGTGGAGTTGTACAATATACACTGCAATTAGAAATAATCTTTTTTTTTTTTTATTATTTTTATATAACCATAGATTAATCACTCCAGATTAGAATTATCAAAAGAAAAAAAAAACACTTTTATTTAATTTCATGATGGCAAATTGGACCCCAATATTAACTATGTAAATTTATTGTAAATTGGGAAAAAAAAATTTTTTTTTTTTTTAAATTCACAGTTAGGATTTGTTTGTTTTTTTTTTCACATAATACTATTAATAAAGCACTCCAAATTAAAAATTAAAAATTTTTTTTTACATTTTAGCATATCAGGAAATTAAAACAAATACACTCATATGTGACATGTTAAAATGTAAAAAATAAAAATTTTGAATTTGTAATTTGGAGTGCTTTATCAATAGTAATATGTGAAAAAACAAAACAAATCCTGAATGGGGATTAAAAAAAAAAAAAAAAAAAAAAAACTTTTTTTTTTTTTTTTTTAAATTTTAAGAAATCATGTTATAGGAGCATATTTTCTTTTGGCTTCTGTAGGGAAATCAATTTACAATGTTTAATCTATAGTAATATTTTTTTTAAGTTTATTTTTGTTGACAGAACCTATTGTCCATCTGTATCAACAAAATTCATATTAACTCTGTAGCATATTGACATTGTCATCTGGTTGGTGAATTCAAATCTCCTACCCTTGAATTAACTTTTTATTTTTAGGCCCAGGACTGAAAACTTGTGAATATAAAAATTTATAATGAGGTTACATATTTGTCTGTCTTTCTCACAATGTAACCAAAAAAAAAAAAACCCCCCAAAAACAACAAAACCTGGTAATATCACACGATACAGCTAGAGTACTCTAGGTTAATGGCAATGATGCTTTGGTCCCAAAACCATGCTTGACTACAGAACTAACAGACAGTGATGGCTTCATTATCAACAAAGCTGTTGTTTTTGTAACAGCACATGTCTGAAAGTAGATTTCTAAATTATATGTATTATTCTTGACAGGTTCCATCTTAGAGCAAGCATTTTCTCTTGGATTCAGTCAGTTATGTGCCATTCATGATACATGCTTAGGCGATCATGTATCTTTTGATATATGACTGACGAGGCAGATTTTTTCCCCACAGTAGGTTACCATTTCTTTCTGCAGTAGACCACTTGCCATCCAAGGCTATAGAACCCGGTCTGTCCTGCTAATTACCCATAGCTGGGGGGAGAATAACAGGATTCATACCTTTCCCAAGGGTATTAGCACATAAGTGAATGTAATCAATTCGACTGGAATTCAAACTCAGCTCTATCAATTCTTCAATCTGAGCCGCTATCCATTACTCCACGATGCCTCCTGGATTATAATAATGAAATGTGATAATAGCTGGATGCTCCTTTCCCATCATGCCTGCAACTAGCCAATCCCTGCTGCAGATGCCTGCTCAGGCACATTTTGTGTTTGTTCAATATCCACACAGAAATCCTCTGATTTATACTGCAACGATGCTAAGCAGACCATAATTAGAGTTTATGGGAGAAATTGCATAATCTGGCATAATCAATATTTTTGCACAAGGCCAATACGCTCAAACCCTCAGTCCCAAAGACGTTTTTTTTTTTCTTTCTTTCTTTGTTTAATCCTTTCACCCCAAGCAAGGTAATAATGCCACTAAGGCACAAGGGATTACTGGGAGTGAAAGAGAATGAGTAAAGTTTAGAAAGAACTAGAAAAAAGGGATAAACCTCTACTTCTAGTTAAATAGACTGAGGAGGAGTGTGAACTGGGCGGTATGCAAACCTATTTACTCCTATTGGGAAAAAAAAGAGAAAAAAACATGAGAGAATAAAGAGTAAAAACGTTGGAATCTTAGTGGAGATCTTAGAAGTGTTAAGAGTTGAAGAAGAAAGCACACGTGATTCAATGGCTTTCGTTACTTCATGCTAACACAATACTTGATAGCTTTTGAATAATTCAGATTGTACATGACCGGCTCAAGAGTCTCATGGGCATCCCTAAATCTGTGATATGGAGCCCCCACTATACTACATCTTAAATTTCATAACGTAGTATTCATATAAAATACAAATTTGATTCTAACCTAATTATGTACAATAATGGATCATACGCAATGTAGGTGAACAATTGAACTACAAAATAAATATAATGTATCTAAATACAAATTAGAGACATGTCATAATAGATTATTCCATCTCATATGAATCAAAGCAATTTTTAATGTCAACTTGAGATTTCTCTTGTTAGAAAATTGAATAATTTTAACACATTCAACATTGATAAAAAATAGTGAATTTTATATTTTTTTCAAGACTTAGCATGAGAAAAACAAACTCACAGATTTTATTAAAGAAAATAAAAACCCAGAAAAAAGTCAAAATCTGAAAATTTTTCATTCTTTAATAGTCAGTTGTGTATAGGTTAATTTGTGATGTATATAAATGTAGGTAGAAAAAAAGTAAACATTGATAAGATAGCAAGGATCAAAAAGTACTGTCAGGGGCCTCCAATCAGCCAAGTCAGGTGGTTCAGGGTTAGTACACACCAGCTCTGAGATTGTATAACACCTTGTATAGGATGGGGATTCTGTATAATGTTTGATTAAATTATACATACACAATGTATGTCCAAAGATGGATTCTTTGCTTTCTAATATGTACAATTCTTTGAAAGGAAACACCTTGAGTACTTTAACTTTTATTTCAACTTTCTTTTAGGTTGGACAAATATTAATGTTTGCTCATCATAGATTTGCTTGCTTCTTTACTGTAGAATTCCATCCATAATATTGTATTCTACACATGAACATTTCAAAAGTTAAACATATTTAGACACCATGACTTTTCACACAACCAATAAAAAGAAAATATAGAATTTAAAAATTGATAGACATTAATGCTAATATACACATGATGTCGACACAACCAATAAAAACAATACATGGAGTTATATTTCAGTTTTTAAATTCTAAGTTATTCTGTCAAATTGTTTTATGAAACTAAGTAAATAACAAATATATAAAATTTATAAAAATTTCCGAACTTGTTTCTTATCCAATTATACATTAATAACTTTAAAATGTCTAAATACTTGGAATCAGTCCCCTCTTTTATTAGAAAATAAAAACTGATTTATTTAGAATATTACAGTTTAAGAATTTGACTATCAAGGATTTGGAATTATCTTCATTTTTCTAGGATATGAAAAATTAATTTAAATAGGGCACAGATATTCAGAGAACTTAAAACGATTACTTGGTTACTTATTTTAGTGCATTGCTTTACTTACAAGTGGCGCAAAAAATAGTTATTGCATTAAACAAATTAGCCATAAATAATCAATGGTGCCTTTTTATAGCTATTTTTTGTCGCTTATATTGTAGTCAACTAAAACATTTTACATTTACATAAGTAGCAAAATACTAAGTAACAGTTAATCAAAATAAGTGCTGTATAATTTGTTGCATTTCTTTTATACAATATTTTTACAATTATTGTCATGTGATGCAAACAATAGTCAGACATTATTTAAACAATCAACAGTGCCTTTTTATTGCCATCTGTCAACTGTTTTTACATTTATATTAATAGTGAAGTAATTGTTCTAAGTAATGCAGTTAATCAAAATAAGTGTGGTGTGATTTTGGTGTGTTCAAATAGTATTGTACATAAAATATACACTATTGGTAAAATAGTTCTTTTGATGGTGAATAATTAAGATTTACTTGCTTATTAGGTGTTGAAATAGATCACACTTCACAAAATCAGTATTTAAGTAATCAAACCTCAGAATACAGATGTTGGGAAATTGGTTAAGCTAAGAATTTTTCAATACCCCCTTGTACAGATAAAGCTCTGTGTGTCATATATGCTATCTCAATCTGAATTAAATTTTCAGCTAATTAGAAATCAAATTTACCTAAATAGGCTACTTAAATTTTACCTCATAAGGTGAATGAAATTACTAAGTTTGTTTGCCAATACACTTACTGTTTTTTTTTGTTTGTTTTTTTATTTCATCCAGTTACTTTTGTTTTTAGTTTCTTTAAATGTTTTGTTAAATATTGCAAATATTTGCTTTAACTGCATGGCTTTGTTTTGTTGCTTCAAATTAAAATTCACTTTGTCTATTTAAAAAAAAAAATGTAATTTTTTTGTTTGTTTGATAAAGATGGTGTTGGTCTCCTTCCCATAATTCCCGTTACTAATATGGCCTCCATTTTGGACACTTTTTTTTTTTTTTGGACAGTGACTGTTTTAACATCCAAGTAACTTTTTGTTATTCATCACATTCTAACAATTATTGTTTGCTTCTGTGTGTGTCTATATCTGTAAAGCATGTGATACTGCATTGTGCAAAAGAAATTGATATACTGATAACCACTGGTTCATCTTAACTGCAAAGAGAACTGGATAGACATCATGGCCGTAATCTTGCCACAATCTTAAGTAACATTTTGTAATTTTATACATTTTTCCCCCATTTTGGTTGAATTTATTCATGAAGTTTAACAAAGTAATTTTTTTTTTTTCTTTCTTTCTTTCTTTCTGTCTTTACTAACTATTGAAAAATACTTGGAGATGTCTGATTGTGTATGAATGTGTATGCATTTGATATCCAAAGGAATGCCAACTCTGGAGAAATTTAGATTATTTCTTGTCTAATTTTTCATAGCATTTGTTTGTAATGACTAACAAATATTAAATCACAGACTATTATATTCTTATTTAATAATATATAAAACACCTTTTATCAACTGGAAGTATTCAGCAAAAAAAAAAAAGATTTAGTATACTTAGTACTTATTATGCAACAAACTTTTTTCATGTACAGATAATGGGGTACTTGGAAAGAGAGGAAATATCTTTGTTTTCTCTTCTCTCCAAGGCGCACTATAGGCATTAGTTATCTGTGATAAACTAACACCTTACTGAGACTGAAGAAAAGACTAACATAACAAAAAGATAAATTCCAGAAATAAGTTAAATATGAAAACATTTTATAGAAAAAACATGAGATGCATGTTATACTAATGTGGAGAGAGAGTGTGTGTATATGTATATATATATATATATATATATATATATATAGTACAGGTAATTGATCTGTTGGTATACAATCCGGGTGGATCCTAGTAATATTAATTATTAAAACTGATCCACAGAAACTGATCAATGTTTTTATTTTATGGAGGTGTATATGTATAGTGGCATATATGTATGAACATGTAAATGTATATATATGTATGTATGAAGATAGGTACACGTATAAGTGTGTTGGACAGCATGATTTATTCCATTGGTTGCTCTGGTATTACACCCAAACCTCAACTAATTTACATTAATCTTAACGGGCTTAAGTTTAAATCCCCCATTGTTCATTAATAATATTGGACAAAAACTATTTACTGGGAATCCCAGAAAAACACACTCCAGGGCTTTTATAAGAAACACCACATAGTAGGAACTGATATTAAACTACAAACAAGTCCTGGCCATAAACTACAAACAAGTCCTGGCCATAAACTACAACTCCAGACCGCTTCCCCAAGATTAGATACCTTACGCCCCCACCAATTGCTAACATAAACCCACTCTCATTAACAAGGTGTCTACCAGACGAGGACTGACATTGAAAATAAATTTAAAACAATGCTCAGAGACAGACAAAGGCTGATGATAGCCGTGTGCAGAACGGCTTGAAATAGACTATCTCTATGTTGAGGTAATTTGTTTTTTTGCTGTATGATACATACATAAAATCACAAATTGTCCCACATGGAGAAATTCAAGCCCATATAAGAAGACAAGCAGTATGTGAAGGGAATAACTAAAAAGTTCCTACCCAAGAAGGATATAGTACAGGCCTGTGGTATCTATTTGATTCCAAATTAGAACACATCTAACTTGCCTAGTCTTCCACGGAAAGCCAAGCAGCAACTATTTTCTATTGTGTGATACTCAAGGTCCTCTTAAAATATCAATAAACTCTTCCTGTGAGAAGGGAGATAACGGACTTCTGTATACCTACACAGGACACTTTCTTCTTTTAAAAAGTAAAAGAAAATTACTTTACATGATATCAAATACTGATATTTGAAAGAGCCCAATAAGCTACAAAGAGACAAAAAGATTTAATAATATCCTAGATAACTATTTCTTCTTGTGACCATTTTTTCTTTGATATCTGCAAAACTCATCTTTCATTTATTATGCTATATTGGGCGTTTCCATTTTGTTTTTCTCTCATTACACCCAAGAGATACACAATACATTTTAATAAAATTAATGCATACAGTTTATAATGAAAAGGAACAAAATATTTTCATTTAAAATTACAAAAAAATAAACGATATAATTTTACTTTATTTTATACCTACTCTTCAGTGCCTGATATAAGCTGGGGGGGGTCAAACCCCCTAATTACCCCATTTATTCCCCCACCACCAGCTCAAACAGGAACAGTAATTATTACAATTGGTACAAGTTTTTACTTGCTTGCTTTTATGATTGCATTGTTAAAAAAAAAAAAATAGTGTTTTATAATTTTCTTTTTATTAATTCCAGAATTACTTGTTCTATTCTTTAATAAAGTTAATTTCCTTTTTAAATGTTTCTTAAATACTAAAATTTTGACCCTTTTAAGTGATTTTTCTCACACAAGACTCCCACATTGTACTTGGATCTAAGAGTACAAATGTAACAAGATAACAAAGAAAGCCCTTCACATAGACACTGCAACATTTGATAAAATGACTTTTGATTTCGTTTGATTTTGAATTTGACAAATTATCAAAACTAGTTGGCTTCAGCTACCATATTTGCTGGCTTATAAGGCTCATGGTTAACAATGGAGACAACTTCTCACTGCCATTTATCTAGGACACACATCTGTCCATTTTGAGTTTTGGTGAGCGGATCCCAAATCATAATACAAGTGCAGTGGCATTTCCAGACAAAAATATGCATGAGTAAGTAAATAAAACTGTCATGGATGATTTTTAGAAATTTAACACACAAATAACAAGTTAAAATATCTTAACTTGCCATTTTAAACATTGTTCAATTGAATTTTTTTTTGGCTTACAAGGAAAAGGATCAGTAACTTGGCTGTAAAAATATGGCTTTCACTGAATCAGTTACTGACTATGCACACTAACTAGATTTAGTCTTTTCCTAAATGTATATTTTGTTTGGAAGGGTCATATTTTATTGTAACTATTTGCTCCTGTCTTAATAGTAAGTCAGGGATCAGTTCAATATGGTCAAATTGGTAGCTGATCTAAATAATAACCTAAATTCTATTATTTACTAGGGTAAAAAAATGGCTGGTTAATTTTAACACCTACAAAACAAAACTGCTCTCTATTGTCTGTGAGAACCCTTTCTAACTTCCATTAGCATGGCTGATGCTAACCTTCAGGAAGGTGACTCATTGTGCTTTCTTGGGCTAACAAGAAGTGGAAAGATTATATTGAATCAATTGCTAAGTCTGCTGCTAGGAAAGTTGGTTCTCTGTGCCACGCTAGACAATTTTTTCCACCTGAATCTATCTTGCATACTTACAAGTCTACCATTTGTCCATGCTTAGAATATTGTTACCACATATGGTCTGGTGCTCCTGCTATATATATTTAAAGATCTTTGATAAAATCCAGAGAAGAATCTTGCAATGTCATTGGTCCTTTTCCTGTACCTTATCAATAAATACTTTCATGGTAATTGTTCTGATGAACTGTCCTCTCTCGTACCTAGATTCATTGACTTTAAGCATAGTATTAGAATGATGGTAAGATATTATCATTTTACTGTTGAAATGTCTAGGTGTAACCGTAAGTTCTGTGCGAAGCTTTTCTCTCAGTTTTTTGCTTGTTGAACTATCTTCTGGCTTTTTGCTTTCCAGTCAAGTTTGATCTTCAAAAATTTAAATGCAATGTTAATCGTTATCTTCCGTCTTAATTTCTATTCTTTTATTGTTCTTGCTCCTTAATGTTTTTCTGATATTCTTTCACACTCAGTAACCCCCTGCATGTTAGTGTCTTTGTTGCCTTGCTTGGGGTGAAATGATTAAAAAAAAAAGAGACAGATATTAAAAAACAAATGCCTGCTTACAAGTTTCAAATGTTCTTTACAATTCACTGAATCTCCCTAAAAGTGCTCTATGAGACAAGATAAATATGTTAAGTTTAACAGATGAAGATATTTCTACTTTTGTGCAGAATAATTTTTGTAAGGTGAAAGTGAGAAGAAAGGACTAACTCTCAATTGTAAGAAGACACAAGATATGATTGTTAACAAAAGAGGCAACCCAAAATGTGAGCTACACATTGGAGATGGCTGAATCAAGCAAGTACAAAAATGTAAATATATGAAAAGGGTTTATAACAGATGCTGAAAAATTTGACATAGGAATCCAAAGGCACATTGGAATAACAAAATATATCTTTCAAAAGCTAAGCAAAGTATTAAGTAACAAGAAAATCTTGTTAGAAACAAAGAAAAGTGTACTGAAATATTAATGTAATATTAATGCTCCAATATGGCAGTGAGTGCTGGACAATTTCTTCACAGTTGATGAGGAGACTTAAAGAAATAGAGATGTGGTTCTATAGAAGAATGCTGAGAATACCGTGGATGAAGCATGTAAGCAACAAGGAAGTTTGAAGGAAAATGAGAACTAAGAAGAGACTTTTACTTAGAAGCAGAAACAGTTGAAATTTCTGGGAGACATAATCAGAAAAGAGGGTTTAGTTTTTTCTAACTTAAAATGCCATGTCCATTCAAGACACAGTTCATCATGACTCTCCACATCTTCCTTTTTAGTTATCTTTTGAATTTCTATGCCACCTTAGGAAAGATAGTGGTTTCCTATTGCTTTCACCAGTTTGGAATTCAGTGTTTTTCTTCTCTTAGTCTGGTTGCCACCTGAGGCTAAGGAACCTAGTCTACCCTGCTATTTAAGCCCTAGCCGTGGAGAGATTAAATGGGTTCATTCCTTGCCCAAAGGCATTAGTACAAAAGTGAACATAACAGGCTAGTCTATATAAGGAGTGCCAGAGAAAAGTGATAATAAAAACAAAATTTGCAATATGAGCTCTGGTAAAAACATAAAATGATAATAGCAAAAAAATTGCAATATGAGCACTGGTAAAAAATGTTTGCTGAAACGTTAGGTTTATAATACCCAGAAATTCATACACAGATGTCCTCAAGGACAAATGGCACAGTGGATAAAGGCGTTGGTTCCAGTGACAGGACCCAAAGTGTGTTCAATACCCAGTTAAGGCAGTAGAGAACTGACATCCACATGGAGTGAGCGAAATAATGGGTTCAGTTTGACATTCCAACCACCTGAAGAAGGCCAGACCGTACAACGACCGAAACGTTGTAATAAATATGGCAACAAAGATGAGGACAATAGTCCGAATAATGTAAATAGTGGACATAACAAGCTAGACCACAATTTGAACTCTGCATACAGATTTCCCTTTCTGTGCATCTATTATACAACCTGCACATCTCCCAACAGGTACAAATGAAAAGATTTGACAACTCTTTACTGAAAAAAAAAAAAAAAAAAATCTTAATCAGCATGTATGTTTAGCCGTAGAATTGCAGTGCTAGCAATCACTTAAGCTTTTTGCCCTCCACCAAATGCACCTTTGCATCATGCTTCTCCCATACTTTTCTCTGCATAATCCATACCTTCCATTGTGTCCATCACATTCTCCCTATCACAGACCCCTGTCTCTCTCGTGTTATTTGGTCCAAGACCAGATATTGTCAAATTCTGGGATACTTCCTACTTTAAATTGTCTTGAAAAGGTCGCTGAAATGCTTTTGAAACTATTACCAATGCCATTCCTGTTTTTGCATCAATAATGACAAATGACCAGAATGACAACTGAAAAAAAGACATAAAAAAAATCTTGTTTTACAAACACTAAGCAATTTAAATAGATTTTACATTTCATTTTGTAATTCTAAAGTGAGCATAGATATTCAGATAATAATTATCTTCTGTGTGGCACGTCTCTTCAGGACATAAATAATCATGGCTCTCCACAACTTTCTATCCTTTCTAACTTTTAGCAATGGTCATCGTCTTGTAATTACACTCAGAATTAAAAAAAAAAAATTCTCTCCATTATATATTACAAGTTCCCATCTCTGTGAGCAGGGATTTGAATTTTGACCTTAAGTTTTTCTGGTGTAATCTACAGAATTAAAAATAAAGTGTTTGTTTAAGCACGTTGACAAAGGAGGGGATTATGTAGGCAAAATATATAAAATACTTTTCTCTCTTGTTGAGGATAGATAGAAATACTTAAAATTAAATGTTTATATATCTTATTTTTATTTGTAGGGGGGAATTGACTGTAAAATTTTAAAGTCAATTCCTTTGAGTGGATGTAATATCTATGAAACTCAGACACACGATAGTAAACAACGAGATTTATTTATTCCTATTAATATTCAATCTCTTGATATTGAGCACTAGAATTACAAAGTCTGCTTGCCTTAAAAACAACTTCCAGAAATACATTGGTCAACTGTTCTTATTTTTTTTTTCAAAACTAATATATATATGTATATATATCTTTATAAATGTAAAAGACAATAGGAAAACTGTAATAGTTGCCAACACGTTTCATCCAATGTGGACTTTTTCAAGGCAAAACAAAATGAATTTATTAAACAAAGTAACTAATAATAAAACAAAATGTCGTTAGCAACTGGAAGAATTTAGAGAATGCTATTTTCATACTGTTAACTGAAATTACATCAATTACTGTTAATTAAAATTTTCATACTGTTAACAGTATGAAAATAGCGTTTTCTAAATTCTAACAGTTGCTAAGGACATATTGTTTTGTTATTATTAGTTACATTGTTTAATAAATTAATTCCGTTTTACTTTGAAAAACTCCACATTTGACAAAACGTGTCGGCAACTATTACAGTTTTCCTATTGTCTTTTACATTTAGAAATATGGTCTTTTTCTACAGGTTAACTCTGAGAAATTTTTCACATATATATATATATATATATAATATATATATATAAAAACCTTTTTTTTTTTAGGTTATATACTCTTACTGTTATACATTGATTCTTCTAATTCAGTTTCCTTGATTTTGGGGTTTTTTTTACAACCATGACATGTTACAGATTTTACTTTCCAATGCTCTTCAAGTGTCTGTTGCATACAATAACTTCCAAAGAATGTGACAGTCTCTTGAAGGCCTAAATGAATAGTGTGGGGTAAGGAAACTGACTCAATAGAATCAATATATAATGGCAAAAAGCAACTTGTCACAGAAATTTAGATAAAAAGATCAGTAGTCAAAATTTGATAAAATTGAGGAAACTGGTTTAAATGAATCAATGTTTAATAATTCTAATTCTCCCCTTATAAGTATTCAGTTTGATTTATTTTCTGTTCAATAAATACCAAAATAAAATCATAAAATACAAGAGTCCTTAACACATCTTACATATATACATAGATACTCACTGACGAGTAAAGAAAAAAAAAATTAAAATCCTTTCTAAATCCAATAAGAATTTTTCACTAATTTAGAAAGTGTTTTGTTGCCTCTCCCTCATAAAAATTGTACCTTCATATTTCCAGTTTTTTATTAATTTTTTTAACAGCTTTCATTAAATTTATCGTAACGATTATCTCCCTTATTTTTGAGTGAGATTTCCATTAGAAGGAAATGTTTTCTATTTTTGTTTTGAGTTGGCATCTCTTTGACTATATTTTTTTTCTCTTTGATTTCATTCTTATTCACCTGCATCTTATTTGACATCTTTTTTTCACTTTCTTTCCCAAATTTTTCTTTCGAATTGTTTTCTCTTCTCCCTGTCAATAGCTCACCTTTGTCTTGTATACTCACCGACCCTTCTTTCCTAATATGACTTATATTATCATCAATGTTAATACTTACATTGATTTGACTTCTTTTTTTTTTTTCTTCTTTGGAGTGTGAGGGGGGGGTGTCTCTTTCTTACTTTCTCTTTTTTTTCTCCCCCCTTAAATGTTCAGGGATATCTTTTTAATTTTTTTTCTGAACAACCAAGCATCTAGTATATATATATTTTTTTTTTTTTTTTTTTTCATAAAAAAAAAACAATTTAAAATTTTCAGCTTACTTTCCTGTCAATCTTTTTTTCCTTTTCGTAAAAAAAAAATCCAGTTTTGTCAGTAACTTCTTGGTTGTTTTATTAATGCCAAGGTGAATTTAAAGGGTGTATATTACTTTTGAAATTTTTGTTTTATTGCTATTTTAAAACAATTTAATGTTATTTCCAAGCTAAAACAATTCACAAATAATTTAAAAATTGATACATTTAACAACGTTAAAAGAAAAAATGCATTCTATATCTGTTAAAAAATAAAATAATTTTAACAAATTATATAAAAAATGTGGAATATTTGCATTTTATCGGCTCATTTTTCTTTTAATGTAAATAAGATCATTGTAATTTTTTTTTAGGTTAATTTAAAATAACTTTGTAAATATTTTTAAAAAGCTTTTCAGCATTAACCAACTTTGTTTTTGTTTGTAAATTTCAATTTTTAAATCCATAAACGGGACTGCTTTAAGCTGATAAAAAATTTTAAAATAAAATTTTATTTACTTTGAGAACTCCTGTTTATCCTTGGCATGAATACTGCAGCAGTATAAGTCGTTAACTGGCCTATACTAGTAAGTGAAATTTTCGATTACAAAAAAACAACAGGTATTCTTGATGAGAGGTGTTTTTTGTCATTTTTAACTTTTCCTTTTTCAAAACCTAGTCAATTATTGAAATTGTCAAAAATAAGTTATTTAAAAAAAATGGTTCAGTGACAGTTCGTTTCTTAGTAAATTTGACTTAACATTTCGTTTGACCATAACTTTCTTCTACAATTCCAGTGAAGCCTCAACAGAGTACTAGTCCTTATAAGAGGCCTAACCCTCCAGTATCGAGTGGTCCCATAAAACCCCGTTCACCAATGCCTATCGTAACGCCCAAGGCCCCAGACGTAACCTTAAAATCTGGAAAAGAGGAGACTGATATGCAGGTAAGGGTAGGAGAAAATGCAGAGCTTTAAAAAAAATATATATATATATCTTATATCAGACAGGAAACTTAAAAGCTACAAGATTCTCAACATTCATGAAGAAAGAAAACGGGAAAAAATAAAATGTCTTTTTATTTTTTTTTCTTAATCTTGGTTTATGGCATTTAATATGAGCTGCTCTATTGCAGCAGCTTTAGTCTTAACTTTTATGACTTCGTACTTTACAAACATTTATTACTGGTTCCTTTTGTTGTGTTCCCCTCCCCCTCCTGTCTTCTAATTGAAAGGGAAATAATATTGATATTTTATTTCGGTTAGTACCAGTTGTTTCATGCAAATTTAAAAACACACACAAAAAAAATTAATTTTGAGATAAAATCATCATTCAGGGTTGGCAAAGAGTTAACTTCCCTTGCCATCTCAAACTGGCACAAACGATTAGATTTTTGCATTAGAATTATGCTTTGAATACCAAGTAATGAATTCGTTTTTCTTCCCATGGCTGCCTCTTAAAATATGGCTTCTATTTGGTCATTCACACTTTATGAAGTAACCCCAATTTGAATATTTTTTTAATGTGTTATGTGATAGATTATACGAGGTATGTGGGGTAGGGAAAGAAAAAGTTTCCAGAATATATATTTTAGAAATAAATTCTATTTTGTACTATTTTTTTCTCTCATATATATATATATATATATATATATATATATATATATATATATATATATATATATGTGTGTGTGTGTGTGCGCCAAGAACTTTTGCACATTCCTTACACAATGACAAACGGAAGATAGAGGAAGCGATGATGCTCTCATCCACTTAACATTTGCTTCAGTGAAATGCAAAACCCTACCAATTTTGAATCTTTTTTAATTGTATCTTCTTATGATTGTTACTGCAATATCTTCTTAAAGACATTAAGCTAAAATATTTAACAAAGCAATACAAGAATTTTCACAAATATGTTATAGTCATGGAACCCGCAAGGAGCTTATTTATTTATTAAACTAAGAATTATGATTAATAAAAAAAATTTCAAGACTGAAATTTTTATGGGTTATGCTAATTAGTATAATTGGTGACAGGGTGTATGTTTAGTATAATGGTATTTTGTACTGAATAGGAAATTAGCATGCCAAGTTCAAATCTCAGCCTAGTCTGTTGCACCTACTTTTGCATTATTGCCATGGAAAAAGCCATTTCTTCTCAAAACCAGCTATTAGATAAATTGCAGGAGAGATTGGCTTCTCTAACTTTAGTTGGTCAACAATCAAGTAGGGGGATAACTCTGAATTCAAAAACATGGAAAAGGTAATGTTATTCATTCATTTATTATCTTTTCCAATAAGTCATTGCAATTCACAGATAATAATGAAAAAGAACTGTGGAGAGTCATGATCACCTACATCCTGAAAGAACATGACAATAAAAAAAAAAGAATAAAGTTAAAAATGGATCATTAAAATGAATTTATTCTGTTAAACATAGGCTGTATATTTTTCATATATTAATATACAATGGTATGTGAAAAGTAGTGAGTTGATCATCACAGGTTATTCACTTTCTTGGCCTTGTGTCAGACTGCAGAACTTGGTGAATAATTAGTAAATAAATGGATATTTCAGTGACTTCAAAGAAATTTTTCTATACCAAATTTTAACTTATCTTTTTCACTTTACTTTAGAAAGAGACTCTAATGAACATTACAAAATACTATTCTTGTTTTTTCTCACAAATATAAACAAAAAAATTTAAATAGTTATTTACTAAGCTTAGCTTAATCTAGGCAAGTTTTCTAACCATTCACCCCCCCTACACACACACACACACACACACCCTCGGACGACAATGCAGGAAAAAATATTTACAGTTGTTCCCCTTGGTGAAATTCTCGGCTGAAATTAATTATTTGATTAAATAGTTGCAAGGGGGGATAACTCTATTCTGACAATCTTCGGGTTTTTAAAAGGCTGAAGCAATGCATTTTGCGACGGTTTGGAAAATCTGTTTCCTTTTGCAGCTACGATGGTTTTATTTGCATTAGTTTGTCCCATAGTTTGAAAGTCTTGATTTTGACACATTCTTTTTATCTCACTAGGATCTTGGCTTTTGTTATTCCTGATCAACTCATTTCCTTAAATTGACAGTCCAAGGAAGTTTCACTAAAAAATAAGATGAATTTTATAAAAACGTTTCAGTGGTCAATTTAGAACAAACTTATTAATATTATTAATTTGAGCTTTTTCTATCAAGATATGTTGGCTTTGAAAACATTTAGATTATATATTCAAAATACTATTACCACTTTCATTACTATAGCATTGTTGACTGGCTGTGCAGGCCTATTTGAGAAAAATAAGAAGTTACTATTTACTGAAAATAAATGACTATAAAGACACTGACAGCAATTTGGCCATGACTGGAAACTCTGTAGTACAGACTAAGCGACACCTCCAATACACAATAGAATAAATATACACCAGAAAACTGTATTGTACACTACTATATGTCTATGCTGGTTTGGAAATAGCACTAGTTTATAATAAATACACTATGGACTAATATTTCATGGTGTTTTGAAAATGTGTATATATATATATATATGTATGTCAGCAGCAGGCAATGTAAGTTTCATAAGGATGTATAAGTACATATCAGAAGCATATATATATATATATATATATATATATATATATATATATATACACACACACACACAGAAGCAATGTAGATTTCGTAAAGATGCCTAAGTACATCTTGAAAATGTATATATACATCAAAAGCAGGCAAAGCAAGTCTTGTAAAGTACATCCACAACCAAGGACTTACAGCCATGTTCTTTTTTTTTATATAAATATTTTACTCCTTTTGAAACATATTTTATCAAGTAATTTTAGTTTACTAGAAGGTTATTACCATGAAAGTTCCTGATTGGACGAAATGTGAACAAGTGAAAATATCTGAATGATTTTACAGATCTATGATCCTTTTGTACATGGATGTCTTTTCTTAAAATGCAATAAATAGCAAAACTTTCATATTTGACTAACGGAAGTTGAATGCCACATGGAATAGCATTATTTAGTGAGGCTTTGTTACAGCCTCCTCATCACTCTATTTTGGGATGTGAACTAATGTTAATGAGAGACAGAATCTTAACTCGAATAAAGTGTTGTGATTATTGCGATTAGTAATGTAAAATTGAAATAACAAAGAGGTACTCCCCACAACAGAATGAAATTTATTAAAACTACATAGAGATGGATGTTGACAGTTGGATTCTGCCTGAATTGAAAGGACGTGATAGTTCAGTTTGTCATGTTTTAGATAGCGACAAACATGCGTGGAGATTCAAAATATGCCGAGGGATGTAACTCATGTTGATTTTAAAGTTATCTCCCATGTATTTTTTTTTTTTTTTTTCTATTTTAGGGTTGACACTAACATTTCAATATACAATCATTGTTATCAAGTGACTATCCGGTTTACAAGTCTTTTTTATTTTTGCATACTACTTAGGCTTTTGGCTTTGAGGTGTAAAATTTATTATTTTCAGTCTTCAGGAACCAATCTCCCTAAGCAGTACTCCTTCTCTCTCAGGTGGGAGCTAGAGTTAGTCTTAGGTGCATAAGGCATCTCCAGCAGAGAAAGAGTCAAAGCATACGTTATCAGTTGGTGACCTACATTTGGATTTCAGCCTCTTTTTCAAAATTTCAAGCCTTTAATAGAGTAGGCATGATGTAGGTGGTACTGTTTGCATTATATAACTTTGCAGATTTTTTTATATCAGTAGATTTAAAATACTGTACAGGTAGAGTTTCCTTTATCTGAAATTCCAAAATCCGAAAGTTTTTCAGGTGTTGATATGATTTGCCACAAATGGAAAATTTCAGAAAGCACTGGAAAGGCTCCTAGGTGATGTACAGCTGTTCTAAGTGACCTTATTTGTGCTGGGTGTGGGTTCCTTAGCTCACCTACATTGGTACCAGTTTTTTTAGTAATCGTCACAAGAATACCTTCATTCATGGAATACTTACCGG
Source organism: Acanthosepion esculentum (assembly GCA_964036315.1). Lineage (NCBI taxonomy): Eukaryota > Metazoa > Mollusca > Cephalopoda > Sepiida > Sepiidae > Acanthosepion > Acanthosepion esculentum. The sequence continues at coordinate 41,507,767 of OZ038511.1, read as the reverse complement.
GTGTTTTGTGCTCAGTAAAGATATTATTCAAAATCTCAAAAAGTCCTGCATTTATAAATATATTTTTTGTAAGCAGTGATCATGTTATGTTTTTTTTTTTTTTTTTTTTTTTTGGACACATACAGAAAGTACAAAATATTAATTTTAAATGAAATCTTAATTTCACCCTTAAAAATCCGTGTGAGTATTACATATCTAGTATCATTACTTGTATTTGTATGTACAGAAAATTTATTAAATTTTATATAAAACTGCTTTAAAGGTATGTTATTATTTATATAAAACTACCTTTGGGGTATATATATATATATATATATATATCAGCTGTGTTATGAAATGTAAAGCGATATCATGTTTATGCTTAGGTTCCATTCCCAAGCTGCACCATTTTATAGATGCTATATACAAATTAAATAGCCTGTATTCCAAAATCTGAAAACCGAAGCACTTCTGGTCCCAAGAATTCCAGATGAAGGATTCTCAACCTGTGCTACATTTGGTAGCATTTTATTTATAATATATATAAATGATGTTTTACATGTATACATATGAAGTGGATTTTAATTCGGGGGAAATTCTAAATTAGGATAGCATTTTATTAGAATTCGTAAGTGCAATACCTACAAAAGAAAACCTAGTTTTGAAACAATTTTTCAAAAGGACGATTTTTCTATTGAAACCACTATTACTGTATATGACTGATACTCCCTCAGCAATGTTTATCAAGATTATAAAAATATTTGAACCAAGTACAATGAAGATATTTATTATTTTATTGTCATTTTATAAATAAATTTGAAATTTTTTTTATTATTCAAAAATTTATAAACATCTCCAAAATTTATCAAAATATGTAAACCAACTACAAAGCAATCTTTATTATTTACCATTTCATGAAAATATGAAAAGACGTTTTTTTTTTGTTTTTTTTTTTATTCATAATTTTATAGAAATATCTATGAACTATAGAACAAGAATATTTAAATAAACATGATTTTTCTGGATATTATACACTTTCTTTTCAAATTAATTTATATCTCTGATTACTTTTTGTTTTAATTTTTCAATTTTTTTTTTTTTTTTTTTAATAATGATATCTAATCAATAGAAATCCAACGCTGGAAGCACCAATTATTATAGGTTATCCCTCTTCCTACTTTTTTAAAAATTTTTTTTTTTTAACAATTTTGAAGAAAAAAATTATTGCTAATTTTTCTAAAGATGCCTAGAAAATCTACCACAGGATTATTTGTCAGCCAAATCGTGATTGATGATTAAATCCTGTAATCAGTGAAGCTGGCAAATTGTTCTTTGGAATGATTGGCAAAACATTAGTTAATTGCCAACCAATTTGAACTTTATACAATGGTAAATAATAATTGTTGGTTCACATTATAATTTAGTAAAATTTTTTTTTTTTCAATATTGAAAATGAAATATTTTCCAATTTCTTTCTTTATAAAATTGGCAAATGATAAATTTTGCATTGTATTAGGTGGTTCATATATTTTTATAATGTTGTAAATATAAAATTATTCTTGTAAATAAATCTAGTAAATGAAGTGTTTAATATTTTTGCTGTCAATTCTGAAGAACAAAGAAAATGTATAAATTTACTTTCATGTGTTTGGGTTTCATTAAAATTCTAATCCTCACTTTTTAAAACGGACATTACCAAGGATGCCAACAGTGTATACAAGTAATAGTAACGCCAAGAGAATAACTGTCCTTTTGACACAAGGTTTTTCTGCAAGCATCATTGTTAAACTTTGCCAAATTTTTATTTTATGCTATTTTATTCTTAATAATATTTTGTTTTGTTTTTTTTTTAATGCTGATAAAATTATTCTGGGATAAATAAATAAAAAAAAAAAATTCATCTTTTTCTTTCTGATGTTTGGCGTCTGACAACTTGAGAGGATGAAAAAAAAAAAAAAAAAACGAAACTCATTCATTTTTCTTCAAAATATCTTGAGGTTCCTGTCTTTTATAATTTTTGTTTTCTTCCTCTTTTCAATTCTCCCATGCCTTCTCATAGATGAATTAGAAAACTAACCACATTTAAATCAAAAAGAAACTATATTTATTCTATAAAAGTTAAGCGCAAATGAAAAGGAAAAAAAAGCTTTTTCCCTCCCACTTTATTTTATGTAACTATCCATTTAAAATAAACAAATTTATAAATACAGCTTCATCGACTTTTCTACCTGTCCTCCTTCATATTTTTTTTTTGTATCTATTTGTACAGGTTGCTGAATATTTCTCTTAAATCTATGAGCAATTTTTTATCCAATTAACAAACCTTGAAAATGACTATAAACCAAGAATGAGAAAAACATTTTTTTTTTTTTTTTTTGCATAACAGTACCACATAAAGAAAAATAGGTTGTTTTTCGTTCTGACAAAATATCTATGAACTCTGCACCCAGCGTCCCCCGTGCCCTTCTGTTGTCACTGTGATAATATTTGACAGATTTGCTTCCAGCCCATATCATGTGTCTGAATTTGTCTAAGATTTTTTTTTTGTGTACTTCTCAAACAATTTTTTTTCCCATCATGGCAAACTCATACCAAAATTTACATCGACCTACCCCGAAAAGCAAAATGCTTCAGCTACAACTTGATCATTAAAAATGGACAACAAGAATGGAGCAACCTATTGGGGGTCTCAAACCCAACACTAGTAGTTCAAGCCTCACATTTTCATGAATAGTATTTTTACTTACATGAAATATTTCTTCAGTGCCTTTTTTTTTTATTTTTAGTAAAGGGAGACGTCTTTGTTTTTAAATTTATGGTTCAGTTAATATATACCTAAAATTCATAGATTAGTTTTTAATAAATTGATGATTGAGTCAATTAAAGTTTTTACAATTGCAACTGATTGGCATATTAAGTATTTTACAATGTGGCTTATTCACAATATAAAAGAAATTTTTCTATAAAAAAAAAGTTTTTTTTTCTTAAATTCTTTAATATTCTATTTACAAACTTCTAATTTCAATCTTTGTTTTTTGTTATATTTTGAAGGAAAAAAAAAACTGGAAAGGTCCTTTGTATAAATTTTCTGCTAGTCATTTATATTAATAAATAACAATAAGGATTTTAATATAGCTCTTATGAATACAAATATGCAATGAAGTTTCTCATCAAATTTCAGTTTGAATTTAATAAGTAAATAAATTGGTTTCCTTTGAAAATATTCCTACGATAATGTTGAAATATAAGGGAGAGTTCAAATTTCTTTTTTTCTCTCTCTCTCCAGCCTTAAACAGAAATATGCAAAATAAACATTTGTTCCTAAAATTTACACTTTCATATAAACTGATTTTAATTTTAAAATTACTGACAAATTTTTTTTTTTTTTCGGAAGAAAGTTTGAATGAAGAGCAACAGTAAAAAGGAAAGAAAATCTACCTTGCAAAAAGTTTCAATATAAAAACAGAGTAAGGTCCCCTTAGATATTTACCTCTAGTCTATAAAACTTTATAGTGAAGCTATGCTAAATCCTACGGGATTGGCTAGCAGCATTTAAGAGCTTTGATCTCTTCTTTTGAACTTTTAATAGGAAAAAAAAAGTTTGTCTTACTTCAAAGAATCAGTAGATCTATTTTGAACATGTACCCAACTTGATTAAACATCCCATCTTGAGTTTAACCTTTCCTTCATCAGCACTTCCAGATTTTGTCCTCCTCCTTCACTCATACTCATTTTATTACTTTTCATGAAACCCCATTTTATCATCTAAATTCTTCCCTTTTCTCCTGCTATGCAGCCCTCACCCCTTCCCTGTCACAGCATGATTTTGTTTTTACTTTTGTAGTGACCATTGTTTTTTTTGTTTTTTTTGCATCCATAAGTCATCACCCACATCTCCATTTTCTCTCCTCTTTTTTTGTATCCAGTTAATTCAATCATTTTTTTTTTTCTTTTTGAACTTTCTCATTTCATTTCATTTTTCATGAGCCTTGCATCACTAACATGCATTTGCCATTTATTCTGGTCCATTGAATGCATTAGCCAAGTTTGCATCCTGGCGTCTAATCCATGAGTGAATCGGTATTGAATGAAAAGGAGTATGATCTGAATTCTGGTTATTGTAACTTTTATTATATCTCAGTGTGCACTCTAACTACTAAATAAAAACCTATTAATTTATCATCTCTATATTAAAATCTATTTGCTCAATTGCTAAAACAGAAATCTTGTGTGCATATGTGTGCTCATTTTCTTCCTTTTTTTTTTCCAATTGAAGAGTGTAGTTGCCAATGAACTGGTTTAAAATGGAGAAAAGGTTTGTTAGTCAAATTCCTTTTCTCTGTCCTTCACTAGTCAAAAGACACTAAATTTGCTACAATGTAAGCAAATGTAGTTGTCATTTATTTTCATATTTATAAATTGGAAAGCATTCAATTGACAAGCTTCTTTTTTTCTTTTTTTTTTTTTAAATTTTCTACATTAATTTTCACTGATGTTGGGATTTTCACTTTGGATATTCTATCCTGCCCAAAACCTTTCTGGGTTTCTTTCATTCTTTTTCTTTCTTTTTCTCTTTTCCCCTCCATCTCTCTCTTTTTTTTCCTTTTTCTTTTCTTTTTTTTTTATTTACATTCTATTAAATCTGACAAGTATAAATACAGCATAGATATTTTAAATCCTGCACTCAAATAACAGGTTTGTGCATAACATTACTTATTTGTTTTCTTTTCTTTTTTTAATCACTCAACTTAAGTATTCAGAAGACCTCATTAAGACTGAGTTTGGGAAGAACAAATCATGATTGTTTTTGTATAGAATGCATTTATTTTTATCTAACTTGAAAATTCAGTTATTACAAGACTGGGAAACAGTTGTTTTTTTTTTTCATTTTTTTTTTCAAATATGGAATGCAGACAAAGTTGAAGCTGATAATTAGTTTCACAAAAATCATTGATCATAACCTAAAATGGTAATGATTTTTCTATTCTCAGGATCTTTTATTTGAGTTTCCAACAGAATTATCAATTTTCTTATCTATTTAAATCTGTGCCTACCTTCCTTTCTATAGAATAGTCAAACTTCTATCTTCATTTATTTTTTCTTTCACTTCAACTACTTAATTTAGTAAGGAGGTTATATTTTTTTTTTTTTTTTTCCTAATTTCATTTTTAATCATTTTGATTTGTGGATCATATTTCAATTCTTCATATTTTATTTTTACTTTTTTTTTTATTTTATACACATTTTGCTCCTATTTTTGGCCAAAAGAAGAAAAAAAATAAATAAATAAAACTTGGCCATCTTCTATTTCATTGCAATCTTCCATTAGCTATTTTCATGTTCCATTGAATAATTATCAAGGTGATTTAGAAGATGGACCCATTCAGTCCAAGCCCAGCAGCCAATCTGAATATTCTGACTTCATGTTACGGGTGAAGCCAGGTAATGAGTTCCTGAATGATATTCTTAATTATTGATAATTATCATTAATTAATTATTATATGAATTATAATAATTAATTACTGGTAATGATCCTACTATTATTAATAGTTGTAGTCTGCAGTTATGTTTTCACTGCTCTACCAATTGTCATCTCACAAAGCCCAATGTTAGTCTGTCTGTAAACTAGAGGCACATTGCACAGAATGACTGAGTTATCTCACCTTTTCTTCACACACACCTGAGCCTTGTTTAGCTGTAAAAACAGTCCCTTTTCTTCCTTACCATTTTTAGACAACTTGAATGATAAATTTATCCCTACCCTGAAGAATGTTTGTATTAAATTTCTCTTGTGTTTGTTTGTTTGTTTTTCTTTCTTTTTTTTTTCTCATATCAGCTTCAAATTCATTTCAAAAAATTTTATTCCCCATTTTTGGAGTAAAGGATGCTCTAGATTCCTATTAGCCACGTGGACACCACATCTTTAGTATCTCGCTTATGGCATACAGTTTGCAGCTAGATGTAGCAGCCCAGCTTTACTAGCCAATCCATGTCAGCCTGTAAGCTCTGTCTTGTACTGATGCTGTTAAAACATTTTTTATTTTTTCCTTGTCGCAATTGAAATAATGTTAAAACTTAATATTTCCAAGTGCTTACCACAAGGATTTGTTTGGTAGAAACATAACTATACAGTGTTTATATGTGTTAAAGAAAAAATATACAATAACATCAACTAAGTGGCATAAAAATGATTTAACCACTATCAATGGTACCTTAAAGCTATAACTAAACTGTATCACAATCTAGTATTACCAATTTATATATTTTAACTTGTAGTTTGGGTATAAACTAACACAGAAGCATTCATTTTTTACTAAAATAAAAAAATAAGCTGACCATGGTCCACTGCTTGTCAGGTCAATGTGTCAAGGTGATTTCCTGACAATTACAAATTGGTTCATGTCTATTATGGCTCGTACACAAGATGACCCTTAAGCATGGTGAGTTGACCATTAAAAAAAAAGTGTCCATTTGCTGGGGTCACTAAAATGATGACCTTTCAGTGGAAGCATGCACTGTCATTACCAGTTGTTAAGTGTTGTGCTATTTGATCAAATTGTGATTGTCCCTCCTTTCAAGCAGTGAAAAAAATTGAAAAAAAAAAAATAAAAATTGGCTTTTATGTGGTACTGTTTATGCTTTTGTGTTTTGTAATGTTTTTGCTATAATTGTTGATGCTTTGAGCACTTTGGAAGCCATGATGATGCTGACCAAAGTTTAATTCATTTTTTTTTTCTTTTAATTTCAATATATAACAATATTTAAATGGAAACATTTTTCAGCAATTTATTTATTTATTTGGCCTTTTCCAAATTAAAATTTACTTAAATCTTGTAGCTTTCAAAAAAAAAATAAATAAATAAAAATAAGGGTTTCTTTGATTTTAAATATTTTTATATTAAGTAAATTAGACTGCTTATTTTCAATTCAATTATTTGATATTCTCTTAACCAAAACTAATTTTCAAATCATCTCAGAACTTTTATATTATCTTGCAAAAGAACTATACTTTTACCAGGTAAGCAGTTTTCCAAGGTGTTTAAGAATATTTTTGTTGGATAATGTAGATTTTGAAGATGAACTTCTAACATAGCTGATAAAGACTTAATATTAATACAGAAAAGTGGAAAATATTAACTTCACAAGCATTATGCAAAATTCTCTTAACTTTGCTATTAACCCATATTAAGTAGTATATCTAAACATTTGTAAAATCCTGTAAACGTTTTCATTTAATTCGGTACTATAATTTTAGAAACTGAATTTTAAAATTTAAATTCAAGACTTAAATATTGTTACAAATCAAAGCAACGACAAATTTGAAACTATGCAATTGGTGTAAGTAAAATTTGCTTAATGTAAGTAACATTAAAGTTGCCATTGTGCAATATTGTTATACAATGATATTTTAAGCAAATATCGTAAAAGAAAAAAAAATAGCTGATAAATATGGCGACGAATTTGCGTGGGATAAATAAAAATAAAGGGAGATAACGAATGCTCATTTTGAAGAAACGAAGTCCACAGAAAATCAGTAAAATTCAACTAGATGCTCATTAACTAATTCTGTGAACCATTAAAATTCGAAATTTGTAACTTATTAAAGATATTTTTAGTAAAATTAAAACAGAGTTCAACGATAAGGGTCAAGAAAAGTGACGAGAAATATCCCATGTCATAAATGAGACAATTTTCAATGACCAAAAGTTGTCTCCCTTAGACTATCAGCAATTGGACCCAAAGTGCTCAAATTTTAAATTGTTTTATGTAAATTTTCACTGTTTTATTTCTCATTTATTAAACTGTAAGTAAAGAATAATTATGTAAACATGAATGTCTTTTGTATTTGACAAATGTATAAATGATTTGATGTCTTAAAAGCTGTTTGCCATAATATATATTGCTTAAATTATTGATATTTAACACTTCTATCTTAACTGCTAAACCGTTCAAAGTAATTCTTTTTGTGGTTATTAAGTTGATGAAAGATAAATGTTGAGTCTAATATATTCATTCTTTTAAATCTTCAGTTTTTGTTTGAATTTATATGCATTTTTTGATATGTAGACCTTCATGCCTTGGGAGGGGGGGGTCAATAGGACAGATTTTTCCATTGACACTATCATCTTAACTACCTTCACTCCTCAGCAATGTTTGTTTTAAAGTGATGATGAGAATTGTAATAAAACCATTTAAAAGTGAATTTATCATTTTTTTTTTTTGTTCTTGAGAATTTACAACAAAAATATTAAACACTATTAGTGTTTATTTACAAGAATAATTCTATATTTACAACATTCTAAAAACTAATACAACTAAAACTAATGCAATGTAATATTTATCATTTAACAATTTATAAATAAATAAATACGAAAAATCTTTTCTTCATAAATTTATAAGCATCTATTAAAATATGTGAACCAACTATAAGGAAATCTTCATTATTTACCATTTTATAAATTTGAATCAATTGCCGATTAGCTGATGTTTTGTCAACCATTCCAAAAACAATCTAATAAATACGGTTTTATTTTTGTTGTAAATTCTCAAGAACAAAGAAAATGTATCAATTCACTTTCATATGTTTTAAGTTTTATTTTAATTCTAATCATTGCTTTTTTTAAAAAAAAAAACATTGCTGAAGAGTGAAGGTAGATAAAATAAAAGTGGTGTCATGGGGAGGGGGATGTCTTTTGACCCACCCCCCACTCCCCTTTGTAGGGGTAGGGGGTGATTAATTTATTCAAACTATCAGGATAATCTCCAATCTTGATATGTACTGTGTGGTCTTACCAGCATCCAAATATATAGATATCAACAAGATATCATTTAGTTTACTCATCAAAAGTTGCTGTTGAAATATTCACACCCGAATTAAATAATTATTTTGATTTGTCATCATTTTCTTGAGAGTGAATGATTTTAAATTATCAAAAATGCCCACTGCTTAATTTTCATAATTGATTTAAAGAGCATATTTTGAACATGAATTTCTGTTTAAAATAATTTTAAATTGTAATATATTTGATTTTGGAATATTTGTAATTAGTTAAAAAGAAATTGTATCTTAACTATCACTAACAGACATCTTTAAAAAAAAAAAAAATGAAAAAAAGATGAGTTTCAAATATTTTGTGATGTCTCTGGTATTCTTCAAATTAGACCCTAGTTCTCTGTTGGTGCAGTGCTGAAAAGTTCTTGGCTCAATCTACTTTCTAAAATCTAACCAAACATCAAGACTTTTTTTTTTCTAATCTCTTCCTCTTGGTTGAAGCAAGAACTATTGAAAGAGAAAAGGGAATTGGTAGAGTGTCCAAAGAGATGAGAAAATTATGGAAAGGAGAAATAACCACAACATTACACACACAAAGGGGGGGTCAGTTCAACACCAATAAAAACCACATAAATTATTATTTTTTTCACTCAATATAAAAGTAACAAAAATGAGAAAATCAGACAATTGCTGATACCTCCTGATGAGTGGACTGAACAGTTCCAAAAAGGTTCATCTATGAAACTCTGGAGGGGGGGGGGGCTTTATATATGTGTTAATCCGATTTTATATTATCAAGAAAAGATTTTAAATTTTCTAAAGTTAAATTATAGTTAGCATTTGAATCCAAGAGGTCTCTTTGGGCAAATATTTTCATAATTTTGTGCCAGGTTTTCCCACTTTATACATTTTAAGATGATGCATTTTCATTATAACTTATTGTTAAGAAGAGTGTATCAAGGATTTGTTATGATAAAAAGCAACAGTAAGATAAGAGTTAAACTTGTAATAATGATGATATCTAAGTCAGTTAATATTTCAGTGATTTTAATTAAAAATACTTAAATGTTACTAGACCACCTATAAATTCATTAGTTTCTTTTAAAATTTGTATTTAGAGTTGGCAAAATAAGGTTTATTGTTCCACTGGGTTTTATAGCACATTGTGTGAAAATTTGGAATAATAGCTTAAAATGGATGTAGTCTTTTTCAAAATAAGTATATTTTTTTATTATGCTTATTTGTTTCTTCTTCACATTTATTTCAAAATATGTAATGGCAGCAAATCGGCATGCATTTATTTACCATCAAGTCATGTGACACACACAGCCTCTTCACCTTTCAAGTAATTCTTTAACATTTATACAATTCATTAAACCTTTAGAACCTTCTTTTTTTTTTTTTTAATAAATGTATTTAATGTTCTCCTAATGTATTATGACTGTTCATTATTTTTCACATGCATAATACTTGGAATATAATATGCAAATGTTTGCTTATATACACAGATTGATATAAGAATGTGTATAGCAAACAAATACTGCATTTCCTATTAAAGATGTCATAAAAAAAAAAACCCTGGCTCATCAAATTTTAATGAAATTGGTTGGGGTATAATGCATTGTTTAAGTTGTATCTCAGGAATATACACACACAAGGTTAGAGTTTTAGTATTATATAGATCTTATTATAAATTATTATATAGATCTTATTATAAATTATTATATAGATCTTATTATAAATTATTATATAGATCTTATTTAAAAGAAAAAAAAAAGCTGCTTACAGAAAGACAAGGACATTCTTCTTTATAAATTCATCTACAAATGAACATTTACACTTCTCCCAATCTCTAATTTTAAAGTGATAGTGTTCTACAATTTCTTTAACATCAAATTGTAAATGTTTTTGTTTTCTAATACAAACATAATCTTAACAGGTACAACTTAGAAATTTACTTCATTTTTAAACTCAATTTATTTTTTTTTCATAGCAATTCATTTGTACTTTTTTTTAACATCAAAATGGCTATCAGTGATACCAAAAACGGTAAAAGATTCATTTGTTGCAAAATTTGCATATATGCACTCTTATCCATTGGGTAAATGTTCGAAGATGCCAGTAGATGCCTAAAAGCCCTATATTATGAGTTTTAATTTTAAAATCTGATGTTTGGTCATATTTTGAGTAGTGTGTCAGGCCAAGAATTTTTCAGTACCCCCCTCATATATATATATATATATATATATATATATAAAAAAAACAGATACACTGATTATATGAAAGATATGAGTCAGCCTTTACATGGATATGGCATTCTTATACTTCAGAGAAACCAAGCCAAATGGCATTGTGATGTACTGTTCAGGCAGCCTGAATTTAGGATGGTAATGCTGTAGCACTAAAATTATGTCTGACCAACGTTAACTGAAGGCTGCCTTCAGTTTTTTTTTTGTATTTTTTTTTTTCGGCTGTAGTTGTATAAATTTTAATGAATAGATGAAGATACCAAAATGTTTGTAAATGTTATCTTTGCTTTCATTTCCCTTTTTTTGCAAATCCTAAAATAACTTCTTATATTTTTCTTTTCCAGAAATCTTTAAGTACAGAGGAATTAACAGCCGAGATGGCAAACCTGGAGGGGTTGATGAAAGACTTAAATGCCATAACCCAACAGGAATTCGAATGCTGAACACTTCTTTGAACTTGGGACACTCTGCAAGTGGGCAACAGCAACCCGAGATTGATTAAGTCATAGCTGCCCCGCCCTTGCCCCCCACCCCGGAAAAATACCCACCCACCCCCAAACCTCTCTTTCTCTCTTTCATCTGTACATAGTTGTCGTCATCTTTCACTCGTTTTTGTCATAGCTGTGACCTATTTACCAATCTGTTTGCTACCTGCTAACAGCTGGACAGTAAATTAACCCATCTTCAAAAATTGCTCCCAATACCTCCTGCCCCCTACCCCACCAAATAAAAAAAAAAACCCAAAAGACAGTGGTTGCTTTTATTCAAAATGTTTGGGGGTGGGAGAGAAACAAAACAGGTTAGCAGTGTTCATGCCTTTTATGAACATACTTATACCTACATCTACACAAAACATTTACACTGGCAGCCATGGCTTGACTCTGTGTTTTTCATTTGTTTTGTTTTTTTTTCTCTCAAGGTATTCAAGAAATTGTTGGAAATTTCAGTGTACCAGGATCTTGTGGAATGGTCAGGAAAGAGGATGCATTCCTAAAATAATTTTCTTGGAGAGATTTATTATGTTCAATTTTTTTTTTTTTTTTAAACAAAAAAAAAATGCAGTTGTCTATATAAAGAATTGTTTATCACTCTCCTACTTAATTTATGATTTAACTGTGTTTTCAGTTCAATCTGCTTCACTATCAGAAAACTCAAAATCTTAATAAGCAGATCTGTTAATCCCTTTTATTTCTCTATCAATGAAAGGAAGGATAAGCCTGAAAAGTGTTTAATCTATCTTTAAAAAAATATATTATTACTAATAACAAGTTTCATGACAATACATAATAGAACACCTAATCTGACATGGCTCCATTTTTTTTCATTCTGCTTTCCACCTGCCACTTATATTAAATCAAAAATTTCTATGTTGCGAGTTGGCTTCAAAGCCTTTGTGGATTTGGGGGAAGCAAATAAAAATCATGGCGTCGAGTATCTATTTTCGATCATGTTAGCTTCCTTTGTGATCCAATATGACAAAAGTTTGACTTAATAAAGAAAAATAAACTAGAACCAACCAAACTTCTACCTTCTTTTATTGTCCTCTCTCAATTTTTTTTATTTTTTTATTCTCAGATTCTTTCACATTCAGTATCCCCCCCCCCTTTGCATCATAGTGGCTTTATCACCTTGCTTGGGGCAAAATATAAAAAAAAAAAAAAAACACTATATAAAGTAGAAATTTTATACACATCTTCAAATAAATAGCATTCAAATAATTTAAGATGGAGTACAGAATTTAATAATTGCAATAAAAACAGTCATATTAAAATCAAACAGGAAAGAATAACAAAGTTCATGATCACCGTAAAGTGGTTGGGCAAAAACAAAAGAGGTGAAAGCTTAACTGGTTTTCTTTCATCTCTCTTCAGAGTTTTATTTAGAACTGAGAAATGTACAGAACAAATAAAAATATCCAGTTTTCTGGCATTTCTTTTTGTTTATATATTAAATATGTAATCCTCAAAGCTGATAACATTCAATCATAAAAGTCACTCCTCCTGCTTACAAAGGGAGGACTGGAAGGATTTAATATATATAGTCTCTAAGATCTTTCAGATGAAAATCTAAATGAACCTTCTTCAGTACCAAGAACATTTATTGATTTTAGAACTGGGCACACTGATGTTTATCTAACAGATGCTCAGTTATCCAATGATTGTGATTATATATATATATATATAGTTTTTTATTTTATTCACTATGCACATTTTTTCAGTCCTAAATAGATGAAGTATGAAAACCATTTTATTTTTTGATATTCTCTTCTGTTGTTTGATTTTAATATGACCATTTTTATTGCAATTAACATTTGTTTATTGTAACAAATTAATAAAAAAAAAAACATCCTTAGGAAAAATTCAGTTCTGGGATTAGGAATTGAGGCTTTTGATGGTCATTTCTGTTCAACTGTCATCAGCTTTGTTAAAACTAAAACTACCTATAATGTATATTTATCTGTCAAATACAAAAATCCTCAAAATATCCTGCTTAAAAAAAAAAATCCAAACATTTATAAATTTGCTCACTTTCTTGAAAACATTTTATTTTTTAAATTAAAAAAAAAAAAGTATTATCGACTTGATCTAATCAGATAAATACAAAATAAAAAGGGCTTCCGCAGCAAATAAAAAATTACATGCATTTATCTTTTGGTGATTCCAAAATGTATAACTATTTTATTTATTTTTATTTTTTTTTGAAAAACTAAATATTATTTACAATAAAAACATGCCCAAGGCTTTTGAGTTGCTAAACAGTTTCTTCTGTTAAAGATATTTTTCTCTTATGAAATTTATATACTTACTAGTTAACCATCTGAAAAAATAAAAAATGGCCATATCTAAGTAATTTTACAATTGGATTTGGTTATATTTTCCACACAAGTAATCTTGGGTTTTTATCAATATAATTAACTATTGTTAGTTTTAAGAAAGAATTTTACTTTTCAAGTCATTAAAAGTGTAAGCAGAAAGCTAATTCAAAATAAATAAAAAGTAATAACCTAATCAAAAAAAAAGTAACAACCTAATCTTCCCTTATACACTAATGAAATATGCAGTTATGTTAACATGAGGAGAACATGTTTGCTTATTGGCATCAGGTAATGTATCCTGTTAAGAACGGAATATCTCATTACTAAAAAGGAATGATAAGGTTGCAGGACCATTCAGTATATAAAGTCACATTGTATTTTATATAAAATTTCAAGGCTGTTATTTATTATTCAAAGTTTGTCTGTGTGTCGATTATTTAGGAATTTAAATCCTAGCTGAACTAAAAACAACTCACAAAAACATCTGATGATGTTTGTAGGTTACTGGAAAATAAAAACAAAAATGGAACAGGTGTTAGTCATCTTAAAATAAATGGTGATTACAGTTTCTTGAAATTGCATCTGTGTAAAATAAAAACTAACTTTTACCTGAAGCTATTTTGAAACATGTCTTTGAAAAATATTTTAAATCCTGGCTAACTATCAGTCAAAAAATAATTCTTTTGGATGAACCACTGAACTAGGGATCATAAGCTCTACAGTTCAATTTCCAGTGCAAGGGTAGACAAGGTTTAATAACCTCAAGTAGTGACTGATCAAAATCCCTTTGGGTTTGTGGCAGGAAGGGTATCTGTCAGTCAAGATATACTCTATGTAGCTATTCCTGCCACTGGTGTACTTGAATGAAAACTGGTTCAATATATGATATTTATGTAGATATTGATAAATAATTCAGTGTTTTGGTTTTGTTTAATTCCCCACCCACCTTTGACAAATTGTAATGGGGTTTGTTTTAAGATTATAAGCAGACTTACAAATCACTCAATTTTTTTGTTTTAATTTTTAACTAATTCTTAATTCAGTTACAACGGGCGATGGTTACTGAAGGAAGAATGATTTATCTGCCGTCCTTAAAAGAAAAAAGTCTTTCCTTTATTTTTTTTTCATTACTACTGCAAATATCAAACAATTGCTGCTATTATTACAATACATATTTTTTTTGTTTAATGGAGCTAAAATTTGTGAGTTAAATTGTTTTCTTTACCTTTTAGACAAAGGTTCCTATATATATATATATATATATATATATATATATATATATATATATTATATATATATAATATGCTCCAAAAGTAAAATTGCAATTATAGGATTTTTTTTTTTTTTTTTTTCCCCCCCCATAGTGCTGACAGCCATTTTCTAAATTATGGTTTTAAATTCGATTAACAAAGTCAAGTCACTCATTGGAGAAAATATGTCCATCAATTCAGATTTGACTTGTCTGGCATATTCGGTTGTGAGGAGTGTCATAGGCTATGATTTTCTTTTATCACTACCCAACCATCTCATTTATTAGTCTGTTCCCTCATCCAAGAATTAATTCTTACCATCTCCATTTAGCTGTTATACTAAAACTTGGAAAACCATTTTTCATATCTTGAAGAAAAAAAGATTATATATTTGTATTATAAAAATATATGCAATTTTTACCTCTGTATTACAAGACATTCTCCCTCCCCCATCAGAATTTACTAAGAGTTATATTAAACTGGATCCATTTAATACTAATTAAAATGAACGTATATAACGCTAAAAGAAACACTTTTCCTTTAAATTTGTCCTTCCTTCATTGTTTTTATTATTTATTCATTTCTTTTCTTATTCATGACCAATTCAGTGAAGTGAATGAATTCCATTAGAAAACACGCAAAGGTTACATTACTTTCATTGAAAACAAAAGATACACATCAAAAGAAAGTAGTTTCGAGTCTTTGACGCGTTTCATTCTCCTTCATCATTAAGAGTTGCAAACGTTCTGCCAACTGCTGTGCCCTTAACCACCGAGGCTGCCATTCCTACTATTCATAAAGATCTTCCACACATTTTAAAGCAAGGAATTTTTATTGCCACTGCCACACAACAATTTCAGATGATTGCCAGTGATTTCTGTCAGTGTTCAGACATTTTAATTGCAAAGACATTAAGACCAAGTTAAGATCCACAAGAGGCCTGCTGTTACAACGATCAGTTCCACAAAATCTTCAAAACAATTTGTGTCAAAAACGAAAAAAAAAAACAATACATGTATTCTTGGGTTTATTTTTTATTTATTTTTTTTTTTTAACTGTCATTTATGAAAAAGAAATGTTTAAATGAGTGGACATATTAAAAAAAAAAAAAGAAAATGACCTAATCTTTCTTTGTTGCATATTATCACAGTAAATTGTCATAAAACTGTTGAAAAAAAAAAAAAAATCCAACAGATTGATTTACCCCATTATCTAAAGAGAAGGGGAGATAACTCGTACTACCATTTCATTTCATCCTTTGACTAAGCGAAAAAAAAAAAGGAAAAGACTTTACACTCCTCGCTCTCTTTTCACTCTCTGCAAAATGATGGATGTTCCAGTTGTTGGAACATTTAAGGACAAAATTATTAAAAAAAAAATAAAATAAAATATCAAAATGTTTTTATTTTGAAACGAGTGTTCACTCCAACAAACAGCAACAATATTAGGTTGGGCCTTGCAGTTACTTATGGAAAATAAATTTGCCTGGAAAGATTCTATATGCATATACAAAGTTAACTTGCCAATCAACCACCACCTCCAACTTCAAGGTCCTAACAACCCTGTATTAGTTTGATTATAGACTGCCCAAAATATCTGTTCTTACGTAAAGTGACTTTGTGCTGCCACTCAGAGAGTGGCTCTTTAACTTCCTGATTTTTTGCATAGAGAAATGTAGGTTTTGTTTTGTCTTTGGGGGTGGGAGGAAGTGGGGCTTTCCCTTCTGCTTGCCCCCTTCTTCCCCCCACCCTCTGTTCCCAGTTCCAAGTGACTTCCATTCACAGAACAGCTCAGAATCTTGCTTCATCTGTATACATACACACACAAAAAAATTGCATTCTTTATAAAGCTTTGTTTCAATTTTTTTTTTTATTTTGTTTGATTTTTGGTTTTTTTTTTGTTCCCCTTGCTTTTGAATTGTCTGTAAACATATTTTTTTTTTTTCTTCTAATTATTTTGAATCCCCTTCTTTTTATACATATATTCAATTATTTGTATTAAACAACAAAAAAAAAAAAAGACAAAACAGGTCTGGCTTTTATCTTTCTTTCTGTGTTTTTTTATTTTTTTTTCTTGGACAAAATTTAATGTTTATAACAAATCATTTTAACATATTTAGTGGATACTCATGTTTATAAGTAGACATTTTTTCTTTTTAATTGTAATTGACATCTACTGACCTGGGCAATTCAAAGATTTAATAAAGAAATTGTGCCTTTTAGCAAGGTTTGAACCTGCATATCCCTTATATTAGGGAAACCACCTATTTATTATGCAATAAATGAAAAACGAAATGAATTTATTGAAACAAGGCACCTATTAAATCAGGTTTGCTTTAGACTACTCAGCCATGAAACATCTCCTTGCAAGTCCGTTCTAGAGTAGCTGTTTGAATGAAACTTACTTCTCACCAATTGAATACAGAGGGAAAGTGGCTGGCATGGCAGGTCCTGACACTGATGGTTCCGTCAGAACCAAGGAATGCAGTTCATCAGCACTTTCCATGGAAGTTGCAATGGAGCAGTGAGAGAGGCTTGCCATGTTCCACCTGTGAGAGAGGGTAGACAACAAGTTGTCACCTATAAGGATTCTGAGATGATTTTGAACTGTATTTGACCATAACCCTTTGAGCCCTGCATTTCTAAACAATTTTAATCCTTCTGTCTGCGCTCCTGAGTCAAAATTTGCAAATATAATGTTTCACATTATATATAAAAATAGTTACAACTGTTTACCCACCGTTAAACCGGAGGCTAGGCATTACATCATTTTTCTCTACCACTGGTAAACAGGCGGTCAGCGCTCAAAGGGTTAAGTCAACTTTACATAGCCTATCTGCATACCAAGTTTGGTTGAAATCTATATAGTAGTTTCAGAGTCTATAGAAGACAGACACACTTCATTTTGTTAGTATAGATTTACTGTATTCAGTTTGATTATTCAATTATCTCCTCTTTGCTGAAGTCTTGACACTGACTTCCAAAAGCTCTTTGCTCCAGAACCCACTAGCATAGTATCTGTCAAAAATTGAGATTATTTAGAGGATCAATGTAGCATGTGTGCATTCTGTGAAAGTATTACATGCAAAATATTATTATTATTTAAAAAGAGGTCAGTTTTGGATATTGACTATGGACCATGCAGTGTTGATATCTGTGAGTTTCAGACCATGTCACTATTCCTTGTACACTACATATAGGTAACTGGAGACTTATAGAAAATGGGTGCTTGTGCTTAGGTAGGACTAATCTTTAACTATATTTGCACTAAAAACATTACAAATTATTAAAGACAACAGAATCTCACACCTTGAACTGCAGAACAAAGTAGAAATAACCAATAAAAGGTAAACTGCCTACAAAACAACATAATATACCAAGCTAATGTAAAATCCACAGGAAACTCAGAAAAATACAGGGTGCAACAGGAATACTTCCCACATAATGGTAGGTCATTAGCTAGATGAAGACACCATTGCCACTTATATTTAGGAGTAACAGGAGATCCTTGAAAAAAAAAAATAGAATAAACTTGTTAAAACATGGAGAGAATGAAAAACAGCACCAGCTTATAACAAAACCATTGTAACTCTTCTCTAGGAAAAATAGCAATACCTTTCCAGAATGAAAAAATACAAAGCAAAATAATAAAAATCAATACCAAATGCAAATAGGAAAACAAATTCATACTATGATACCTACAACCACATTATAGCTCAATGACATCCCATAACTATGGTATTTGAAATAAAGTATATATCATAAATGATATTTTTAGTGGATACTGTATTTGAATAGAAGATGAGTTTGAATCAGACCAGGTGCATTTTCTTTAATAAGTTTTCTTGAATGTGCAGGCTGGTAGATGAAATAAAATACTGTTTAAAATAAACTGAGCATCTAAACAAATATGGACATCCACTAAAAATAATAAAGTGATAAAAAATATGTTGCATTAAAATAACATCCATATATTTAAATAAAATAAATTGAATGTTTAATCAATAAGTTTGAATATTACAAAGCTCTCTATTTTCTAAATTATGTGATCATTGATAAATTTACAATAGTGATGCAATTTTAAAGATGATTTATAGGTTGATTATATATATATATATATATATATATATATATATATATATATATATATGATGAAAATGTAGAAAAGACAAAGCAAAATCCGAATATGTGAGTTTACTGTTTTTTATTTTGTTTTTCTGTCGATGTCAGACGTTTCGGTCAAATAGACCTTCTTCAGGACATGGTTAATGGAGACATATTTATATTAAATTTAAGTTAAATGAAGAGACGATATATGCAGGACTAGTCAGAAACAGAAAAACTGAAATTCTAAAGTCAAAGTATTCTTTTGTTTTGTCTTTTCCATATTTTCATCATACCGTCGGATCTACATCCACATATTTGCTTACATATATATGTGTGTGTGTGTGTGTGTGTGTATATATATATATATATATATGTGTGTGTGTGTGTGTGTGTGTGTATATATATATATATATG
>OZ038511.1:41443181-41485681 GCA_964036315.1 Acanthosepion esculentum | reverse complement strand
GTATGTATGTGTGTGTGTGTGTATGTATATATATATATATATATTTATGTGTGTGTGTGTGTGTGTCATTCAGTGTCACTACTAGACAGTAAACGTGCCCGCTTTCTGTTGTTTTTCGGTAGCGCAAAATCACTCGTCACTGGAAATATTTAATGGTGATATATCTTCATGTGTATCTTGAGTAAAATTAACATCTTGTGTTTCTTTTCTTTCACTGATATGATGAAATGGTTACACACAGTCAGAGGTATGTACAGTGCATAGGTCCCGCCCACACCAGAGAGTTCAGGATCATTATACAGAAAAAATAGATTGGATTCTATTTTACTTCACTAAATTGTTACTTAATCATATTTCATAGAGTTTCAGCATTCTGTAAATTATAATTCATTGATGTTTCTTAATCATTTACTTGCCACAAATTCAGGAGAGATGTTTAAACTGTGTTAAAGTAAAAAAAAAAAAAAATAATCTGTTCTTTTTGTTGGACCGTGTTATTTCAAAACCATGCAAAAAGAGAATTGTGTGTGTGTGTACATATATACGAGTCAACATCCCTGTTATTTTAAACTGTGACATTAATGTCAACCAGCCTAGAGACTGAGAAGTCTTTACTAATGATAATTTTGCCTCTGAAAAGGAACTGAATTAACAATTAGGCTACAGGAAATCCGTGTAATAAAGCAAGTATCAATTACCTACTTTAAAAAAAAATATGATGTCTCTCACTGGGTCTTTTGAAGACTGCTTGCTTGCTCACTCACATATATATATATATATATAAAAACAACGTAATTTTTTAAATGTATTTTTTAATCTGACATTGTTCCATAACTATGTTTTTCTTAATGGGGACACATATTTGAGTTGATATTTCAGTTATTTCAAACAATGAAATTAATATCAACCAGCTCTTAAGCTCCTTGATAAAATCCAAAGAAGAATCAGCAATATTATGGGTCCTGATCTGGCAGCTTGGCTTCAGTCACTTTCCCACCACCATAAGTTTGCCTTTTCTATAAATACTTTCATGGTAATTGTTTGGATGAGCTCTTCACTAAGGTTTTTAGAATTGTTATTTTATTCCCCTCCCCCCACAGACACTGAATTGTAAATATGGGGACTAGTTAGTATTTTCATAGAGACAGTGAGGTATTATGGTGGTTGTAGTAAGAACGGTTCATATGAATGTGTTGTTTTGGTGTAAGGAATATTGTTCATACGATTGGGTCAGTGTTTGCGGCTAGCTAAGTTATAGTTAAGACAGAAGAAGACCCTCCTTTCCCCAATCCCAGCTACGGCCTTGTGCCACATTTCTGTGTATTTAACAGAATAAATATTGCTCTTCACTAAGGTACCTAGACATTTAATTTAAGCACAGTACTAGACTGGTGTCAAGATCTCACCAATTTACAGTTGACCTTGCTAGACATAACTGTAAGTTCTAAGCTAATAGTTTCTTTTTTCACTTGTGGAACTCCCTTCCGGCTCCATGCTTTCCAGCCAACTTTAATCTGTAATGTCAATCTATTAGTAGATAGATTACTCTTTTCTCTTTCTGTTCATTAATAATGTTTCTGTTCCTCATTCTTCCATGCCCAGTAACCCTTTGTATCTTAGTGGCTTTACTGCCTTGCTTGGGGTGAAATCGCTTAAAATATATACAAGGGGAATAAATATGACTGACAAACACATGGCTAATTTAGATAAATCCCTTTACACCAATGTTTCTGCTAACAAATACTTAAATGGTTTTAAAAAACATCAAATACAATAAAAAATAAACCTCTTCCTACCAATAGCTAAAATAATAAAAATTCACCATCTCATCACTAATCAATACTATTTCACATGTAACAATTTTTACAATCAAAACTTTGGATTACCAATGGAGTTATCTCTAAGTGGGGTGCTGGCATGTATTTTCTTTGAATTTCTCAACTCTGGTCCTTTCCAAAATATTTCGCCTAAACAACATATTTCCAATATATTGATGTTCTATTAATATATCCATGCAAAACTAATTTATCTGACCTTGTAGATAAACTAATTTATCTGACCTTGTAGATAAACTAATTTATCTGACCTTGTAGATAAACTAATTTATCTGACCTTGTAGATAAACTAATTTATCTGACCTTGTAGATAAACTAATTTATCTGACCTTGTAGATAAACTAATTTATCTGACCTTGTAGATAAACTAATTTATCTGACCTTGTAGATAAACTAATTTATCTGACCTTGTAGATAAACTAATTTATCTGACCTTGTAGATAAACTAATTTATCTGACCTTGTAGATAAACTAATTTATCTGACCTTG
This sequence comes from Acanthosepion esculentum, assembly GCA_964036315.1. Classification (NCBI taxonomy): domain Eukaryota; kingdom Metazoa; phylum Mollusca; class Cephalopoda; order Sepiida; family Sepiidae; genus Acanthosepion; species Acanthosepion esculentum. The sequence continues at coordinate 41,483,357 of OZ038511.1, read as the reverse complement.
TAGATAAACTAATTTATCTGACCTTGTAGATAAACTAATTTATCTGACCTTGTAGATAAACTAATTTATCTGACCTTGTAGATAAACTAATTTATCTGACCTTGTAGATAAACTAATTTATCTGACCTTGTAGATAAACTAATTTATCTGACCTTGTAGATAAACTAATTTATCTGACCTTGTAGATAAACTAATTTATCTGACCTTGTAGATAAACTAATTTATCTGACCTTGTAGATAAACTAATTTATCTGACCTTGTAGATAAACTAATTTATCTGACCTTGTAGATAAACTAATTTATCTGACCTTGTAGATAAACTAATTTATCTGACCTTGTAGATAAACTAATTTATCTGACCTTGTAGATAAACTAATTTATCTGACCTTGTAGATAAACTAATTTATCTGACCTTGTAGATAAACTAATTTATCTGACCTTGTAGATAAACTAATTTATCTGACCTTGTAGATAAACTAATTTATCTGACCTTGTAGATAAACTAATTTATCTGACCTTGTAGATAAACTAATTTATCTGACCTTGTAGATAAACTAATTTATCTGACCTTGTAGATAAACTAATTTATCTGACCTTGTAGATAAACTAATTTATCTGACCTTGTAGATAAACTAATTTATCTGACCTTGTAGATAAACTAATTTATCTGACCTTGTAGATAAACTAATTTATCTGACCTTGTAGATAAACTAATTTATCTGACCTTGTAGATAAACTAATTTATCTGACCTTGTAGATAAACTAATTTATCTGACCTTGTAGATAAACTAATTTATCTGACCTTGTAGATAAACTAATTTATCTGACCTTGTAGATAAACTAATTTATCTGACCTTGTAGATAAACTAATTTATCTGACCTTGTAGATAAACTAATTTATCTGACCTTGTAGATAAACTAATTTATCTGACCTTGTAGATAAACTAATTTATCTGACCTTGTAGATAAACTAATTTATCTGACCTTGTAGATAAACTAATTTATCTGACCTTGTAGATAAACTAATTTATCTGACCTTGTAGATAAACTAATTTATCTGACCTTGTAGATAAACTAATTTATCTGACCTTGTAGATAAACTAATTTATCTGACCTTGTAGATAAACTAATTTATCTGACCTTGTAGATAAACTAATTTATCTGACCTTGTAGATAAACTAATTTATCTGACCTTGTAGATAAACTAATTTATCTGACCTTGTAGATAAACTAATTTATCTGACCTTGTAGATAAACTAATTTATCTGACCTTGTAGATAAACTAATTTATCTGACCTTGTAGATAAACTAATTTATCTGACCTTGTAGATAAACTAATTTATCTGACCTTGTAGATAAACTAATTTATCTGACCTTGTAGATAAACTAATTTATCTGACCTTGTAGATAAACTAATTTATCTGACCTTGTAGATAAACTAATTTATCTGACCTTGTAGATAAACTAATTTATCTGACCTTGTAGATAAACTAATTTATCTGACCTTGTAGATAAACTAATTTATCTGACCTTGTAGATAAACTAATTTATCTGACCTTGTAGATAAACTAATTTATCTGACCTTGTAGATAAACTAATTTATCTGACCTTGTAGATAAACTAATTTATCTGACCTTGTAGATAAACTAATTTATCTGACCTTGTAGATAAACTAATTTATCTGACCTTGTAGATAAACTAATTTATCTGACCTTGTAGATAAACTAATTTATCTGACCTTGTAGATAAACTAATTTATCTGACCTTGTAGATAAACTAATTTATCTGACCTTGTAGATAAACTAATTTATCTGACCTTGTAGATAAACTAATTTATCTGACCTTGTAGATAAACTAATTTATCTGACCTTGTAGATAAACTAATTTATCTGACCTTGTAGATAAACTAATTTATCTGACCTTGTAGATAAACTAATTTATCTGACCTTGTAGATAAACTAATTTATCTGACCTTGTAGATAAACTAATTTATCTGACCTTGTAGATAAACTAATTTATCTGACCTTGTAGATAAACTAATTTATCTGACCTTGTAGATAAACTAATTTATCTGACCTTGTAGATAAACTGAAAGTTGAACATACAATAGAATTTGCCTACAAAATGGAAACAATACTTTACCTTTCCGAGATATCATGTTACGCTGTATTGACAACAGCCTAAAGCTAATTGTCCATCACAAATCAACTAATAAAAATGATTTCATAAATTTATATTCTCACCATAAGATAAAATCAGGAATAATCATTGGATTCTATTTTAGAGCACTCAGAATTTATATCCCTCAATATTTACATGAAGAGGAGTAGATTGAAAATACTTTTAAGCTCCTCCAATAGACTGGTTACTTCATATTCAGTGCAAAATAAAGGGCTCATAAAATATTTCAAAATAGAAAAGCAGACCTTCTTGACAAACCTAACTAATAGAAAATATTTTGTTCTACCCACCAACTATCACAACTACAATTAAAAAGAATTTATCTAAGGTCAACATAAAATTTGTCACAACTACTTCTATATCAATAAAAAACTTAATCTTGAAGGAATTTACTCTATTACCTGTAATAATTGCCACAAGGAATACATAGGAGAAACCTCAAGGAATTTAAATAAACAATTATATGAACACAAATGGGTTCTTATACAAAATGACACACTCAATGCATTGGTCGCTCATCAAAATTAATCTGACCATAACAGGCAGAGTGAATGGTCGTGAACAAACAAATGCCAGCTAAGCTAAGGCAAGTACCATCACAATACCAGCAACAAACAAGTCACATATTAACAAGTGTCAGCTAGATGGTAACCAAGGTGGTCTGAAGGAACTTGAGGACCACTGTGGGGCATAGGGCTACATTAACAGTGACTGTTGACAAGAACCAACTCATGGGGTGACATTATATGGTTACCGTTGATGAGGATCAACTCTTGGGGTTACATTATTGGTTACCGTTGACCAGGAATGACAAGTGGTGTTACATTATATATATATATATATATATATATATATATATATATATATATATATATGTGTGTGTGTGTGTGTGTGTGTGTGTGTGAAATGGATTAATTCCAACAATTATTTAATATATTTTCTGTTTATACATTATTTTTATAGATACAATTTATTTAAGTAAATGCTCTGTTTTTATAATTAAATGGTATTAATTACATTTACCAGATATATATATATATATATATATATATATATATATAAAAGCATTTTCTCTTCTTTTTTTTTTGCAGCATATTTTGTTATTTAATATTTTCCAAATATACAGTGGCATTTTAATTTTGCAACAGAAAAACATTTAATAGGCATGGATATTTCTCCAGACCTTAGGGCATCAGGGTGCCATGCCAAGCAATCTCAGGGTAATGGGACTTTACTTAGCAATTCCTGTTTATTTTCCAATTAATGTGCAATGGGTTGTACTAGATTAAATAGTACCAGCAGCAAGAAACAGTCCCTTGAAAGAGAAGTGGTTTCATGCCTTTTCCAAAGTCAATGCAGACTCAAACAGTAACAATCAGTTTGAACTCTTCTCACCAGTTCCATTTGCAATACTGTTAACCATCAAGCCACCTACACCTTGGAGCAATATAACATTGATAGGGCCGATTCTTGTCCAGTCACTGATGTGAAGCAACACAAGCTTGGTTAGGAGTCTCTAAATGAGTGATTGATTGTTTTTTATGGCTTATCAACCTTATTTAAAGCCAGAAATTATTTTAAACTCTGTTTTTGGGAGATGATAATGATTTACTGATACAAGTCTTACTAATTAACCCATAGAAGGGGGAAAAGAGGATTCATACCTAAACAGAATTTGATAATCAAGAAATTATAATATGGATATAATGTGGGGGATCAATTCTATATTACAATCAACATATAAAATGATCTCTCACTTTGTGACCATGGCAGTTTCTATACATTTATATTCCAGAGAATGTAAATAAATCTAAAAGACATGCCTGTGTCGCTAATCAGCATTTGATTGATTGATTCATTTATTTTCTGTAGTTTATCAACCCATTGCAGATTATCTAAAGCTAGAAAATATTTTTAGATTGTAAGAATGTTTTTTGAAGATAATAATGATTTACTGATATAAGTTCTATTAATTAACCTATAGCTGGGGGGAGAAGAGGTATTTGCACATAAGGGAATATAACGAACACAACTGGAATTGGAACTTGACTCTCCAATTTCCAATTTTGAGCCATTATCCATTACACCACCCAAGCTTACAGCACCTGTTATTCCCAAGTGGTCACCCATCTAGGTACTGACCAGGCTCAACGTTGCAGTGTGCAATTTAAGTGCCATTGTTATGCCGACATAATATCACATATGGATATACAGTGCATTTTTATTTAACTATGTTGCTTAAAATTTGCTATAATTATGGAGGAAGATATGTAAAGAAATTCAGACTGTTCATGACTTTTCTTAACGATAAAGTGTTACGTGTTGATAATTGTAACAAAGGAAAAAAAGAATGATTTGCCAAAACACAGAGCCAAATCACAAACAATATTTAATTTAGAATCTTATGTCTTTTAAAGTTTTCAGTTCCCCTATACATATGAATTATTTAAAAGCAATTGTCAAGTTAAAACTGACTCAGTATTTTTCAGGAGAATTTCGGAGATTCAATTTAAGCATTATATATTTAATTTACTGAAAAAACACAAAATTAAATATATACAAGATGTACAATTGGCTATACAAAACTGTAAACACAGAGTTACTGGCGAAGTGTTACGAGGGAGAAGGGGTGGAGAATCAAATGTCTTTACTACGTTAGGGGCTAGCGAAGTAATCTAGTTGCTATTACTGGAAATCCACAAATGTGTGTAAATAAAGATAAATTCCTAATTTGGTCAATGGAAATTAGTCAAAATTCTATTTACCAGATTTGTTCCATGAAATTCTCTTTTTGGGTTTTTGTTGGTCAGCAACTTTTCATAGAGATTCTTTCGGCTGGATATAATAATCCTCGAATCAAAAGCCGGAGTTGATACTGGCAGCAATTCCTTTTACACCAACTGACAACCCTTTACCAAAAACCTATTTTATAGGGGCTAACACCTAATTTGCATATTTCTAGATGTTTCTCGAATCATCTAGATTCTTCTCGAATATACTCAAATGATCTCAAATCTTCCAAACATTCTATTTCAAATTTCTCTATTTTACGACTACTTCATGAAAGAAAACTTTTTTGTATTAACAGGTAGAACTCCCTTAATATAAATTTTAACCTTATTGCAATTTTCTTTTTATAGAAATGCATCTTCGTAACAAAAGGAAGTGAGATATTTAAAACTGAAACATTTTTGATTCTAAGAATAATTCTTTCCTTTGTTTTTGTGAGTGAATATTGCATTAACAATTTCTTGCAAATAATGATTTTTCCAGATAGAAGTCCTATTTTACCCATAGCTCGGGGGAAAGAAAGATTCATATCTTTCCCAAGGGTATTTGTGCAGAAAGTGAATGTAACAAACTCAATTGAAATTTGAACCTGGCTCTCTGATTTCTCATTCAGAGCCACTATCCATACACAGTGTTTCATGTAGGATCTTCAAATTTGGTACACATACTCTTGCCTCCTGAATAAATGTGGTTGGGGAGTATCAAATAAATAAGCTTTTTTTTTCTTTTTAATTTCCAAAATTTAAGAAAATGGTGCAGAGTGGAGGGGGGGGGCAAATAAAAGTACACATAAAGGCGGATGTAATGCATTGAGATTTCTAAGATACAATTCTACCTACCAAGATACAATTCTACCTACCAAGATACAATTCTACCTACCAAGATACAATTCTACCTACCAAGATACAATTCTACCTACCAAGATACAATTCTACCTACCAAGATACAATTCTACCTACCAAGATACAATTCTACCTACCAAGATACAATTCTACCTACCAAGATACAATTCTACCTACCAAGATACAATTCTACCTACCAAGATACAATTCTACCTACCAAGATACAATTCTACCTACCAAGATACAATTCTACCTACCAAGATACAATTCTACCTACCAAGATACAATTCTACCTACCAAGATACAATTCTACCTACCAAGATACAATTCTACCTACCAAGATACAATTCTACCTACCAAGATACAATTCTACCTACCAAGATACAATTCTACCTACCAAGATACAATTCTACCTACCAAGATACAATTCTACCTACCAAGATACAATTCTACCTACCAAGATACAATTCTACCTACCAAGATACAATTCTACCTACCAAGATACAATTCTACCTACCAAGATACAATTCTACCTACCAAGATACAATTCTACCTACCAAGATACAATTCTACCTACCAAGATACAATTCTACCTACCAAGATACAATTCTACCTACCAAGATACAATTCTACCTACCAAGATACAATTCTACCTACCAAGATACAATTCTACCTACCAAGATACAATTCTACCTACCAAGATACAATTCTACCTACCAAGATACAATTCTACCAAGATACAATTCTACCAAGATACAATTTTCATGACATGTATTATTTGCCATCATGGAATAATTTTAATAAACAGTGAAGAGGTTGGTGTCTATTAAGTTAAAAAAATTTAATAAATTGTAACTTTATTCAGAGCAGCAACATTATTGGACTCAAGTGAAGGTGGTATCTATCACGTCTTATTTTTCACAGTAACACTTATCATTTGTAAAGGTTTAATATAAGACTATATTATATGTAGACAAAAAAGTAATTGTACTTTGAAAAAGCAATTTCACTATTTTTTTTATTTTACTTTTTATAGTTTTTATTTCTCTCTTTCTCTCAATTGGAAATTTACTTGGAACAAAGGGAATCAATTATTAATATTATTATGCTATAAACAAAGACAGGTTTTAATAAAAATGAATGGTGACAAATTTTTATTAACAAAACCTTATATATAGTGGTGGGCCTACAGATATAGGGTCGCTTTCACAACAGCAAACAACAGACTCAAAACCCAACTGCCAAAATATAGACTATGAATTGATTCTGGTGAACTCAATGAACTCATTCAGCTGGGGCTTCAGTCACTGCAAGCCCCCCAAAAATTTTGAAATTTGACCAATCACAGGGGAATTTTGAGACCATATGAAATGGGTATTAGAGCAGATTCTAAGGACAACATGAGCTACTTCAGCCCAAGTAATGGAGGCAGAAGTAAGTAAATTGGGGAATACTGACTGGCTAAAAGATCTAGATAATATTTGTGACTAAATGTTAAAAGTAGAGTCCATGTAAGTTAAGTTGGCATGTAAGTCCACAGTTCGAAAGTTCAGTTCAAATGTCTGGCAAAAATGTTGAATAGTTGCTGGTTAAGTCCAATGATGAACCTTCAATAGTATTTAACCAAAGTGTACAGAATAGGTTGGTTGAGGCCTAGACGATATGCATACAGCAACTTCCTAAACCAGGTGAGTTAGGTTGACAGCTGTACTGTCTGGTGCAGGCGTTGATGAAATCCATGATGAAGCAGTGAAAAAATATTAGCCAATGTTGCGTTAATATCCAGGTAGTTTGCTGGTTAAGAAGTCCAATGATAAACCTTCCAGAGTATTTAAACAAAGTGTACAAAATCATTTGTTGAAATCTGGACAATATGCATGCAGTAACATTCTAAAGTTAGGTTGACAGGAAAGCTGGAAGTAGGGACCAATGTGTAACTGGAAGTTCAGGGCCATCGTAAGCGGGTCACTTAACACCAATCAACCAGGTGAGTTAGGCTGAGGAGGAGATGCTGAAAGTAGGGACTGTGGTAGCCAGATATAATAAAGGCCAGGAATGCCGGAAGTAAGGAACCCTAATAGCCAGCAATAATAAAGGCCAGGAATGCCGGAAGTAAGGATCCCTAGTAGCCAGAAATAATAAAGGCCAGGAATGCCGGAAGTAAGGATCCCTAGTAGCCAGAAATAATAAAGGCCAGGAATGCCGGAAGTAAGGATCCCTAGTAGCCAGCAATAATAAAGGCCAGGAATGCCGGAAGTAAGGATTCCTAGTAGCCAGAAATAATAAAGGCCAGGAATGCCGGAAGTAAGGATTCCTAGTAGCCAGAAATAATAAAGGCCAGGAATGCCGGAAGTAAGGATCCCTAGTAGCCAGCAATAATAAAGGCCAGGAATGCCGGAAGTAAGGATCCCTAGTAGCCAGCAATAATAAAGGCCAGGAATGCCGGAAGTAAGGATTCCTAGTAGCCAGAAATAATAAAGGCCAGGAATGCCGGAAGTAAGGATCCCTAGTAGCCAGCAATAATAAAGGCCAGGAATGCCGGAAGTAAGGATCCCTAGTAGCCAGAAATAATAAAGGCTAGGAATGCCAGAAGTAAGGATCCCTAGTAGCCAGAAATAATAAAGGCCAGGAATGCCGGAAGTAAGGATCCCTAGTAGCCAGCAATAATAAAGGCTAGGATTGCCAGAAGTAAGGATTCCTAGTAACTGGAAGTAATAAAGTGAAAGAGTGCCAGAAGTAAGAATGGATAGGAAAGCCCAACTAGTGTCCAATTGGCATACAAAAAAAGAAAAGAGGACTGTAACTTAATACAGAACTTGTGTTGACTTAGTACAGACTTCCATCGTCATTTCCTTGTCCTCCCTCCCAAGTGGTGAAAAACTATGAGTGTATATGAAGAGGGTGAAGGACAACATAAACTGGGCTTGCCATTGCACTCAAAATCATAAGGAAATAAATCCAAAGTTGCTACAAAGTACAGAAAATATCAAAATGTTCCCGAAACGTATTCAGACTAAGTTGGTAATACTGAAACAACCGAAAAGAAATTATATTTATTAGGAATCTAAATAGACTTGATATATTAAATTGAAGGGAGTGAGGCAACAAAATGAAGAAAAGTTCAAGGTCATGAAGATATATAACGACTGCCCTTGATCACTTGAATGGAGTAGCAAATGGGCTACGATACACTGACATTCACATTTATTATATATATATATATGTGAATAAAGACAAAAGGAAAACTTTTCTTAGCTGATGCATTTCAATCTCTAATGGACTTTATCACATTGACTAAGAAAAGCTTCTCACATTTTCTATCCACCATTTTAACATCTGAAATAAAAGATTCGGCTGAACAGTACTAATAAAATATTTTTCTTTTAATTCCATGTCTCTTCAGGACATTGCCTGTTCAGTTTCCTTTACTTTACTATCTAAATTGAGATGACTTCCTGGGAAGAGGTTTCCCATTGCCTTTTCTATGGTTTGCGTTTTAAAGTTTTCTTTCTCTTAGATTTCCATTGAAAGGTAAAGAACCCAGTCTACACTGCTATTTAACTCCTAGTTGAGAGGAGAACAGATTCATTCCTTTCCTAAAGAGAATTTGTCTGAAAGTGTTGTGGCCTGTTTATGGGGCCAAAAAGAAGACACGGAAGACAAAGGTAGGTTGAACAAGTATATTGAAGATATATACAAAGAGTGTTAGTAATAAGTAGATAGCGGTGTACGTCGGAATGGTAGGTTAGCACTGCGTCTACTCCCCTCTCGACTGACTTTCGCAGTTAGTATTTATAAGAGGAGGAAGAGTTCATTCTACTGTATGAGGGTTTACCACAACAGAAAGTGAATGCAATAGATGAGACAATTCCACTTTTCACACTGATGTCCATTACACTAACCACACATTCATAATAGGCAATATATCTATTTGATAATATTAAACAATCTTATTTAAATAATTATTTATTGCACAGCCTGATCTCCCCTTATTTTCTAATGAGATATTCCATTGTCATCGCAACAGGAGGCATTTCTAAATATCTATAATATACCTTGTGTTACCATGACAACATCTTATTAGTAAATAGTGAGGGCACCTCGACGTGGTGTCATGATTAGCAAGCTTGTCACATTAGATCAATGAATGAATAGAGAGTTCGATCCTCATTGGATGCACTTTAATCTTGCCCTTGTGCCACATAGGGCAGAATTCTTTGTTACATGTGACAGTAAACTTAATTGCATAGATAAACAGTATAGATTACTTGTGCAGAAAAATATAACCAATATAAAATGACTATTGTTTTTTGTTGATAATATATAAACTAGTGTGTGTATGTGTGTGTGTGTATATATATATATTCACACAGGTTTGGTTAAATAATTTAGACATCATATCATATCAGTTTTCATTCTGATTCTTTCAAGTTCATGGATTAATTTTTTGGTAAATACCAAACTTTTCTTTCAAATAGTTTTTATTTTCTCAAGTACTTTCAATCTCATCTGTGACCATCTTCAGGGAGTTAAGTTGTCTGTGAGTATGTACATGTTTTTCTGTGAATTTAAAACATTTCAACTGTTTTTTTGTTTTTTTTTACTGCTCATGCAGTGTTCTAGATTTCAAAGTTCATATGTTCTTTTGGGGTTTTTCCAGTATAAGGGAAATAACTTTTTTGTTTTTGCCCATACATATATAATTTTTTTTTTTTCATAAACATTTAAGGACTTTGTTGCTATGCTCATAGTTGACTTTATTTATTTTGGGCTCTCTTACATAAAGGGCTTCATGGATTTTTTGTTTTTGCTTGTTATTGTTTTTATGTAATATAGATGTATTTTCAACTAATATTCGTCTAATCTGTGAGTGTGGGCATGAGCGTTCCTTTAAATGCTGAGTTACTGAACTATGCTCAGCGAAATGAAATGTAAGCCTTTTTGTTAGCATCATCATGGTAAACTAATCGACATGACATGTCTAAATTATTTAAACAAACATGCTTGAATTAAAATATGCTGCATATATATATATATATATATATATATATATATATATATATATATGAATGATATACCAAGTGTAACAGCATAATGGTCCAAATCATGTAACAGTATAAATATCCATCCCACAAAATGTTTAATATCTAAAAAAAAACACTAAACTAACAGAGTTTCTTTTTTCCATATTTTCAGATAAGACGTTTAGCCATCTTGATACCATTTGTCGTAAGAATCACTGAAAAACCCTTCGAGTTATTCGGCTAAAAGGAGAGCAGGTTAAAATTGTTTTGTGTCAGACCCACTATGTCTTCCCAACTGAGCAATGGTAAGAGGAAAAAGATCATTCAGGCTTTCAATAAAGGTACTAACATTCATACTCTGGCTTCCATCTTCAAAGTCAATTCAAGAACAATCAAGAGAATGGTGAATAACTTTAAAATAGCGGGAACAGTAAAGAGGAAAACTGGATCAGGAGGTCACAACCAGAAGATGAATCATCATTTCAACTTAGAGCTAAACAGATCAATTAGAAAAGATCCAACTCAATCCATAAGATGTTTGGCACATGAGAGAGGAGTTTCAGCTATGACAGTCCAAATAAAATTTTACGTAAAACCTCTAAGGCAACTTGTTATTCCAGGAGAGAAAGTTAGATCATCTTGGATAAGGGTGAAGAGCATCTTGAATAAGTTTGAAAATAATCCTGGAATATATATATATATATATATATATATATTGAACTTTATTTCAATACTTCATGAGCTTCCTATCCTTAGCTATAATTAATGATGAACATGTCATTTTCACTTATGAACGATTTTATCACGATTCTTCTGTTAAGCTTGGAGTGTAAACATAACTTCTTATTGTTCAGAGTAGAGTCCTCTAGTGTTATAAAAACCTCAGAGAATTCCAGTAAGATATCTTTAATCATTTCTAAGATAGAACAGTTCAGAACAATCTAACAATTAGACAATTTAGCTGTTACACCATATATATATATATATATATATATATATATGAGAGAGAGATAGATATAGTGTGTATGTGTGTGTGTAATAACTAAAAATACCCACTACTATAATGCTACTACAATGATGTGCTTTGTGAGGTAATGGATATTGGCTCAGAATGAGAAATTGGAAGGCCAAGTTCAAATTCCAGTCAGATTTGTTACATACACTTGCACACGCATACCCTTGGGAAAGATATAGATGCATCATTTCCCAACCTCCACCCACCTCAGCTATGGGTTGAACAACAGGAAAGATTGGGTCCTGTTGCCTTGGTTAGCAACAAGTCTACTGCAAAAAGAAACAGCAGCCTAATGTGGGGAAAAAACTTCTGCTTCGTCATGATCACCCAAGCATGTATCCAGGAAATCTGAAGGTGCATTGGGATAGCGAAAGATGCTTTCCAAAAGCTAAGCAAAGTATCAATGGGAAAATTTAATTAAAAACAATGAAAGGAGCATTGAATATCCTATATGGCAGTAAAAGCTGAACAACTTTCTGACAGCTGAAAAGCTTTCAAGTATCAGAAATGTAGTTCTACAGAAGGATGCTGAGAATACCATAGACTGAACATATGAGTAATGAGGAAGTTTTAGAGAAAATAGAAACAAAAAAAAAGGACACATACATAACATCAGAAAGAGATAATTGAAATTTCTATTGTACATAATGAGGAAAGAGGGGTTGGAAAATTTGATACGCATAGGGCAGGTTGAAGGCAAAAAAAGAAAGCAACAGGTAATCTATCTTGTGAGCTTGAGTAAATGAATGGTGGAACAGAGTTTTGGAGAGAACAAAAAGACAAAATTTATTAAGAGCTACAAAGGATAAGAAACTGTGGAGAGTCATGATCGCTAACATCCTGACAGGAAATGGAACATAGAAGTCAAAAATTAATAATGATTGACAAAACTTTATCTTGCAAAAAATAAATATAAAAGTAAGCAATAGTCAAAAATTAATAATAATTGTTGACAATGGTACATCTCATAAGAAAATGAAAGTAAATACTAATAAAAAATTAATGATAATGACTGACAGTGTTTCATCTCATAAGAAAATGAATATGAAAGTAAATACTAATCAAAAATTAATAATAATGACTGACAGTGGTTCATCTAAAAACAAAAATGAACATGATAGTAAATACTTTCAAATAGTAAGAATAATAATGTGTAAAACAATCATCCACTGGTTAAAGCAGTTGTCTAGAAAAATGTCTTTGCCTTTAAATCTATTTTATTTTTATGATGGAATAGTTTATAAGTTTATTAACAGTAAACTCGTATCTAATAAAGACACAATTTTCTGTTTTTGTGATTTACATTAAAGGAAAAACACTCCACTTGATTTTTCTTAATTCATTCGAAATAAAATGATTTACAATGATTTCTTCTAAGGCAGTTATCTCCAAACTTTTCCTTCTGTGGACCACTTGGCCGATTTTACACCTTTTCACGTAAATGAAGAAATATTCAGATTCATAAATCAACAAGTTTTATTTGAATCTTGTTTCGTAATCTGCAGGAGATGATTTAAAACAAAAGAAAAATGTGACAATCACAAAAAAAAAAAAAAATCTTGTAGTGAGTTTGATATCGTTTACAGGCCTTGATGTCATGCATCCTGAAAGGTAGCCAGGTGCAGAAGGTAACAGAATAATAATTTAGAGATTATTTTTTAAATTAAAAAAAAAATCTTGGTTTTTAAAAAGCTAGAGACACAAAGGGCATAGCTTTCATGTCTATGTCTTTGTCATTTGATATTTTAAATTGGATGCTAAATTCCTTAATCTTTAATCCTTTGGCTTTCCTAGAGAGATTTCATTCCTTGGCTTTCCTAGAGCGATTTCATTCCTTGGCTTTCCTAGAGCGATTTCATTCCTTAAACTTCCTAGAGCGATTTCATTCCTTAAACTTCCTAGAGCGATTTCATTCCTTAAACTTCCTAGAGCGATTTCATTCCTTAAACTTCCTAGAGCGATTTCATTCCTTAAACTTCCTAGAGCGATTTCATTCCTTAAACTTCCTAGAGCGATTTCATTCCTTAAACTTCCTAGAGCGATTTCATTCCTTAAACTTCCTAGAGCGATTTCATTCCTTAAACTTCCTAGAGCGATTTCATTCCTTAAACTTCCTAGAGCGATTTCATTCCTTAAACTTCCTAGAGCGATTTCATTCCTTAAACTTCCTAGAGCGATTTCATTCCTTAAACTTCCTAGAGCGATTTCATTCCTTAAACTTCCTAGAGCGATTTCATTCCTTAAACTTCCTAGAGCGATTTCATTCCTTAAACTTCCTAGAGCGATTTCATTCCTTAAACTTCCTAGAGCGATTTCATTCCTTAAACTTCCTAGAGCGATTTCATTCCTTAAACTTCCTAGAGCGATTTCATTCCTTAAACTTCCTAGAGCGATTTCATTCCTTAAACTTCCTAGAGCGATTTCATTCCTTAAACTTCCTAGAGCGATTTCATTCCTTAAACTTCCTAGAGCGATTTCATTCCTTAAACTTCCTAGAGCGATTTCATTCCTTAAACTTCCTAGAGCGATTTCATTCCTTAAACTTCCTAGAGCGATTTCATTCCTTAAACTTCCTAGAGCGATTTCATTCCTTAAACTTCCTAGAGCGATTTCATTCCTTAAACTTCCTAGAGCGATTTCATTCCTTAAACTTCCTAGAGCGATTTCATTCCTTAAACTTCCTAGAGCGATTTCATTCCTTAAACTTCCTAGAGCGATTTCATTCCTTAAACTTCCTAGAGCGATTTCATTCCTTAAACTTCCTAGAGCGATTTCATTCCTTGGCCTTCCTAGAGCGATTTCATTCCTTGGCCTTCCTAGAGCGATTTCATTCCTTGGCCTTCCTAGAGCGATTTCATTCCTTGGCCTTCCTAGAGCGATTTCATTCCTTAAACTTCCTAGAGCGATTTCATTCCTTAAACTTCCTAGAGCGATTTCATTCCTTAAACTTCCTAGAGCGATTTCATTCCTTAAACTTCCTAGAGCGATTTCATTCCTTAAACTTCCTAGAGCGATTTCATTCCTTGGCCTTCCTAGAGCGATTTCATTCCTTGGCCTTCCTAGAGCGATTTCATTCCTTGGCCTTCCTAGAGCGATTTCATTCCTTAAACTTCCTAGAGCGATTTCATTCCTTAAACTTCCTAGAGCGATTTCATTCCTTAAACTTCCTAGAGCGATTTCATTCCTTAAACTTCCTAGAGCGATTTCATTCCTTAAACTTCCTAGAGAGATTTCATTCCTTAAACTTCCTAGAGAGATTTCATTCCTTAAACTTCCTAGAGCGATTTCATTCCTTAAACTTCCTAGAGAGATTTCATTCCTTAAACTTCCTAGAGCGATTTCATTCCTTAAACTTCCTAGAGAGATTTCATTCCTTAAACTTCCTAGAGCGATTTCATTCCTTAAACTTCCTAGAGCGATTTCATTCCTTAAACTTCCTAGAGAGATTTCATTCCTTAAACTTCCTAGAGAGATTTCATTCCTTAAACTTCCTAGAGCGATTTCATTCCTTAAACTTCCTAGAGCGATTTCATTCCTTAAACTTCCTAGAGAGATTTCATTCCTTAAACTTCCTAGAGAGATTTCATTCCTTAAACTTCCTAGAGAGATTTCATTCCTTAAACTTCCTAGAGCGATTTCATTCCTTAAACTTCCTAGAGCGATTTCATTCCTTAAACTTCCTAGAGCGATTTCATTCCTTAAACTTCCTAGAGAGATTTCATTCCTTAAACTTCCTAGAGAGATTTCATTCCTTAAACTTCCTAGAGCGATTTCATTCCTTAAACTTCCTAGAGCGATTTCATTCCTTAAACTTCCTAGAGCGATTTCATTCCTTAAACTTCCTAGAGAGATTTCATTCCTTAAACTTCCTAGAGAGATTTCATTCCTTAAACTTCCTAGAGCGATTTCATTCCTTAAACTTCCTAGAGCGATTTCATTCCTTAAACTTCCTAGAGCGATTTCATTCCTTAAACTTCCTAGAGCGATTTCATTCCTTAAACTTCCTAGAGTGATTTCATTCCTTAAACTTCCTAGAGTGATTTCATTCCTTAAACTTCCTAGAGCGATTTCATTCCTTAAACTTCCTAGAGCGATTTCATTCCTTAATCTTTAATCCTTTCCCCTCCCTCAAGGGATTTAAATCAATTTTTATCTGCCACTCTAAAAAAAATAGTAGATTCTTCATAAATCCCTTTAAATGAAAACTGTAGCACTAATCTTCTTTGGGAATGCTAAACCAAGATTTCATATGTTCAAATTTCATGACTAAATTTTTGTTATTAAAATTTAAAGTGCTCCCCAAAATTTTATTCTACAATTGCATCCTGAAGTTAAAAAAAAAAAAGAAAAAGTTTGAGAAACACTGTTTTACAGTACAGCAAAGAAAACATCTTGTGCTGGTATTATAAAAAGAAGAGCCATCAGCAAAAAATCAAACTGTAAAGCAAGATTTCTTTTCAGCAAACTTCAAATCCTTTGTCTGCAAAACTTTCAGCATAGGAGCATCATTTCAAAAAAAATAATCAGCTTTATAAATATGAAAAAAGATTTGTATTTCCTTTTAATATAAACAATTGATGTAGAAGCAACAAAAACTTAGGTTTTGACTACAGATTGTTTATTCTATTTTTTTTTTTTAAGGTGATGTAGATAAAAAAAGTTCTCTATGTCCCTTGGGTATGTCAGTCTTCTTTTTCTGCTCCAGGTCCTGGGCCCTACTCTGTTCCTTATCTTCATTAACGATCTCCCTGATGTCATCAGTTCCCAAGTAGGCATTTATGCTGACGACACTACTATTTACTCCTGCCTCAATAGCAAGTCTGGTATCGCTGACAAAACTAACCTGGCCATTAGTCTTGAAAAGGACCTCCAATTGGTTGTAAACTGAGGCAGAAATTGGCTGGTTAACTTTAATGCCTCTAAAACAAAACTGCTATTACTCACCACAGAGAACCATCCCTGCCACCCATTAGAATGTCTGATGCTCAACTCCACAAGAGCACCTCTTTTCGACTGTTTGGTCTCACACTGTCCGCTGACCTGAGATGGAAAAATTACATTAAATCAATTGCTTCATCCACATCAAGGAAAATTGGTTCCCTGTGTTGCGCCAAAAAGTTTTTCTCACCCGAGTCCATCCTTCAAATCTACCATTCAACCCTTGCATGGAATACTGCTGCCATATATGGTCTGGTGCTCCTGCTGTTCGACTTAAGGTCCTTGACAAAATCCAGAGATGGATAAGCAATGTGGTTGGTCCTGATCTGGTATCTCATCTACAGTTGCTCTCTCACAGACATGTCATCGCCTCCCTCTGTCGTTTCTACAAATACTTTCATGGTAACTGCTCCAATGAGTGACTTTCACTATTTCTCAGACAGCATGAATTTAAGCGTGCTACTAGGCTGGCATCACAGTCCCACCCTTTCACTGTCGAAATGGTTAAATGTGGCCGTCTCTTCTACTCCAATAGCTTCATGTCTCACACTTCCCGTCTATGGAATTCCCTTCCTATTACTTGTTTCCCCAATAGCTATAATCTCCAACTATTTAAATATAATGTTAATTGATATCTCCAGATGCTCTGACCTACTTCCTGTCCTTCTCTTCATCCTTTCCTCCATCACACCTCTTTACTCTCACTCCCTTGCGTACTAGTGGCATCCTGCCTTGTTTGGGGTGAAATGCTTAAAAAAGAAATAAAGGGTTAGGGTAAGTAAATTTAATGATTAAATTGGTCAAGTTCACGTCAGCTTTGCACCGAGTTGGAATGACCAAATTTCATACTTCATGAGTAGAGCTTAAAAACAAATTAAAATGTTCTGCATTCGAAAATGATAAGAGAGTGCTTCAGTCCTTTCTGGAATGGGGGTCAAAACTTTTTTCATATAACCAAAAAACCCTTTCCGGTTCCTGTATTACTAGCATCATAGGAAGATGTATTTATTATTTTTTTTTATTGTTTATTATTATTTTATTTATTGATTTTATTTCATTTTCCCACATGGGAACGAAATTCAGAACAAAAGAGAAACGTGACAATTGCAGAAAAACAATGCTGCACTTAGAACGATGTGTAAAGAATAAAAATGTTAAATGTTAGCAAATGTCCAGACAAATTAATCAATTACTTAACTGCAGATCAGAGAAGCAGGTTATTTGTTTCAATAGTTCAAGCTGATTGTGTCTGGCTGGTTGTGACCCAAGGGCTGTAAGACAATCATTAAGAATGCATTAACATTATACTTACAATGGCCCTATTATAAAGGGGATGCTCATATTATTTCATAACATTCTTGCTGATGATCAATACATTTCTACAGTAAAATGATTCATTATACAAAATACATTGTAAACGATCAAGACTATTCATAAAATTATTAAAACTATAAATAAAAAACTGAAACAATTTTTTTACATTTATGAGTTATCTCCCTTGTTCAATTTTTACTAGTGGTAAAATTTCATAAATTTTAAAAAATTTTGTTTTGAATCAATTCACCATGAGCAAGGCGATAATGCTACTAAGATGCAACAGGATACTGAAAGTGAAAAAGAAGGAAAGAAACTTTAGAAGAAACTAGAAACCCAATTGTTATGCTTTGCATATCTGTGTAGTAGTCGTAGTACAGTTCCCCATGTCCTGAAGAGCAAACCGGGTTTGCTAGGTATAGCTCGCCCCTGTGTTCACCAGTTCTCTATTTATACTTGTCTATCTAATTTGCATACAATACTACACCAATAATAGTATAAATTTCTGAGTTTAGGTGGAAATGTTAGAAGTATAAAACTGAAATAGAATTTTAAAGGAACTGGAAACCCAATCTTAAACAAGGAACAAGAGATAAACCTTTACTCCTGTTAAAAAAAAACAGGGAGGAGTGTGAACCGGACGATAAGTGCATCTATATATTCTTATTGTGAAAAAAAAGAAAAAATTTAAAAAATGAAATAAAATAATAGTAAAAAGTTCAAAGTGTAGGTGGAGACATTAGATGTATAGTCAAAGCAGAATTTAGAAGGTTTAACAAGAGTGTTAATTATGTAATAATGACCTCACAACTGTAGTAATGATCTGTGATACTAACTTGCCACCCACAGGAGTTTTTTTGTTTTTGTTTTTTTTTTAACATTCTAATAAGCTTAGAACTGAAATCCTGCCTCTCATAATGGACAGTGAAAAATTTAACTCCCCCTGCCCTTGCCTCAGTTTGTTAATTTGGGAATTTTTTCCAAAACAGCTTACCAAGAGGAAACAAAGAATATGAATCAACAAGATGAGAAAAATTAACATTATAGAAATATTTTCAATTTCATTAATGCATTTTAAGATATTATTTTGGGAAATATGGAATATATAATTTATTTGTTGGCCATTGATGAACATATTTTGGGGCGTTGTTGGATATATCATATTTGTCATTTATTTGTTGGCCATTGATGGATGTATTATTTTGGAATGTTGTTGGATATATCATATTTGTCATTTATTTGTTGGCCATTGATGGATGTATTATTTTGGAACGTTGTTGGATATATCATATTTGTCATTTATTTGTTGGCCATTGATGGATGTATTATTTTGGAACGTTGTTGGATATATCATATTTGTCATTTATTTGTTGGCCATTGATGGATGTATTATTTTGGAACGTTGTTGGATATATCATATTTGTCATTTATTTGTTGGCTATTGATGGATGTATTATTTTGGAACGTTGTTGGATATATGTTACTTATTTGTTGGCTATTGGACATATTATTTATATTTTTGACTTTATTTAAGCATTTTGCTTAAAGCCATTGATAGACATTAAGTTTTATTTCTTCAAAGTCATATTATAATTTAAAAGGTTTGTCTTTATTCATATCTCAACCTATTGATTTATTGAGCATCCCACAGTTTATTAAATTTTCTCATTTTCCAACCCCTTTTATCAGGACCTCCACTCTTTTGTTTGCGACTCAAGTGCAGGTCAAAGTGACATTCAAAGAATAAAGGTTGTGGATTCCTAATCTGTCAGACTCAGTAACAAATACTCCCTGTAGGTTTCCAGAATGCTAATGTTTTAAAAGGCAATATACAAGATCTGTCTAGAATATCTCCAGAACTGGTTGTACAGCCTTCATCAACCAATCAGAGCAGGTCTTACTGAATGAACACTTTCCCAGAGTATTACCCAATCAACAGTGAAATACTATTGAGTGAATTTATGTATAAAGGTGTTACTGAACTAAGCAAGAAGTTATCAAAAAAATAAAATTCTTATGCTTGGTCTGTGAAGTGGGTTGGCCAGGGAAATTTTCAGTACCCTTACCATACAGGTGGGGGCCCAGTTAGAAATACTTTCAGATTGGGTAACCCGATTCACTCAGATGTTCTCCAACTGATGGTGTTCCCAAGCATCTAAACATGACTCCCAAGTTACCGTGGCTGTCTTGTCCTCCAAACTGGATCTCTTACTGATTCACTCCACATCAAAACTTGTCAGCCAGATGTGAATGCTAAGAAAGTAAAACAAAAAATAAAAAAGCTGTTCTCTATGTAGGGGTTTTGAGCATCACATCTATCAAAAAGAAACACCCCCCCTTCCAATATAAAATGCAATTTAAAAGGACTCAATCACTCAAGCAAAAAAATGACAAAAAAAAAACAATGAGTCATGCGTCCACTCTGACTGCTAAGAAGGACAATACTCATGACACTCAAGGCTGTCCCCAACGCCAACAGTGACCAACTGACTTGATACAACCTTCAGCGCCAACTCACTTATCCCCCGGGTCACATTCTTTGTCCACAAAAAGAGATATTCTACCTAAATCCTTTATAGCAACAATACTGCAAGTTATACCAACTCACCTATACTCTAGATCATGCTGCTTACCCACAAACAAACATTCCACCTTGATCCTTTATAGCAGAACTACTCCAAGCCCTACCAACTTCCCCATCCTCCAGATTGAACCCCACGTTCACAAAGAGACACTTCACCTTGATCCTTTATAGCAGCAATACAAAGAATTTTATATTAAGACATCTTTTTCTTTTCCTTCCACCTCACCAGTGATATTTTGTTGCTTGGTAATTACATAGTCAACGAGTCGCAGCTGACTTGGCAATTACATTGCCAACGAGTCGCAGCTGACTTGGCAATTACATTGCCAACGAGTCGCAGCTGACTTGGCAATTACATTGCCAACGAGTCGCAGCTGACTTGGCAATTACATTGCCAACGAGTCGCAGCTGACTTGGCAATTACATTGCCAACGAGTCGCAGCTGACTTGGCAATTACATTGCCAACGAGTCGCAGCTGACTTGGCAATTACATTGCCAACGAGTCGCAGCTGACTTGGCAATTACATTGCCAACGAGTCGCAGCTGACTTGGCAATTACATTGCCAACGAGTCGCAGCTGACTTGGCAATTACATTGCCAACGAGTCGCAGCTGACTTGGCAATTACATTGCCAACGAGTCGCAGCTGACTTGGCAATTACATTGCCAACGAGTCGCAGCTGACTTGGCAATTACATTGCCAACGAGTCGCAGCTGACTTGGCAATTACATTGCCAACGAGTCGCAGCTGACTTGGCAATTACATTGCCAACGAGTCGCAGCTGACTTGGCAATTACATTGCCAACGAGTCGCAGCTGACTTGGCAATTACATTGCCAACGAGTCGCAGCTGACCTCAGATCAGAGGAAAGTGTGAGACCAAGAAGATGTAAAGAGGTACTTTTGTGGAGTTGGTCATCAGTCATTTTGGTAGGAGGCAGGGAGGTTTGTCTATGCTGGGTAAATGAAAGCAGTTTTGTATTCAAGACACTAAAGTTTACAAGACATTTCCAGTCAACAACAGATTGGAGTTCCTTTTCGAGAGCAACAGCCAGGTTAGTTTTGTCACTTATGCCAGATTTAGTTACATTGAATATTAATGTATCTTGAAAATTTTCACAACTGATGTTGTGAAAATATTGACTAGTATCCTAAAATCTTATAATTTAATAATATTTTGAAAAAATGTTATAAAATATGATATTTAAGAAAAAAATGTTAAAGTCAGTATTAAAAAATTAATGAATTGTTGTGTTTTGATAAGCTCATCTAACTAACCTGTATATTAAAAAAAAGTTAGAGATTCATTGAAAAATAAGAAAAATGATGTCTGGTTATATATTATGATTATGTTTGTGCTGAATACATTTTAGATGAATCAACATTCCTCTATTTATTGACAAAACAACCTTATACGGTTGAAAAGCTAAGATTATTCAAATTAAGTTTTGGCCTGTAACTTCATCTTTCATTATTTGCATTGAAAATCAATTTTGCATCAGTGTATCAGCTCGTTCTTTATTGATGTCTGTTGATATCAGGCATGAGGTTAGAATCTTCAATCTTATTTTATTAACTTTTTTTTTTTTTTTAACAGTAAGGTTCATCTTGTATAAGGCCCAGAGGCCACTCAAAGTAGAGGGTTATGTTAGGGGATAGTTCATATGGATAGGAGGGGAAGATAATGGTTAACTCTAGACTGTAGTGATCAGGGGAAAAATCCATTTGGGAGCCTGTTCCATAGAGCAGTTGTTTGCAGGAAGAGACTGTTTGAGTGGAGCTTACTTCTCACTGATGGAATATGGAGGGAATGAGTGGGTCCTAAACTTGAAGGTCAGACCAGAAGATACAGTTCATCCGAGCACTTTCCATGGTAGTAGCAATAAAGCACTGAGAGACTCGCCACACCCCACCTGTGAGAGAGTGGTTGGGGTGTGGAAAATAATTCTTCTCCAAAAAGGAGACACTTTTGTACTCTACCAAGACTGGAAAGTGAGGTCTGGGAAGTTCCTGCCAAAATATGGCAACAGTACTCCATTTTTGACCTGATCTGGCTCTTATAAAGGATAACATGAGGAGTCGGATACTTACTGAAGTGGTACAGGGAGCCAACTTATCTTGCTATTTACCTTGAGCTCCTTGATAAAATCCGAAAGAATAATCAGCAATATTATTGGTCCTGATCTGGCAGCTTGGCTTCAGTCACTTTTCCACCACCATAATGTTGCCTATGTCTTTTCTATAAATGCTTTCATGGTAATTGTTCAGATGAGCTATTTGTGATGGTACCTAGACTTTTTGAATTTAAATGCAGTACTAGACTGGAGGAGGCACGGTGTAGTAATGGATAGCGGCTTGGGTTGAGGAATCGGAGAGCCAAGTTCGAATTCTAGTCAAATTCATGATATTCACTTACGTGCTAATGCCCTTGGGAAAGGTATGAATCCTTTTCTTCTCCTCCCAGTTATGGGTAAATAGCAGGACAGACTGGGTTCTATAGCCTTGGATGGCAACTGGTCTACTGCAGAAAGAAATGGCAACCTACTGCAGGAAAAAATCTGCCTCGTCAGTCATGTATCAAAAGATACATGATCACCTAAGCATGTATCACGCATGGCACATAACTGACTGACTAGACTGGCATCAAGATCTCATCAATTTACACTTGAGCTGGCTAGATGTAGTCATAAGTTCTATGCTAACAGTTTCTCCTTCTTGCATTTCGCACTTTTGGAACTTCCTTCTGGCTCCATCCTTTCCAACTTCAACAATTTAAATGCAATGTCAGTCGCTATCTACTCTCCTCATTATTACTCTTTTCTCTTCCCACTCATTATTAATGTTTCTGTTCCTAATTCTTCCACACCCTGTAACAACTTGTTTCTTAGTTGCTTTTCTACCTTGCTTGGGGTGATACCAATTATCGAAAAGAAAATCTTAATTCACCTTATATTTTCAAATGACTATTTTAAGTACTATTGACAGTATTAATAGTGACCCTTCGACTCAAGATCAACTGTTATCTATCCTACATATCCTCATAATATGCAGCAATTGCTTCCACCCTATATGTCCCCCATTCAGTAAACCTCTACCTTGAGTTCATATTGGGTGATCAAAAGTTTTTTAAAAATTTTTAAAAAGGTGTAAAATCAACATCTTGCTCAATAAACTGAGTGATGGTATTTCACCAGACAAGTAGAAAATTGTTCACTGAAGAGAAATTTCAATAAACTTAAATAATGCCTAATGGTTAAATCCCCTTTGGCAGAAAGGGAGACAAGATACTGCTTAGAACACATCCATTAAGCTGAGGAAGGTGAGTTTAATATCTTCAGAAACTTGTTAGCCGAGGATGGCAAGTTCAATCCTAGGTAAAACCACAAGAGTCAGAATATTTAACAGGAACAGTCTTTGAGGCTGAGAAATTCAAGTAACTTGCCTGCATCAAATTTTTTTAGAATAAAAGTAACAGGATTTTAATTAAAAATTTTCTACCATTTTGTCATCATCCTAATAAAACCTAAACAGTTATCCTAAACAAATGCACCATCATCCTTGAGATGATGGAATAACATTAAGCTTAACCCCTGAAGGTAACATTCATTGGTACCCAGCCTACTTTGTATTATTTACTCAGGTTCAATCATTATGCAATATTTTATAACCTTGTGTTGGAACTGTTAAAACAGAATCTTGCTCAATAAACTGAGTGCCAGTACTTCAACAGACAAGTAGAAAATTGTTCACTGAAGAGAAATTTCAATAAACTTAAATAATGCCTAATGGTTAAATCCCCTTTGGCAGAAAGGGAGACAAGATACTGCTTAGAACACATCCATTAAGCTGAGGAAGGTGAGTCTAATATCTTCAGAAACTTGTTAGCCGAGGATAGCAAGTTCAATCTTTGGTAGGAGCACAAGAGTCAGCATAATTAACAAATGGCATTGCAATTTATATGAGGAATCCAGTTGAAAATTTAAAAGGATGGAACTACTTAAATATACTGGTTCACACATAAAAACTAGGGAAGATTGTTCCAGGGAATCATTTTTATAGATTAGCAGTGAGCCACTGTTAAAATTAGGCCTTTCTGAAGCTGCAACATTTGTCAGACTCAAAAAAAATATTGAATTTTTTTTTTTACCTATTTTGAATGAGGGTCATGTTCATAATATTGATAGTGTCAAATTAATCCCTAACTTTTATGAGGATAAGGAGGAGAGATAGCAAATAACCCCTAACTTAGAGAGATTACAATTGCAGATTTCAGGGAAGAATTCACACAAAAGTCTGTTCTACAAAGTAACAGTTCTTGAAAAAAAAAAAAATCTAAGTGAAATTTTCACCTTATGAATATGGAAGAAATGAGGATGATTCAACTCTGTGGAAGTAGCATAGCATATCCTAGCCGTAAAGGTCTGAAATGGTGGAACTAAAAATGAAACTCGTCTAAAACATTTACCATAGAAATTTTTTTCACCCTAAGCAAGTCAATAGAGCTATGAACACACAGGAGGTTACTGAGTGTGAAAGAATATAAGAAAAACATTATTAAGGAGTGAAAGCAATAAAAGAACAGAATTTAAGAGGGCAGAGGATAATGATTTAAATTTTTGAAGATCAAACTTGGCCGGAAAGCAAAAAGACAGAAAAGAGTTCCAGAAGTGAAAAGTGCAAGAAAAGAAACTGTCAGCATAGAACTTACAGTTACATCAACTGTAAAAATATGAAATCTTGCCACATATCTAGTAATGTGCTTAATTTATAGAAGATAGTTCATCAGAAAATTTACCATGAAAGTATTTATAGATAAGCATAGGGAAGCTACTTTACAATATTAGGAAAGTGACTGAAGTCAAGATGCCAGGTCAGGACCAGTTGAAATTTTATCAAGGATCTCTAAATATATAGCAGGAGCACCAGACCATATGTGGCACTGTGGCAGCAATATTCAATGCATTAACGAATGGTAGACTTGTATGTATGTAAGATATTCTAGTGATAAAAATTGTTTAGCATGACACAAGGAACCAAATTTCCTCGCAGCAGACTGAGCATTTGATTTGATATAATCTTTCCACTTCATGTCATTGGAAAACGTTAGCCCAAGAAGATGCAACAAGTCCCTCTCCTGAAGGCTAGCACCAGCCATGCTGTTGAAAAGCAGAAAAGCTTCTCTCGGGTGATTAATAGAGAGAATTTTTGTTTTGGAGCATTTAATCCCTTTCCTGGCAAAGACGTGTATGTACATTTTTGCCGATAGTGTCTTTTGCAGACACTGGCGAATAAACACGTCCAAAACATAACGTTCAAAAACAAGCTCCAGACGTGTTTATATGTCGATCTTGATTTTTTTGATGCCCTTCTGAGCTTGAAATGAGTCCAATTGTCAACTCATACATTTGGTAAAGGTGTTAGCCACTGCTCGGGTACTTCAAGGTGACTCAGTTACTTAGTCTTCCCAAACCAATAAAAACTTTGTCTGAAAATGAAATGTCTTTCCCAAAATAATTGGCGGAAAAGAGGTTAACTAAAGGAAGAACAATCAGAATAAGTGGAGGCGAAATTAGGGTGCAAATTGAAAATGTAAATTAGCAGCACTTAATTACCCCCCCCCCCCACTGGACACGGCTCGGAATCTCCTGACAAAACTGAAAAATGTTTTATCTCCTCTTCACCGAAACTGCACAACAGACATTTAAAAGTTCTGTGCCACAGGTGCTCCTGCAACTCAAGAGGTTCTTGACAAAATCCAAAGAAGGACCTGCAATGTAATCGATCCTGACCTGGCATATCAACTTCAGTTTCTCATTTCCATTTCGATGCACTGGGCAAACTGATTCTGAAACAAAGTCAATAAACTGCAAGAGATCAACAATTTGGGGAGTATATTAACCCCTTACCCAGCGTAGATGTGTATACACAACTTTACCAAAAGCGTCTTTTTCCAGACACGGACAAATAAACACATTCAAAACATAATGTTCAAAAACCAACTACAGACTTGTTTATATGTCAATCTTGATTCTTTTTATGCCCTTCTGAGCTTGAAACAAGTCCAATTGTCAACTCATACGTCTGGTAGAGGTGTTAACCACCGCTCAGGTACTTCACAGTGCCTTAGTTTCTTCAGTTACTTATATTAAAAATAAATAAAAATTTGTCTGAAAATGAAATGTTTTTCCCATAATAATTCGTGAGGAAGAGGTTAAAGATATAAACAGTAGCAGTAGGCTTGTCCATGTTGCGCCTCTGAGAAAATGTTTCATATTTTTTACATTTTGGTCTAATAGAGAAGAAAACCATTTCAATGTAACTAGTAGCCGTCATCCACTATGGATAAAGGCATTAGTCAGATCCAGTGACAGGACCCAAAGAGTTGTGAGTTCAATAGCTGGTTAAGGCAGTGGAAAACTTGGAGAGGTGAATTAATAGGAGATAACTGACATCCATTACACATGTCATGTGGAACTAAAACAGTCTACCCCAGTGAGCGAAATAAAGGATTCAGTTCGACATTCCAACCACACGAAGAAGACCGGAGCATACAATGGCCAAAACGTTGTGATAAATATGGCAACAAAGATAAGGACAATAGTCCGAATAATGTAAATAGTAAACTAATAGAATTGGTAGAATTCTGGAATACTGTATAAAAAAATGTATTTAGTAACACTTCTTGTTTAATTTTATATTTATTTTTATTCGTTTAAACCATGCTGTTATCATGAGTTGCTTAAAGTTTAGTCAAATTTGAGTGTAACTGGTTACTTATATCTGAGCATGCCTGTATGCTGAGGGGAGGTAGCTAATCCCTGTTGTAGATACCTGCTCAGGCACATTTGTGTTTTTTCAGCACCCATAAAACCAACATGTGGTTTGTACTGTAACTATCTTATATGCATAATTTGATGTCATCAACAGTTTGAACTAAACCAATACGCTCAAACCATCAGTCACGATGACATGTGACTTCATGCTAGCACAACCACTGACAGCTTCAAACCGTTTTGTCTCCCCAATTTCCCTCGCATACTCTGTGGTATGGTTTTCAGGCACTTAACAGTGCTGTGCACTAGAATTGTCTCCCCAGGCCAAGAAGTCACCTACCTGATAAATTGGCCATGCAGATATTCAAACCTTAACCTCATGGTTTAAATACCAACGTTCTAACCACTTAGCCATGTGCCCACTAAATTTGGATATAGTTGCTTATTAGCAAGTTGCTTATATTAAAAAAAAAAAAGAAAGAAAAAAGAAGAAAAAATTGCATAATTCTATCAAAACAACCTCGACTCAATAATGACGGAGGTGGGTAGTCAGAATTCCAAAGTTACTCTTCATATTGACTTCACGTTTCTGAATCAAATTCAAAATCTGCCACTTTCTCC
Organism: Acanthosepion esculentum; assembly: GCA_964036315.1. NCBI lineage: Eukaryota > Metazoa > Mollusca > Cephalopoda > Sepiida > Sepiidae > Acanthosepion > Acanthosepion esculentum. The sequence continues at coordinate 41,455,275 of OZ038511.1, read as the reverse complement.
TGTCTGAGTTTATATAAAAAAAATCAATTTCTGCAGGAATCTTTTCAAAGTAAATGCTACAGCTATTCCCTACCTGCACCTCTACCCGTCGTCATACATAATCAACTCTACGATTGCCTGTTGATATTTGGCTTAGAAACGAAAATGCATCTCAGCCCAATACACAATTACGTATTTCATCTGTTTTTGCATACAGCTTGCTGTTGGGCCAAGCTTTGTTTAGAGAACCTCGATTAGTTTTGGTTGAGCATTGGAGAAATTATTTGTTTACATTCTAAGAATGTTTGATTGATTTTTTTTTTTTTGACTAATAATAGCAAAATATCTTCTGTTTGTCTGCGTACACACAACAAACCAATGCATATACAGTACAGCCAATAGGAATTGGAACCAGACTCTCTGATTAACAATTCTAAATCATTATCCATTACACCATACTGCAAATCTAAGTTTACAGCACCCATCTAGGTACTGACCAGGCTCGACATTGCTTAACTTCAGTGATCATACAGGAGCTGGTGTTTCAATGTGATATGACTGCAAATCCCAAGTCTACATTTTGGTATGTACAAACATGCCAGAATGTTGAAAAATATGAAAGTATAAAAAGAAATTTTTATGGTAAAAATACTAACAATACATTTTTTAAAACAAAAAATATTACCAGCAGTGCATTTTTGAATAAAATATTACCAGCAGTGCATTTTTGAATAAAATATTACCAGCAGTGCATTTTTTAATAAAATATTACCAGCAGTGCATTTTTTAATAAAATATTACCAGCAGTGCATTTTTTAATAAAATATTACCAGCAGTGCATTTTTTAATAAAATATTACCAGCAGTGCATTTTTTAATAAAATATTACCAGCAGTGCATTTTTTAATAAAATATTACCAGCAGTGCATTTTTTAATAAAATATTACCAGCAGTGCATTTTTTAATAAAATATTACCAGCAGTGCATTTTTGAATAAAATATTACCAGCAGTGCATTTTTGAATAAAATATTACCAGCAGTGCATTTTTGAATAAAATATTACCAGCAGTGCATTTTTTAATAAAATATTACCAGCAGTGCATTTTTTAATAAAATATTACCAGCAGTGCATTTTTTAATAAAATATTACCAGCAGTGCATTTTTTAATAAAATATTACCAGCAGTGCATTTTTTAATAAAATATTACAAGCAATACTCTCGACAAAAACCCTCTTTACAAAAATACATCCATGAAACCTGATCTATATACTGATTTCATACAAATATTTTATTAATATGAACTTATCCTAAAAATCTTATTAGCATTAAATTGAGGCTGATATGCTAGAAAAACAAAATAAACCATAAACCAAAATATTGACCAAATTTGATTGCCTAGAAGATCCCTTCTATGTTTGCATTTATTATATTTTCTGTTTGTGTACATGCAATAATCCTATATATATATATATATATATATATATATATATATATATATATATATATCTCCCCAACGGTTTAAGTGTAGCGTCAATCGACATCTCCAGTTGCCTTGATCTATCCACTTCCCTTCTCCACATCCTTTCATTTTTCATTCCTATCTGCTCTCGCTCCGGATCTTTTGTGGCCCCCTTGCCTTGATCGACCCACTGTCTTTCTCTTTCTCCACATCCCCTCCCTTGCCACTTCTATCTGCTCTTCCTCCAACCCTTCTTTAACCCCTTGCATGATAGTGGCCTCCGGCCTTGCTTGGGGTGATATGATTAAAAAAAAAATTTTTTAAAATATATATATATATATATATATATATATATATATATATATATTAAGCCAAACATTCATACAAAAAGCAGATAATGAAGTTAATGATATGACAAGAATCACTCTCGCAAACAATTTTTAATAATAAAATACATTAACCTCAAATCCGTTAATGAATGGTATGATCCTTGTTTATAAATTCCGATTTTATCAGGTCTTTTTTTACTACTAGCTTTCAATTGTTTCATACAATCATCATCAGGTAGGGAAATAGGTAAGTTTTTTATATCCGGGTAATAACAGGACATCAAAAGAACCTGCACCACATAATTGATATTAAAATAACCGATCCGACGTGTGAATTCCTGATAATAACTGTGACATTACTCGAGTTATTGAGCAATTTAGTTCATGCCACCTTTACTAAAAAAAAACCTACTTCTACAAAAGAATTCTCATATTAATATATTAGTTAAAGAACGCACAATTTTAAAATTTAAAAAATTCAACCTCAGCATCGTGACTGCACGCTTCAAAAGTGTTCTTACAGTTAACAATATCACATTTCTAAAAACACTTCTTTCGGATTACACTTTATCTTTCAATGTCCTGTTATTACCTGGATGTAAAAAACTTACCTATTTCCCTACCTGATGATGATTGCATGAAACAATTGAAAGCTAGTAGTAAAAAAAGACCTGATAAAATCGGAATTTATAAACAAGGATCATACCATTCATTAACGGATTCAAGGTTGATGTATTTTATTATTAAAAATTGTTTGCAAGAGTGATTCTTGCCATATCATTAACTTCATTATCTGCTTTTTGTATGAATGATTCGCATAATATAAATTGAACCTGCACCACATAATTGATATATATATACATATATATATATATATATATATATATATATATATATATATATATATATATATATATATATATATATTAGTACAGTCAATGAATTTACAATTCATTGGTTGGTTGTTTAGCGACATTAACTTCTATGAGTTATTTTAATGCCAAAATCTAAATATTTTGTTCACAATTTAATTTTATTTTTGAAGATAATAATGGCTTAGTGACACAAGTCTTAATAATTAACCCACAGTTGGGGGGAAAAGAGGTGGATTCATACCTTTCTCATGGGTGATTGTGCATAAGATAATGAATCAACTGGAATTGGAAGTCAGTTCTTCAATTAACAATTCCAAGCCATTATTCATTAAACCACCTATAAATCCAAGCTTACAGCACTTGGTATTCCTTTGCGGTCACCCATGTAGGTACTGACTAGGCTCAACATTGCTTATCTTCAGTGATCATACAGGAGCCAGTGTTTCAATGTGACATGCCGGTAAACCACATGTTTACATTTTGGTATGTACAAACTACCGTATATGGCAGAATGTCGACTAAGTTTGATAGCCAAGAAGATACATCATCTGTTTGCATTTAAAATTATATATTATGGAATTACTGGTAGCAATCTCATAATAATAATATTATTCAGATGATGGTAATATTAATAATATTGTTCTGATAATGGTAATAATATTAATATTATTCTGATATCAGTAATATTAATAATATTAATGTTCAGCTATCATTAATAATAATATTAATTTGATAATGCTAATAATAATAATCTGATAAATGTAATCAAAATAATATCTGATAGTATTAATAGTAATATTTATCTGATAATGGTAAGACTAATAATATTATTAATAATAAACAAAATGATTGTTTCTTAATATTAATAATAACATTAATATAGTAATTTTAATAATATGGTAATATTAATTACTGGTAGTAATCTGGTACTAATATTACATATTATGTAATTAGTGGCTGTCTAGAGCATCTAAGTATTAGTTTACTAGATAACTTTCTCTTGGTTGTTGCTATCACAATGTTTCAGCTGTTGTGCCCTTCTTCAGGTGTATGTTGATCAGAGTAACTTTCAGCCTAGTGAATTAAAGCATTGGTTCATGGATTTTGGTGACATAGTGACTAAGTTCTATCCTGAGGCCTGGTAGTACAGACTTAGACTTTATGGAAACATGACGAGCAATAACTGTGCAGTACTAAATAAGAAAAAAAAGAGATATCCCGAGACATCAGCAGTAGAATAAGAACAATCTCCTCCCATATATTAGACAATGGGTTCAGTTCAAAATTCCCTGAATCTTACCCAAATCAACAGACGCCTGAAGAAGGCCAGGCACAATGGCCGAAATGCTATAATAATAAAGACGAGGATATTAGTCCGAATGTAAATAACGACAACTACACATCCTAGAAATTAAAACAGAAATAAAAAAAGAAACAATGTCTGCCAATAGACATAGATGTGTCAACCAGCAAAAACAGTTTTCATAAAAGCTTATGAAAGCTGAAAGTACTCAAAATACATTGGATAATTTATGTTCAAATTTTCCCTGGAAACCAGAAAAACGGTCCAAACTTTAATAGAACAAAATCTTTTTCATTTTCATTCGTTGGTCCTCAACCAAATCTCTGTACATTTAGCACATTTCAGAGTACACAGATACTACACTGATCTTCACAGATACTCTGATCCTAAGGATAAGTATTGAACAATATATTTATTTTCTTTTTTTACTAATATTCAACCCATATTTACCCAAGAGTCACTCAAAGTAGAGGGTTACTGAACGAGGAGGTTGTGTGAGTCGTAAGAAGTGCTATTTTTTGAGAATATGTGGAAAAGATAATGGTTAACCCTAGACTTGAAGAGGTTAATATTCTACTGATTGGAAAAGAGTGCTCTCCGGAGTCATTTCCAAAAAGTAGTAGTTTGTGGGGAAAAAGCTGTCCAAAGGGAACATCTTCCTTACTAATGGAATACAAAGGAAATGGGGATGGTTTAACCCAGTGCATACATCATGGCGGATCTTGTGTAAACAATTCTCTCATATTTATAGGTATTCTCATAAATATAACACTTGGGAGGGTGGATAAATTATTACTATAGTGTTTCTTCAAAGTGTAGCTGATCATGGCTCTCCACAACTTCCTGCCCTTTGTAGCTCAGCAAATTTTGTCTTTTTGCTATTTCTCTTGTTTTTCTGCCAATGATTTACACAAGTTCATTAAGCAAGTTATGTATTATTTTCCTCCAACCCTCTTACCTTTAATATGCCATGTGAGTAACAAATTTTCTAAGCCTCATTAGTTTGTGAAGTCTATAAGTTTCAATTGTCTCTTTCTGATGTTAAGTATGTTTCCTTTTTGTTTCCATTTTTTCCTAAAACTTTGTCAATGTTCACATGTTTAGTCCCTAGTATTTTCAGTATCTTTCTGTAGAAGGATATTTCTATCAATTCAACTCTTATTCATCTTTGAGGACATTGTCCAGCATTCACTGCCATATAGGAGGATTGATATTACATAACAGTTCAGTATTCTTCTCTTTCTTTCTATTGCATGAATTCCCTTCTTCATCTGTGAGAAGACTGTCCATCATTCACTGCCATATAGAAGGATTGATATTACATAACAGTTCAGTATTCTTTTCTTTGCTTCTAACAAGATTTTCCTGTTTCTTAATATATTGCTTAGCTTTTAGAAGGCACTTTTTGCTATCCTAAGGTATCTTTAGATTTCAGTGTCACATTTTCCATTCTCTATTAAAACACTAAATATTTACATTTTTTGTACTTGCTTGATTTTGGTATCTCCAATTTGTAATTTGCCTGTCCGGCTGTTCCTTTGGCTGACAACCATACATTCTCTCTTCTTACTGTTGATGTTTAGTCCTTTTTTTCTCATTTTCCTTTACTACCTCTTTTGTAAGAGTTTCTGTAGCTGTGTCATCTGTATATCTTCATGTTGTTAAGATTGTGGCCACCAATAACGAATCTTGGTAGTACTTACAATTCTCTCAGGGTCATCTCACTGTATAGGTTGAATAAGTTTGGAGAGTAGACAAATCCTTGTCTTATATCTCTTTCTGTTTTTGTATACTTACTGAATTCATTTTCTATCCATATACAGGCAGTTTACTTCCAGTATATTTCTGGATTATTCTAACTGCCTTTCCCAAATATAAAGCTTACCTAGCAGTTGAAGTAGTTCTTTGACATACTTTATGACGAAGATGAAAAAACACAAAATTAGATGATTAATTCACTTACATATCTCTCCTGTTAAGTCATGTAATACAAACTCATTTCTATGTATTTCATATTATTCAATAAATTAATCAAAGTTCAATAGACTTATTTCATTTGACCGCCTACAGAGTTTCATCGATACACTGCTCATTGGGGTCATATGGCCCAATGAATATATTTAATTATTACCAGATATATTTATACTCCACAAAATTAGAGTTTTGATTGATTTGTTTGTTTTTACAATTTATTAACTGTCGTAATGTTGTCTTTGTTTAAAATAACCAAGAATTAGAAAGACCGTAATTAGAGAGAGTATCATAGGAACAGAAATCTAGGTAAGGAAATCAAAGAAAAGGTTTTATTAAATACTCATACATAGAACAGAAAAACGAGTAAATCAACTACTCCTCAAATCCTACTCTAATGTGTCTACTTGCCATATTTATAAGTAGGAGCTATCCATTGTCAAAGTAGTAGGGAAGAGCAGGAAGTATGTGGAGTCCTACTCAACAACATCAATTGTTTGTGGGTTATTTAAAGCCAAACCATTTTGGATTTTAAGAATAAGTCTTTTTGGCAAGTGAATATTACATTAACAGTTTTTTGAGAATGACTATGATTTTTTCCAGATTCAGGATCCACTGTTTAACTTATAGCTGGAGAAAGAATTCATACCTTTCCTGATAGTATTTGTGCATAAGTGAATGTAATGAACCGGACTGGAAGTTGAACTTGCTTCTCCAATTTCTCATCCAAACCCATTATCTAATACACCACCTGCGCACCCACCAGTAATTAGAGATTTCAAGTTTCAATAATTTAGTATTTCCAAGACGAGTAATTGTTAAACTATTGTTTCAAATTATTTTCATCTTGGGTGATTATAGAAACAATGTTTCATCCAAATACCCTCTGACCATCATCAGGTAGCCATTGCTTGACTGATATTTCATTTTTTTTTTTTTATATACTATATCATTTTCTGCAGCTGGAAAAAAAAATCTAATCTACTTTATTTTTCTTATATACCCCAGTAGACTTCTAAAAGAGCTCATCAAGGCACATATATCCCAGTAGTCATCATGAGGTGTACAAGGGGTTGTTGAAAAGTTTTCAGACTATTTAATTTCCAAAACATTTGGCCAAATGTTCATCCTTCAAATCTATACATCAACCATCCATCCTTGCATGGAATATTGTTGTCATATATGGTCTGGTGCTCCCACTGTAGGTCTCGAGGTCCTCGACAAAGTCCAGAGACAAATATGCAATATGATAGGCCCTGACCAGGCATCTAGTCCACAATCACTTTCCCACAGATGTGCTGTGGCTTCCCTCTGTCTCTTCTACAAGTATTTTTATGGCAACTGTTCTGACAAGCTACTTTCACTGGTTCCCAGACTGCATGAATTTAAGCAAGCTACCAGGCTGGCATCTCGGTCCCACCCTTTCACTGTCAAAACGATTAAATGTAACTGTCTCTTCTACTCTAACAGCTTCTTCTCCCATACTTCCCATCTGTGGAACTCCCTTCCCCTTACTTGCTTTCCCGATGATTATAATCTTCAAATATTCAAGTGTAATGTCAATCGACATCTGACACCCTGAGCTTTATCCCCATCCTCCTCTGTATTCTTTCCTCAAACACGCCTCTTTACTCTTGTTCTCAATCCTCTGTAACCCCTTGCATGCCAGTGGCACTCTTGTCTTGCTTGGGGTGAATTGCTTTAAAAAAAAAAAAAAAAAACTTTTTAAATCCCTTTATTTTGCTGAGAATGTGGCAGACATGATGAGGCAGAACCTGGGACAAGCACAACTGGTTGCGACTTGCCTTGTCCCCGCCAAAAAAAGCCTGTATTTGCTTAGCATGTAAAGCTACTGCAGTTGAAATGAAGGAGAAAAAAAGCACTTACCACTCTGCCGTAATCCGTCCTCGGCCAGATAACGTAAAAGAATAAGGGGCGACTTGCATTACCTTTTTATGCAATGAATATGCAATGCATTATGGGACAGAGACGCAATGAATTATGGGATCGCATGAAGACGCAAGGGATTATGGGTATATGGACAAATATAAAAGCAACTAGTTTTTCCCAGTGGGGATGCTTGGAGCGACGTTCACGGCTGGCGACTGGAAAAGTCTGTTTGCGCGATTTTGAGACAGAACTCAAGAAGGAATGACTAGAGGTTGGAATACCAGTTGGGAGAGCTCGAATTTACTCGCTGGTTGCTGTTTTCTTTTTATTTCACCACAGAGAACTTTTCGGCAACCTCCTTGTATATGTACCAGAAGTCTGGAGAGGATTAAAGAAAAAAGGATTGTGATTGGTCTTTCTCAAGGTCGGCATTGAGTATAACAGCTTCTTACTGCCACTACCTGAGCAAGTAAAGTAATTATTTGAGAGAAGTTTGTTCAGACACTAAGTAACACACTTTTTTTCTGTCAACCATTATGCCATTCTAGTAACAAGACATTTCAGCCAAGATATTTGTTGATGAGAGAGTACAGGGAAAACAGATTCATGCCTGTATCAGAGACATTTGTGCAAAGAGAATATAAACAGGCTGAGCTAGTAGAGTGTTCCATGTTAACAAACTACTGTGTCATACTGTACTTCAATAAGAAAAATATAATGATGAAATAAAAGTATTAAATGCCACACTAACAAATAAATGATAGAGGAAGCCCCCATCAATATTAGAAAGAACAATAACAGTGGACTTAAGAAATCTATTCTCCTGATAAATTGTTTTAAGAGAAAGATTATATAATTTTCAACTGAAAATAGCACTGAAGGCTCGGTCAATGAATGTCAAATGTTTTCTTGTAAGGAAATGGCTAATATTAACATTACTATTAGAAATGAGAAAAATCGCCTGAAGAAGTACAATCATAGTATTGAAACATGAAAGCTTTTGTGTAGCAATTTCAATGTTTTTATTATAATCTCTTATCATATATATATATATATATATATATATATATATAAGTAGAAGTTCCGACTGACGCAAATTCAGTCGGGTTTCGATCCTAGCTAGAGGCAACCGGACGTCTGGCCACACTGATGAGCTGTGAAACAGCGAAACAGTCTGTCTGTGGATGACAAAAATATTGGCTCCTGAAAAATTAATTTCGGTTGAGCTCTTTGGTTTGAGGTGTGAGTTTTTAAACGGTGAATATTTAAGCTAATATTGCACGACTCTTCGGCAGAATTGAGTCACTGTCACTTACTGTGTGTTTATCTAAATCTAAAAATAAACATGCTAAAATTCACCTCCATTCCTGTCGTGCACTGACGGCTTAGTGGTAGAAGTTCCGACTGACGCAAATTCAGTCGGGTTTCGATCCTAGCTAGAGGCAACCGGACGTCTAGCCACACTGATGAGCTGTGAAACAGCGAAACAGTCTGTCTGTGGATGACAAATATATATATGTATGTAAATTACTATGGCTACAAGTACTTGTATTGAAGAATTTTTGCCAGTATTAGTGAATGCTTTATTGCAACCAGATCAATTTCCTGTCTCTTCAACCCAAACCACAGAACTACTCTTAGATATTCCACGCCCACACCACCTGCTTTCAATTGATGTAAGTATACATATTTCTTATCTTGGCTAATTCATTCGTTGAAATGTTTTTATTTTATTTTTTTGTGTTGCGTATTGATGTTTCATCATCGTATTTTTGTATCAACTCTGTTTTCATGTGTTTTCTATGTTTTTAAAAAAAATTTTTTAAAATAAAAAATTTTGTAAACTTAAATAGCGTCTCCCTGTTTTGGGGATATCATTTATTGTAGGTTAATCTTTTATCCAAACCGCTAGAAAACTGGTCCCCCCCCACACACATATATATATATAGCATAATGAGAAGCCACGTATACTTTCTTAATATGTATAAAATATAGAAAAAACAACTGAAAAGTTGCAAATTAAAAAAATTGAATGTTTTTTTTGTGAAAGTATTTATTTATATTCTTTTATATATATATATATATATATATATATATATATTTGATATTTCAGATCGGCCCTGATCTTTCATCAGAAATGACTGTTTTCAGAAGTTTGTTTACATTAAGTAGCGCCCGTCGCGAGACGCGGACATCACGTGATATGGAATGCAACTGTGTTTGAATATTTCTAACGTAAATCTAACTGTAGTAATATTTTAGATGTTTAAAAATTATTTTAACTATATCTAAAAAAAATATTTCAATAGTTAAACAAAAGATATATATATATATATATATATATATATATATATATATATAATGTAGACATAGAAATCAACACTGCAGGGTGAGTATCAGTTGCACACCTTAAGCAATCATCAAACCTAGTATGATTACCACTTTAGGCACAAAACTGAATCACCAAACAGTATTGATTTCCATATCCACAATGTTTCTATCTACAAATGCTCTACACCCAATATTAAATATTTCCTCAATTAATATTATAAATTTTAAACTATTACACAAACACACACACATATATATATATATATATATATATATATATATATATAGGATGCGATGGTTAAATTGTCTCTATTTTATATTTTTAATTTCATGCATGCATGTTGCTTGTTTTTGATTTTGTTGACTGCACAGTATAGTAGGGTCAGTTGGGCACCATCTGTAAGAAAATGTGTACCATGATGCAATTCACTCCACCAGAAATTTGCAAACAGCTTGCTGTACTGCTTGATTTGGGTGTCAATCTTAGGACAGTGCAGAGGATTCTGAAAGAGTTGGATGAGTCTAATGGTGATTACGAAGGTGCTTGGAGTGATCACTAGTGACAGCAACATTATGCATATCACACTGTGTGTGTGTGTGTATGTATATATATATATATATATATATATATATATATATATGTATGTATGTATGTATGTATTTTCCCCTCTGATCCCAGTAAAAATGAAACTAATTATATACTATACTAAATTTAACCCAACCAACTTAATCATATGTAATAACTCTCTTCTATCAACTACTGTTTTGGAAAAGAACATTGTATTTCAGTTTAAATGTCCTTTGAGAGATTGTATCTCTGACAAAAACTAACTACTTATGTTGGCTTGATGACAACAACATTATCAAAACGTTTTACACTCCATTTGTCAGATCACTCCATTTGTTCTATCGCACAACATTTAAAGACATATTTCTGTTCACCTTCTCAATACAGGAAAGTACTTGTTGTCAACACCAATATACTACACTATGAAAATAATAGATAAAAACTTCAAATTCTCAAGGCCCTCTATATCAAAAGCAACTAACCAACACTCAACAAAATTTATTGTGAGTGTAGTAGCAATGTTTTAAAATGCATTTGAGTTGACTAACATTTAACACCACGTTACATTTTATCATCTCTGGTTACCCCCCCCCCCCCCGCATTGTGAATACTTGTTTGCAAAACACTGTAAGCACAACGGTTAATTTTAAAATAATTATAACACAAAAAAAATAAATCACCATCACAACAATTACAGTTACATTAAATTTGTCTTCACAATTCACTCCCAAGGATGATCTTAGAGAAGATCGAAAGTATTTGGGTTAACAAAAACTATGGCACCTTCCCCGATGAATTTCAACTTAACATTAAGAAAATAATTAGAGAATTAAAAAGGATTATTATAAAAATATACGTCTATATTATTTAAAGAAACTTGCTTGAATATATATATGTGTGTGTGTGTGTGTGTGTTTACCAATTTTGTAATTTCATATATAATGTTCTATTTCTTCTGTCAATGCACTTAATTCAGTTGTGAACATTAACCTTTCAAGTATGTACATCAATAAGTCTGCACTCTAATGATGAACAGAAAGTATTTATTTTACACAGCAATTATTTATTTTTCAACATGTCAATGCACTTAATTCAGTACAAAATAGTAACCAAACATTGAGTGAAAATTTCAGATCAAAATTCTTCTAAAAATGAATCATGTTGAGGATTTATATCTATTCCCTCGTATTTGAATCGAATACTAATATACTCATTGAATATGATTCATATCTCCCACTGCAAAAAACATTTAAAAGTAATGAAAGCTGTTATAAAAAAAAAAAGACCGATCCTTAATAACATTAATTATGAACATGGCCACAATGTACTAGCCATATTTGGAAATTAAAAATACATCTACTTTCAGCAACTTTTATTTTGTTTACAACA
>OZ038511.1:41423181-41438181 GCA_964036315.1 Acanthosepion esculentum | reverse complement strand
TGGTGCCACATGTTTCAGCCAAAAAAATGTCTATAAATGGGCTAAATTGTTTAAAGAAGGACGGAGCAGTGTTGATGAAGACAAGCCTGGGAGGCCTACAGAAGTAATCGAATCAGTCAATGACCTCATTCAGTCTGACAGAAGGGTGACAGTGGATGACATTGCAAGGACTTTGAGCTTATCTGTTGGGACAAACGCAGGGGTCATCAGTCAGAAGGAGTCATCTTGCATCATGACAACGCAAGGCCTCACACAGCAGCCCAAACGGTGCAGACCATCAACGAGCTGGGCTGGGAACTGCTCCCTCATCTCCCCTTACAGCCCAGACCTTGCCCCTTCAGACTTTCACCTGTTTGGTCCCTTGAAAGTGTTAACGAGAGGCACGAAGTTTAAAAGTGACAATGAAGTCAAAAGTGTTGTGAGCGACTGGCTAAGACATCAGTCCAAAGATTTTTACGCTGAGAGAATACGGAAGCTTGTGCACAGATGGAAAAAGTGTGTGACAGTGCTGGGAGACTACATTGAAAAGAAAAAAAAGTAAGCTTCTATCTGTATTAGAAGTCCTTATACCAAAAAATTCACCTTATTTATTGAATGACCCTCGTATGTTTTTATATATATATATATATATATATATATGAATTGGGATCAAATATAGAAATGTATTAAAATTCGACTGATAGGATAAGGAACAAACAGGAAACATTTATAAATTTGACATGTTCCACTTTTATTTAAACTTCATCAGAAAATGGAATATAGAGAAGAAAAGAAAATTTTGGTATTTTTATTTTTGTGTTGTTTTTCATTGGTTAAATAGACCTCGTGTATGTCTTGTCTGATAGCGTTTGTGCAACATAATTTTAATTTGTCTATGCAGGATGAAAAACAAAATTGTGGATAAACTGTCCAAAGTTCATATTTTCTTTTCCAATTTTCAAATAAGTTTTACATCCAAGACAAAATTGTGGATAAAATGGTCAAGTTTCATGTTGATTTGAATGTACAACAAATTATTTGAAAATTAGAAAAATAAAATAAAAAAAAATTAGACAGTCCTTATCAGTTAACAAGGTTCATACATATTATAAAAATATAGTTTTAAGATTTTTTTTTTTAAGCTTTTCACCCCAGGCAAGGCTGGAAGTCACTAGCACACAAGGGGTTACAGAGGATTTGGAGTGAGAGCAAATAGGAGTGTTAGAGGAAAGGATGTAAAGGATAGAGGATAGATCAAGGCAGCTGGAGATGTCGATTGATGTTACACTTGAATAGTTGGAGATCATAATCATCAGGGAAACAGGAATGAGGAAGGGAGTTCCATAGGCGTGAGGTGCGAGATATGAAGCTATTGGAGTAGAAGAGACGTCTACATTTAACAGTTTCAACAGTGAAAGGGTGGGAACGGGATGCCAGCCTCGTAGGACGCTTGAATCCATGGAGCCTGGGAACCAGCGATAGCAGCTCATCAGAGCAATTACCATGGAAGTATTTATAAAAGAGACAGAGAGAGGCGACGGTGCGTCTGTGAGAGAGAGACTGCAGATGAGACGCCAGATCAGGGCCAATTACATTGTATACCCGTCTCTGGATCTTATCAAGAACCTTGAGGCAAACAGAAGCAGGGATAGAATGTATATAATATAAGAGTGTACACTGAGGTGAACACAGAGTGGCGACCATCTGTTTCATGCTTAAATGCAATCTTCAGGCCCTGTCCTGACTTCAGTGCCTACTTTTATATTTTATGCTCTATCCTGGATATTGAGGACTTGAACCAAAAATATGGTATGACAAAACTATATTTTTTGTCATATATATATAAGGAAAATAGGAAAACAGTAGTTTTAGCTGATGTGTTTCGTCCAGTGGACTTTTTTAAAGGCAAAAAATGAAAAAGCCTTGAAAAAGTCTACATTGGACAAAATGTGTTGGCTAAAACTACAGTTTTCCTATTGTCTTTTTCCTTAATACATATATATATGTGTATGTGTGTGTGTATGTCCAATGTAAACTTTTTCAAGGCTTTTTCATTGCCTTAAAAAAGTCCACGTGGCCAAAAAGTGTCAGCTAAAACTACAATTTTCCTATAAGTCTTTTTCCTTAATACAGTCTTTTTCTAAGTCTGTCTATATTTCGGAGATGAGGTATTATGTACAGTATTTACATTGGTCGGATTATTGTCCTCATCTTTGTCGCCATATTTGTCACAACGTTTCGGCCATTGTACGCTCCGGCCTTCTTCAGGTGGTTGGAATTTGACCATATGTTTGTCCTCAAGGACACATGGCACAGTGGATAAAGGCATTGGTTAGATCCAGTGACAGACCCAAAGAGTGTGAGTTCAATACCCGGTTAAGGCAGTGGAGAACTTTCAGAGGGAAAATTAGCAGGAGATAACTGATAACTGACAACCATCAAATATGGCTCGTGGAACTAGAACAGTCTACCCCAGTGATCGAAAGAAAGGGTTCAGTTCGAAATTCCAACCACCTGAAGAAGGCCGGAGCGTACAACGGCCGAAACGTGACAAATATGGCGACAAAGATGAGGACAATAGTCTGACTAATGTAAATACAGTCTTTTTCTAGAGGTTAATTCTGAGAAATTTACATACACACACACACATATGTATGTGTGTGTGTTAGGAAATTAATGACAAAGTGGTAAGAACTAATTTTCCTAACCTTGTTTTAGTATATAAAAATTTATATATCATTTTTTCTCAATCGATCATACCTGCTCGTAAAATATATCTTAACGTAATCATTAAGCTTTTCAGAGCAAAGATCGAAGTCGTCTTCGCAACAAAGTGATTTGAAGTCAAGGTTATCTGTATGTGGAGGATAAACATATATGTATATGTATATTCATATATAGTTTCAAGGTATGCTATATTTACGGGTAAAAGTGCTCATTATCGAGGATAGAGCGAATGTAAATATAAAAGTGGACACTGAAGGCCTGAAGATTGCATTCAAACATGAAACAGATTGTTGCTACTCAGTATTGTGTGTGTGTGTGTATATATATATATGTGTGTGTGTGTGTGTGTGTGTGCATGTAATATACTTGTTGATAGATTGCTGCAAATAATCAGATCCTTTTCAGATCTTCTAACTTTAAAACCTGCGAGAACAGTGAATGCTGCAGACAGAGATAATTCTGAAATGGTGGGTTTGCATTTAGACTAAGGCCCAATTGATTTTTTGATAATCAATTGCACACACAGAATTTTTATCTGGACTTATAACTGAACATCTCAGAAATATCTTGGGCATGTATGCATACATATTGAGAGAAGATTCAAACACACAGTACATTTTTATAGTCAATTTTATGAAAAGATATCGGTCTAGTTTTTTTATACTAATGATATTTGATATTAAGAAAAAAAAAAAGTAGAAAAGATCTTTCTAAACTGAAATATGTAGCACAAAAGACAGAAATCCAGAATAAAAAGAAATGCATTTAATAAGACAGTTTAGGCTACGTCTTTGTTGGAAATTATTTTCAGTGCATATCAGTTTTTTGTAGCATAATGACTTAATATATTGATTAAGTTTTTTTTTGTTTTTTTTGGTATTATAGATTTAAAGTCAATTGATTGTAATTGCATTTTCGTAAATTTCAGTTTACTTAAATAGGATGTTGCAGAGTAATTCATATTTAAATAGTCGCTTTTAGTAGTCTGTAGGTATACAAGCTACAGAATCAGATTTATTACAAAAATTTACAATGAAATTAATTATAAGTTGTCTTATTTATTCATCTGTTGCCATTTTCCTTAATATTTAGCAAGTGTCAAGTCAAATTTATCATGATTAATGAAGTATCTTTCTCAATACCTCTCAAGTAATTACAAGTTTTAGTCATTATATTTGTGCAAATTGCGAGCACATGACCATAAAGATCATCTATAATGATATTTATCCTTATTAGTACAGTGAACACTATTTACATTATTTGGACTATTGTCCTCATCTTTGTCACCATGTTTATCACAACGTTTCGGCCGTTGTATGCTCCAGCCTTCTTCAGGTGGTTGGAATGTCGAACTGAACACTTTAGATGTCAGTTATCAGTTATCTCCTATTAATTCACCTCTCCAAGTTCTCCACTGCCTTAACCAGGTATTGAACTCACACTCTTTGGTCAAGGACACGTGGCACAGTAGATAAAGGTGTTAGTTAGATCCAGTGACAGGACCAAAAGAGTGTGAGTTCAATACCTGGTTAAGGCAGTGGAGAACTTTCAGAGGGGAATTAACAGGTGATAACTGACATCCATTAGACATGGCATGTGGAACTAGAACAGTCTACCCCAGTGAGTGAAATAAAGGGCTCAGTTTGACATTCCAACCACCAGAAGAAGGCTGGAGCATACAACGGCCGAAACGTTGTGATAAACATGGCGACAAAGATGAGGACAATAGTCCGAATAATGTAAATAGTGTACATAATACCTCATCACAGAAATATAAGTACAGTGAAGTCATTGAAAAGACCACAAAATGTTTTTCACTAATATTTAGCAAGTGGCAAGTCAAATTTTTATGATTAGTCAAGTAGATCTCTGAATGCCTCATTCAGGTAACTATTGAGTTGGTGCATAATTATCAGGCGTTTTTTGTAGGCAAATTATTTGTTAATAAAAATTGCTGTTTTGTTTACTTTTTTTAATAAAGCAAATGAGAAGCAGTTATTGAAGTAGATGGTGACTATGCTCTGGAATAATCATTTAAAAATGTTATTGTTGAATTGTCATTTCTTTTTTTATAATAAATATTATTTTAAAAAACGCCTGATAATTATGCACCAATCCAATACAAGGAGTTTCTTGTTTTAGTCATAATATTTGTAAATTATAAGCACTTGACCATATGTTTGTTTGTTTAGTGACATATCAACTCCTTATGGGTCATTTAATGATGAAATTTAATTTTCTTGAGAGCATAAGTAATTTCTTTTACAAAAATGTAATGCTGGTAATTTTTTATTTTTATTTCTTTTTTTTACAAAAATGCATTGCTGGCAATTTTTAAAGAAAATTAAAAATTAAATGATATATCAGTAATATTTTAAATGGTGTGTTTTAAAAAACCTACAATATTAATGTTGTCATTTTGTGAATATCCTTATCACAAGGGATGTCTGGTTTTGGTCATAATATTCAATTAAACATCAACTGCAAGAAGAGAAAAAGCACGAGTGCTAGCAAAAGGATAAGTCCAAAGTGCAAATTGAAGATTCCAAAATCAAACAAGTACAGAAATTTAAATATCTAGGAAGTGTTTTAACAGAGCACGGAAAGTGCAACACTGAAATCTAAAGGCGTATTGGAAGAGCCAAAGGTGCGTAAATATCAACTAAAATTAACTGTAAAGAAAAAAGACAAAATATCAAGGTAGAATGAACTCTCAAGATTTGGTTAACAATCTGTTTGAGAGAAAGAACTCTCAAGCTTTGGCTAGCAATCCGTCTGAGAGAAAGAACTCTCAAGCTTTGGCTAGCAATCCGTCTGAGAGAAAGAACTCTCAAGCTTTGGCTAGCAATCCGTCTGAGAGAAAGAACTCTCAAGCTTTGGCTAGCAATCCGTCTGAGAGAAAGAACTCTCAAGCTTTGGCTAGCAATCCGTCTGAGAGAAAGAACTCTCAAGCTTTGGCTAGCAATCCGTCTGAGAGAAAGAACTCTCAAGCTTTGGCTAGCAATCCGTCTGAGAGAAAGAACTCTCAAGCTTTGGCTAGCAATCCGTCTGAGAGAAAGAACTCTCAAGCTTTGGCTAGCAATCCGTCTGAGAGAAAGAACTCTCAAGCTTTGGCTAGCAATCCGTCTGAGAGAAAGAACTCTCAAGCTTTGGCTAGCAATCCGTCTGAGAGAAAGAACTCTCAAGCTTTGGCTAGCAATCCGTCTGAGAGAAAGAACTCTCAAGCTTTGGCTAGCAATCCGTCTGAGAGAAAGAACTCTCAAGCTTTGGCTAGCAATCCGTCTGAGAGAAAGAACTCTCAAGCTTTGGCTAGCAATCCGTCTGAGAGAAAGAACTCTCAAGCTTTGGCTAGCAATCCGTCTGATAGAAAGAACTCTCAAGCTTTGGCTAGCAATCCGTCTGAGAGAAAGAACTCTCAAGCTTTGGCTAGCAATCCGTCTGAGAGAAAGAACTCTCAAGCTTTGGCTAGCAATCCGTCTGAGAGAAAGAACTCTCAAGCTTTGGCTAGCAATCCGTCTGAGAGAAAGAACTCTCAAGCTTTGGCTAGCAATCCGTCTGAGAGAAAGAACTCTCAAGCTTTGGCTAGCAATCCGTCTGAGAGAAAGAACTCTCAAGCTTTGGTTAGCAATCAGTCTAAGAGCTAAATTCCAAACCATGAAGAAAGTAACAAACTACTCCACAATCTTTTTTCAGCTTTATTCTGTAAAAACCGAAATAAGCACTGAATACAATCTATAATTAAATTAAGAATTAAATTATTTTTTCGACCCCAAACAAGGCAGTAAAGCCACTAAGACACAAGAGGTTACAGGGTGTGAAGGAATTAGGAAGAGAAAAGAGTAATCTGAAGGATTAACATTGCATTTAATTTTTTGCAGATTAAATTTGGTTAGAAAACATGGAGCCAAAAGGGAGTTCCACAAGTTAGAAGTGTGATAAAAGAAACTGTTAGCATAGAATTTAGGGTTACATCTAGCCAGCTTAACTGTAAATTGATGAGACCTCAATGCCATTCTAGTACAGTGCTTAAATTCAAAAAGTCTAGGTACAATAGAGGAAAACTGATCCCAAAAATTACCATGAAAGTATTTATAGAAAGGGCACAGGGAGACAAGTTTATGACAGTGAGGAGGTGGCTGAAACTGAACTGCCGGATCAGGACTAATAATATTACTGATTCTTCTTTAGATTTTATCAAGAAGCTCAACATAAATGAACGGCAGCAATATCCTAAGCATGGGTGAATGGTAGACATAGATATGTATAACAAATTCTATTTTAAATGGTCTGTTTCAAAAACCCACAATATTAAGTTAGTGACGATGTGCCACTGATGGAGGGTTAAGATAGAACACATTATACTGCTGCTCTTGGGAATGGCATAAATTTAACATTTTGTCACTGAATCAAAAGATTAAGGAAATTGAAGAAACGGTTCAGTGAAACTGTGTAAATATTGTAAACTGTTTGGGACCCCTGGAGTCTCATCATGAGCATAATGACTGTAATGTCTATCCTTATTAACTCTTTGTTAGTATTTTGTGGTGTTTGAACTCCCCCTCTCAAAATGTTTTTTTTCTTAATATTTAGCAAATGGCATGCTAAATTATCATGATTAATCAAGTAGCTTTTTGAATACCTCTGTCAAGTGTTAAGAAAATCTATTTTTATGAATTAAACTTCTTAGAGTTATGGGTCATTTGTTGTGGCCGGATGACCGTACAAGTAGAGGTCTTTCAACCTGGTGTTTGTTTGTTGGCATCAAAATTAAGTGGGTTGGCTGGCAAAGTCAGTTGTTACAGAAATCTGCTTCAGAGCAGTCTGCTTACAACTGTTTGCTGAACTGACATGCAAACTATACCACAAAAACCCAGCCACTTCTGATTGAAGCTATTTTGAAGTATTACTAAATTCTTGCCAGTAAGTCTTTATGATTTTTTTCCTTTTTAGCCACTGACCATAATCACTAAAACTATAATAAAACTTTTTTTTTTGTTTACTATAAAACTTAGTTAGCCTTCTGTCATTTCCTTTACTTACTCTTTATCTTGTTTCTTTTGTTGCACACATGACACAAGTTACTGCAAAGAGTTTCTGGTTTTAGTCATAATATATGTGTAAATTACAAGTACATGACCGTAACAAAGAATGTCTAATAACTGTGGCAGAAATACATGCAAATATTACAGTAGCCTTTTTTGTGCATTGTTTAGAATGTGAAAAATGTCTGAAAAGAAGTCAGATTGATCAAAAATTATTTTAAAAGATCATATATAAAAATATTATTTTTATTACTGTTAGTCTTTGGTGCAATAATAAATGTTTAATCATCTAAGTTGTTTTTTGGTACACATTCTTTTGAGAGAAGTGTATTTTTAAGGCGGCCAGATGTTTGTTATATATGTATATCTTTTTAGGCTCAGCAGTTAAAAACTGCCAAAATTGTTAAGGATCCATTTCAAGTTTATGTAAAATTATTTTTTTGTACTTTTTGGCCAGCGAGTGACAATCTCAAGCTCTTATGAAAACTTGGATGAACCTTTTGTGAACCTCTTCTCATTTTTTTTTTTTTTTGCATAAACAGAACTCAGTCAGTAGATAAGGACAGAAGGTTTTTGATATCAAGTAAAAACAGTATTTATATTAGTCGGACTATTGTCCTCATCTTTGTCGCCATATTTGTCACAACGTTTCGGCCGGAATTTCGAACTGAACCCTTTATTTTGATCACTGAGGTAGACTGTTCTAGTTCCACGAGCCATGTTTGATGGATGTCAGTTATCAGTTATCTCCTGCTAATTTTCCCTCTGAAAGTTCTCCACTGCCTTAACCGGGTATTGAACTCACTCTTTGGGTCTGTCACTGGATCTAACCAACGCCTTTATCCACTGTGCCATGTGTCATCTTGGTATGAATTTCTAGGTATTAAAAACCTAATGTTTTTCAGCATCATTTTTTACCAGTACTCATATTGCAAATTTGCTGTTATCATTGCATGTTTTTACCAGATCTCATATTGCAACTTTTTGTTGTCATTGCTTTTCTCTGGCACTCCTTATTACTGGTTCCCATATTGTATTTATTTCTATGCTGGGTCGACTCAGGAGATTTTTGTGGCCTAGCATATGTGCTGATTCCTTAAGTTTACGAATTTTCCAGTGGTGTTCCCTGTCTATGATCTCAACATGATCCCACAGGGGACGGTGATCTCCCTTCTCTCTCCATATGTGGTCAGCCACGCCTGATTTTTCTACTTCCCCTTACAGCTTTCTGGTGTTCTTGAAGCCTTACCTTGAGGGGGCGGCCTGTCTCTCCTTTATATTCCTTTCCGCAGCTGCACGGGATAGCGTACACACAGTCTTTAGTCATGTTCTCCTCTATGGGGGGGGGTCTCACTCGAGAGAGATATTTACGAAGTGTTGTCACGCTTTTGAAGGTTGTCCTGATGTTATATGGACTGCAGATCCTTTGTATTTTCTCTGATAACCCCTTCACATAAGGCAGGCAGACTGTTTTCTGAGTGTTGTTGTTGTCCTCCTCCTCCTCCTCCTCCTCCTCTTGTACCCCCCTATCCCAGTTTTGGGGGGGCTACTGCCATGTACCCAGGGTAGTTGTTACGTTGTAGGGTACTACTTATACTGACCAATTCCTTATCTAACGTCTCTGGGTCGCCATCAAACATGGCTCGTGGAACTAGAACAGTCTACCCCAGTGATCGAAATAAAGGGTTCAATTCAAAATTCCAACCACCTGAAGAAGGCCGGAGTGTACAACGGCCGAAACGTTGTGACAAATATGGCGACAAAGATGAGGACAATAGTCCGACTAATGTAAATACTGTACATAATACCTCATCTCAGAAATATAGACAGACCAAGTAAGAACAGTTAGAAGGAAATTGGCATCAAGGAAGAGAAGGCACCTGACCTCAACAAGAAAAAAAGCATTCTGATGAGAAGGCAGAAAGTTACAAGCCAGTTACAGAAACTAAAGAATTTTGAAGTTCAAGTGAAAATTCTCCTGCAGTTGGACAACATCTTGTTCTGGAATTGTCATCATTGGCCGACTGAACTTGCTTTGTTTCAACTATTGTTTCCCTTAGATTGAACTTACCATTTCTTTTTATACTATAATCTATTTCAGTGTTATTTTACAATTCAATTCTCTACGTAAAAGAGAATTCAAAGAAATTTTCTCAAGCACCTGTGAATATAAAAAAAGACATTTCTAAGATTGTCATATGTCCCAGAGATGCTTGTGGGACAAGTAAATGTAGGGGTTTTCATTTTTTCTGAAAGGTAGTTGCACCATTGTTTTGCTGCTTTCTTGAATACGCTCTCTCTTTGACTTCTTCAAAATTGAATCCTTTTTTGCACTTTTGATGGCTATCCATTTTTTGGCAATATATCTCAAAGTGTTATCCTACTTTAATTATTTATACGGTGCACAAAAGGAAATTTTTAAGCAAGAATCTTATGTAAATTTTTTGTATTTTTTTTCTTTTTCTGTATACTGTAATAAATGTTTGTTCTTTAAAATTTTACACAATGGTTTGACTTTTGATTGCACCTTATACAATTTTCTATTCCTACCAACTAGGTTTTGTGTTTGGCACAAGAATCTAGATTTTGTAGGGCGTTGGAATTTTTATACATATTTGTTGAAACTTGACTAATGCATGGAATAATAATGCAACACAAAATGTACTTAGAACAAAATGTATTGAAACAAGAAAGTGTACACAATATTTACATATAGTCTTTTGTATATTCCTGGGAAGACCGTTCCTGGAGAATGTGTTGACTAAGTAGCAGTTGGGCAGAGTTTCTAATTGAATCTCTTGATTCGCCTCTCTTGTCTTCCCGGTACCAACCATATTTATATCGTCGGTACTCCACTATGCAAATTAGGTGGATCCTACCACAACAATATTGAAAAATGAAACCTATTTTTTCAGATTTTAATTTTTGAGACTTACAAATTCATTTTTAATATTGGCCTTTTGATTTTTCAAAATTAAGCTTTATTTTTTATTTATCCTACAAAAACCAGAAAGAACAGAGAAGACAATTTCTCGGGCTAATGTTTTCCACTGATATGAAGTGGAAAGATTATATTAAATCAATTACTATAGGTCTGCAGCTAGGAAAGTTGGTTCACTGTGTCATGTGACAATTTTTATTGCCTGAATCTATTTATAACTACCATTCTTTCATGTTTTGAATATTGCTGCCATATCTAGGCTGATGATTCTAATAAACAGGGTGTCCCCAAAAATTTGACATTCCACAGGCCAATAATTTTGGCAATTCCTGTCGAAATAACCTCAAATTTTCACAGAATGTATAGAATCAGATCAAGATTTTATATTTAATGGAAGAGGACAGTACGTGCTTATCTCAATGAGAATCTGCCAGAGAGATAGATCGGACAAGATGATGACAGTTTTTTGATGAAATGGCTGCCGCAGTCACTGGACCCGTCTCCGTGTGATTTCTTTTTATGGGGATATGTGAAGGGACTGGTCTATGTCCTCCCCTCTTCCTGCTAGCATTGATGAACTCAAGCAGAGAATCACTTCCACACTGGATAATGTTACCAGAGACATGCTACAGCGTGTCTGGCAAGAGCTTAACTACTGACTTGACATGTGTTGTGTCACAGGCAGTGCACATAATGAACACTTATGAAATCGGTCCCATAATAAACTTATGATGTTCAACACCCAAACTGTTCAATTTCATTGAGCTAGACTTATTAGTTTTCAAGTTAATTGATTTTAAAATAATGTCAAATTTTTTGGGACAACCCCGTATATATTTAGAGAGTCTTGATAAAATACAAAGAAGAATCTGCAATGTTATTTGTTCTGACCTGTCATCTCAGTTTCAGCCACTTTTCCACCACTGTAACACAGGTTCCCTGTGCCTTTTCTATAAGTATTTTCATGGTAATTGTTATGGGACCTACCTTTAGGGACTAAATAGACTCGTCCTATTACTATATAATTACAATATAATTCATGTGAGTTTGTGTATTATAATACTGGTTTGTCTATGAATTTCTTAGATGAAACACTGTCATTACTACTCATTTTTTACTAGTTTTTCTTTCATCTTATTTTTGTTGCTTTTTATTACAACACTCAGGTAAAAACATTTTAACTTAAGTAATCAATAGGGAACTTCTAAAGCTCCATCTTTATTCCCAAACCAAGTCTCTATTTTCCATGCTATTTAATAATTTATTTTTACTGTTGTTCGCCCAACACAAGACCTAAGAGCCACTCAAGGTAGCAGGATAATGAATGAGGTTATTGAAAGTATATAACAGTTGACTCAAAACTTGAAGGATACTTCCCTGACCACGACAACCATAACAATTGTAGTGATCAGGGATGTCCCCACTGGAACATGTTTGTTTCCTCATTCTACTGATGACTGAACTCATACGTCTTCCAAAACTTCCAGCTATAAAGTAAACCAACCTTTTTCTTTGGTTGTTTCAACTCAGCACAAGGCTGACTTGATTTTGACCATTATAACAATGCTTTTATTTACTTGCCCAAACTCACTTCTGAACTGCTAAAAGAAAACAGACATATTCAAAAGACATTGAGAACTTTGTTTCCTACAGTCATTATAAACTGTCCATAGTAGAAACTCTAGTTTTTTGTTGCTTTTACACTAATTGTCGACATGTGAACATGCACACCTATCATGCACCAAGACACAAACAAATTCCATAGACTAAAATGCTTATTTTGGGCATTATACTCAATGTTTATTGGAATCTTTGAGATGAGGAATTATCAATTATATGCTTTGCTATTTGGACCAGTATTTTCATCTTGGTTGTTATACTCAATAATTTGGTCATTGTACTTTGTACTCTGTTGGAACTGCAATTCTTTAACTCAAACGGAAGTGTTCATTTTGACAACCACAGCACATATGACAAAAATAGACCATAATTTTGTCCACTTCTAGAATACCATGCAACAATACCAGTAATAGTATTGGTTATCAGCCACACAGAGTTTACCAACTATTTTGTGTTAAGAAGAATAACGTGTTTTTGCCTTCCAGTAGCACACCGATACTAATATTAGTATTAGCGTAGCCATTGATACACTAATACTGAATATGAATATAGAAAGACGAAATACGCGAGTGTAATAAACAAAATATTTAATAAGGCAAACAACTTACATACATATATCAAAGAGATTTACATATGTACCAAGATAAATGATTGTTCGTATTGTCCCAAAGGAACGAGGAGGTTTACAGAATGAGAACAAAAAAGTAACATACCAGCTATATGGCCTTTGATAGTCCGCAGATAAGTGAATAGAAATTACTTTTTTCTTTCACTAGGCCATGCACATGTTGACCAGTTTCCACGTGTGGATGCCCTGGTGGTCAGGAAGGTAAAGAGGCCGTTCCTCAAAAAACAGAAGCAAAAACTAAAAGGGACAAAAGAGTTCTCTTCTCTAAAGGGGCCAAACTCCCATGAGCTCAACCCAAGGGAAAACAACTGTGGTCTCCGTACAACAGGATCATAAAACATCTTTTTTGACCAATCAGAAAAAAAAACAAAAAAAACATGAAATTTTCACAGCAGCTGTTTCTGACTCACTATAAAGCCAACACCAATTTCACCCATAAAGGCAGATACAATTTTTTTTAATCTGAAAGATATATAAATTGTCCCTAATATCTTATGTATTATAGATTTGTTTCTCTTATGTGAAAATGTATAAAAAAAAAATAAATAAATTTCTTTTGTTTCCTGTTAACATCTGGGACAGTTTTGATCCAGGAGTTATTTTTAATGGTCTTGTACCCTCTAAAAGCTCCATTTCTTTAACTCAAACAGAAATGCTCACTTTGACAACCACAGCTCATATGACAAAATCAGACGTTCATTTCATCTGGTGCTGTGCACTCATTTCTGCAATACCATCCAAAAAACACCATTGTCATAAAACATCTTTCCTGACCATTCAAAAAAAGCCTACATAGTTCTCATAACATGGTCCTGAGACATTGACTGAGCATAAAGCCAAAGTTGATTTCACCCACAAAGAAATGAGCAGGCTGGCACTAGTGACAGACCCCACCATGCTAGGCAAGCTTAACCAGGCCATCAGCATCAACGCCTAGGTGCTTCCATCAATAGTGATGCCTTCAACCAGCAACAAGACCAGCAGCAGAGACTAACACTTGACTACCACAATGCAATAATTTATGGAATATTTTCTTCTAGGAGCATCTCATTTGATTACATATGTGTATTGACTTTTTCCATATATCTCGACTACTACCTTGGGTTATACATTAAACAAACTCTCAGTCTCCTACAACTGATATATGATACCCCAGTATAACACTAGAGAAAATGGCTTACCTCCAGGATGAAAATAAATTGGTTCGCTGTACAGAGCTAGAGAATCTTTCTCATCAGAATCTATCTTACATATTTATAAGACTGCCATTCTTCCTTGCTTTGAATATTGTTGCCACATATGGTCTGGTGCTCCTGCTATGTATTTAGAGATTCCTGATAAAATCTAAAGAATCTGCAATGTTACTGGTCCTGAACTGGCATCTTGGCTTTATTCACTTTCCTACCATTGTAATATACCTTCCCTCTGGTTTTTCTAGAAATACTTTCATGGTAATTGTTCGAATGAACTTACCATTATGGTATGACTAAATGTAACCTTAAGTTCTATGCTAACAATTTGTGGGACTCTCTTCCAGCTTCTTGCTTTCCTGTCAACTTTGATCTTCAAAAATTTAAATGCATTGTCAATCATTATCTTTTGTCTTTTTAATCTTTTATTGCCTTCTCCCCTTAATAGTATATTTTTCTTATTCTCATAATCCCTTTATTGCCTTACTTGGGGTGAAATGGTTAAAAGAAAATTGTGGTGGGGAGATAATAGTGATTTAGTGATACAAGTCTTACTAATAGCTGTGGGGGGAGAAGAGGTGGATTCATATCTTTCCCAATGGAATTTATGTGTAAGGGACTATAACAAACCCAACTGGAATTGAAACTTGGCTCTTCATATTCTAATTCAAAGCCTTTATCCATTACACTAACAATACATTCAAGCTTAGAGTCCCCTGTTATTCCCAATATACCCATCTAGGTACTGATCAGTATCAGTGTTGCTTAACTTTTGATATGGCCATAAGCCTAATAAATAATAACTTCAGATATCCTGAGATATGATCAGTAGAATGAGAAAAATCTACTGGATCAAGACGCATTTGATGAAGT
>OZ038511.1:41403181-41418181 GCA_964036315.1 Acanthosepion esculentum | reverse complement strand
GTGAAGACATATTCCATGAAGGGGAAACAGTGAGTTTTGGGTTTTTCCAAATTGAAGACTGTGAGCTGGAGTTTCATTCTTTATCTGGGAAAGATATATTTCCAAAGGGAAACAGCACCATTGACCTGTAAGCTGCAGGGGAGGTGGGTTTAGTCTCAGCCTTGGCCCCTTGGTCCAGACTAAAAAGAAAGCAACTTTTCAGTTTGCTGCTGTAAAATGAACTGAATTTGGCTGCAGCTTTCATCACTGTATGCAGTGATGTCACTAAAGCAACTTTTCAGTTTGCTGCTGTAAAATGAACTGAATTTGGCTGCTGCTTTCATCACTGTATGCAGTGATGTCAGTAAGAACCCACATTCACTTATCTCCACCAAAGGAAGATAACAGTCTTCTGTATCCTTACACTCATATTTCAGTATTCTCTTCTTTTACTTATCATCATCACATACATTTAAGGCTCAACTATGTGGTGGTTTGCTGCCTCCATATTAGCCATTAGGTAAGCACAAACATGAAGACTGGCTATTATATAAGTTAACTGATTTTTTTTCTATTTAGTTTGTAAACTATGACCTAGAACAGATTCAAATTATAAAATTAGTTACCAAATCTATTTTGGTTGTATCCAAAAAATATGTTTTTTTTTATCACTGATGAATTGTTACTTACAGATTTTTCCTGTTTTATGAATTCATCCACATTGGTGAGGTATGTCTTTTTACAGAATACCCTTGGCATGGTGGAGTAGTGGATTGTTGCTTGGATTGAAGATTGTCAAATTCATTACATTCACTTACTTGGGAAAGGTATGAATCCATCTGTTCTCGTGCCAGCTATGGGTAAATAGCAGGACAGACTGGATTCTATAGCCTTGGGTGGCAACTGATTTAGGAGAAAGAAAACTCTGAATTTAAAACCAGCCTGTTGAAGGTTGGGTTCTGTCAGGCTATCTTGTCCAAGACACACCACTTCTACTGTGGCTGCACTACCTGTGCTGCCCCTATGACACTAAAGAGTTACGGGGCTCGGGATTGAGGTCATTGGCTATTGGAAATAGTAAATTTTCAGAGTTTAACCTACCTTATTTCAACAAATATGCCTAGAAACATGTGTAACTACTAATACTACTGAAACAGGATATTGATTTTAGAATGTTTACATAGTCAACTTCCATATCTCTTTCCATTGTATTGTGGGTAATTCATGTGGGATTGTATTTGTAGTATAAATAGTAAGCAGTGCAAATCATCAAAGGGAATTATCCAAGACCAACTTTGAACGGGCATTTATTGATGAGAGGCCAATAGATAAGTTCAATGTTCCAACTAACTGGCATTATTAAGAGAAAATTAAAATGTGCAATTGGGAAAAAAACCAAATCTGAAACCTTTAATGATGCCGTTACAATCCTGAAATCAATTCTGTTAGAATTCAAATTCTATTTTTACGTACAAAGGAACTAGTTTGAAGCTTACGGTTAAGGAGAATGCATGCAAAAAGGACTCTGAGACAGCTCTGATTCAAATGAACTTTACTGAGAACTTCAAGTGTGTCATGGAGAATCGGGTCAACCCAACAAGAGACTCAGAGTAGGTCGCATGAGCACCAGGAATTACATCCTCTTCCATAATTGGCTGTTGAGAAAGGACATTCTACCGAGAGTAAGTGATGCTGACAAAATTTGCATATAAACAATACTGCGAAGGCCAATGGTCAGCATGGGACAGAGAGCTACATAACACCAGTTTTTTTTTTTCAGTTAGGGAGAAGCGCTCTTGGAAAACTAGACAAGAGGGACACAAAATGTCTTCAAATGCACCAACCAGGACAAAGGAGGACAAGCTCAATGTCTTTATACCCAGTAATGTTTTTGTCTAAAAAAATAAAGGCCATGGTAATAACTGTAGACAACATACAACAGTTTATAGGTACATCTCCCAAAATTTGAATGACCAACCTTGGTAGCTAACCTCTCCTCTGATCGGGCTCAGGTAGTTCAAAAGCAGTAAAAGAATAGGGGACTACAGTGTTTTTATCATGGTTTATCATCTGCATAGATATTCATTAATGATTGGACATTAGTAGAAGCATTGTCTAGTAAGGCCACCATTAATTTGGTGCTTTATCTGAAGAGGAAATTAAATCACTTCTTGAAACCACTTGTGCTGAATGGGGAAAGTGTATTAGGTGTTGCTGGAACTCTCCACATAGATCATGTTGAAACACACAGATGGGATCATGACAAGTAATTATGCATGATGATACCTCCACAATATATACATTGACCAGAAAAATCCATACATGTGTAAACTCTGGAATAGTGTATTGGTTAAAAGCATTGGTTTGCGAGTTTGGTGATATTGTGACTGTGAATTCAATCCCTGGGTGAGCAATAACTGAAAAGTACTAAATAAAATAAGAACTAGACAATATTCCTAGACATGAGCAGTGGAATGAGAATGGTCTAATCCTATGGATTAAATAAGGGGTAGATTACACAGATATACACCTGAGGAAAGCCAGAGAGCACAACGGCTGAAATGCTGGGATAAAAACAACAAAGATCAAAACTAAACTTCTCTCCATTAATCATCTGAAAGATTCCTCTCTGCCTTCCATCCATATGACTGATGCTAACCTCCAGGAAAGTAACTCATTGCACCTTCTTGAGTTAACATTCTCAGCTGACATGTACTGAAAATACTATATTGAATCCATTGCTAGGTCAGCTGTTAATAAAATAACAACTTTTCTCTCCTATCTATCAGACATATGTATAAGTCTACCATTCACCCATGCTTAGAATGTTGCTGCCACATATAGTCCAATGACCCTGCTATGTACCTTGAGCTCCTTGATAAAATCCAAAGAAGTATCAGCAATATTATTGGTCCTGATCTGGCAGCTCAGTTTCAGTCACTTTCCCACTGCCATGAAACTGGCTGTGCCTTTTCTATAAATATTTTTATGGTAATTGTTCAGATGAGTTCTTCACTATGGTTCCTAGACATTTTAAATTTAATCACAGTACTAGACTGGTGTCGAGATCTTATCAATTTACAGTTGAGCTGGCTAGATATAGCCGTAAATTCTATGCTAACAGTTTTTTTTCCCCCCTCACACTTCTCACTTGTGGAACTCCCTTTTGGCTCCATGCTTTCCAGCCAAGTTTAATCTGCAAAAATTTAAATGCAATCTAAATAACTATTTACATTATTTGGACTATTGTCCTCATCTTTGTTGCCATATTTATCACAATGTTTCATCCGCTGTACTCTCGGCCTTCTTCAGGTGGTTGGAATGTCAAACTGAACCCTTTATTTCATTCGATGGGGTAGACTGTTCTAGTTCCACGTGCCATGTCTAATGGATGTCAGTTATCTCCTGTTAATTCCCCTCTCCAAGTTCTCCACTGCCTTAACCGGGTATTGAACTCAAACTCTTTGGGTCCTGTCACTGGCTCTAACTAACACCTTTATCCACTGTGCCTTGAGGACATCGGTGTATGAATTTCTGGGTATTATGAACCTAATGTCTTCAGCAACCATTTTTTACCAGTGTTCATATTGAAATTTTTTGCTGTTACCTTAAGGGGGTAGCCTGTCTCCCATTTATATTTCTTTATGCAGCTGCACGGGATGGGGTACACAGTCTTTAGTCATGTTTTTCTCTATGGGGTGTCTTATTTGGGAGAGAAATTTGCGAAGTGTCGTCCAGCTTTTGAAAGTTGTCCTGATGTTATATGGACTGCAGATCCTTTGTATTTTTTCTGAGGAGAACAGAGAAAATAAGGTAAGGTTTCAAGAACACCAGAAAGCTGTAACACAAGGGGAAGTGGAAAAATCAGGTGTGGCTGACCACATATGGAGAGAAAAGGGAGATCACCGCCCTCTGTGGGATCAGGTTGAAATCATAGACAAAGAACATCATTCGAAAATTTGTAAACTTAAGGAATCAGCACACATGCTAGGTCACAAAAATCTCCTGAGCCAACCAAGCATAGAAATGAATACAATATGGGAACTAGTAATAAGGAGTGCCAGAGAAAAGCAGTAATAACAAAAATTGCAATATGAGACCTGGTAAGAAAAACATGTATAGATAACAAAAATTTTCAATATGAGCACTGGTAAAAAATGATGCTGAAGACATTAGGTTTATAATACCCAGAAATTCATACACAGATGTTCTCAAGGCACAGTGGATAACGGCGTTAGTTAGATCCAGTGACAGGGTCCACAGAGTGTGGGTTCAATACCTGGTTAAGGCAGTGGAGAAAAAAGAATTAACAGAAGAACTAGAACAGTCTACCCCAGTGAGCGAAATAAAGGGCTCAGTTTGATATTCCAAACACCTGAAGAAGTTTGGAGTGTACAAGAGTTGAAACATTGTGATAAATATGGCAATAAAGATGAAGACAATAGTCCGAATAATGTAAATAGTGTACATAACACCTCATCTCAGAAATATAGAGAGATACTGCAATCTAAATCACTATCTCCTGTTCTCCTGATTACTCTTTTGTTTTCCCTCTCATTAGTAATCTTTGTTTTATAATTATTCCACACCCTTTGTGTCTTCGTGGCTTTACTGCCTTGCCTGGTGTGAAACCAATTAAAAAACAAAAATAGGATGAATATAAATAGTGTAAATAAAACTGGTGATATTTTCACTACTAAAGCATAAGAGATCTTACAATCTAATTTTAAGATAACTAAAAACATGAGCCAGTATAAAATATATTCATCAATCCAAATAAAGGTGTAATCAATAAAAATCAATGTAAAAATTACCTTCAGTTTGAGATTTTGACCTGTTTTGCTTTGTACTAGTGTTGACCTTTCTGGGCTGAATTATTGATTAAAACACTTAGATCTCTTCCCTGACGGATAGTAGATACTTTCAGATATGAGTATTATTGCCAAATTTGGATACAATACAATATTATAGAATATATTATATCTCTATAATATCTATCTCTTTTATGCTATATTATATCTCTTTTATGCTATATCTCATATCATATCTCTATTATATTATATAATATCAAATATATCTTTTCCTCGATAGATATTTCTCAGATATGAAAATGTTAAGTCTACCTTTTTTGCTGAATTTGGATACAACAGAATATCATGGAATTTTTATCACATAGCTAGAACATTCTACAGTGAAAATTTGAAATCAAAATTCAGCTAATATTGTGATATAACTTGTGGTTACAGCACTAAATGGGATATAAATGTAATATTGTCATTATGGTATGCAGATGTAATATCTTTTTTGCTACCTCATTGTTGTTACAGCCCAATATAATAATTGACTATAACAGTCACTGTATGCCAAATTTAACGTTTAGCCAGTAATCATAACACTAGGTACCAGTCAGGTGAAGGACGCATAAATTGGGTGTAGTTATTTCCATTAATCATCTCTTTCACCAGGCTTGTATTGTCTAGTGCAGGGTTTTACAAACTGTGGGACACAAGGCTTCAGTGGGTCATGAGATAAATAAAATGGGTCGTGACAAAAAAGAAAGAAAATACGCAAACTGAGGAGACTATAAACAACTCTAAATGTTGCACAGCAAACATGAATCATTGCTAGTTTTTCACTGAGGTAAGCTTGTATTTATTTTTTAGAATTAGCTCTTGAATATATGTTTTCAATTGAGCACTGTTGAATGACAAGCTAATTCTAAAAACAACAGCCTCCTGCATAATTGCAAAGCTCTTCAGTAAAATGGAGCACTTTGGCTGCTTGGCATTTGTTTACATTTGTAAAAGCAATATGCTAGATTTGGCTGACTCATTCTGTCAAGTGAAGATGGCTCAGTGGTAGAAGCTCTGACTGACACCAAATCGGTTAGGTTTCGATCCAGGCATTTGGTTGTCTATTCACACTGAGACAGTACTGTCTGCGAATGACATATATATATATATATATATCTGATATTGAGCACTTTATCCCATAAATATAGCACACTTTAAGACTATATTTCTTCATATATATATATGTGTGTGTGTGTGTGTGTGTGCAGGTATGCAGAAAAATAGGAAAGAACACGTTAGGTAAATAATCCGGAGTTCTTTAGTATTTTTGTTTTTATTTTTAAAAAGACAGTGCTCCATACAGAAGTAGAGCTTATATTTTTTTTTAAATATGATTCCTTTGCTACATAAGAGTTCTCATGTTTCAAAAACGAGAGCCGAAACCCTCAATATAATTATTGAAATTAAGTTGAATTAAGGTGTCGAGTCCCGTTTCATCCTCAAGCGAAAATTTAGGAATAAGCTGTCTTGTGGTTTGCGTGTGTTTATAAGTATGGTCTCTTGCAACATTAATTACTATGGAAACGGCTGGGGGCGGCCATATTGGTTAGGTGGTCGAAGAGTAAGTTCTTATCTACAGACCAGTCACCTTCGGAAAGTTTATGTCAGGTTATGGTGGGGTCTCTATTTCAAATCTGATGGTGGCGGTCACCGTCTTGTTAGTTTAAAGCCAAAGATATTTTATGGTGCTACGGCAGGTCGTTAAGTGTCGAGAGGATTCTGTTTTATTATTATCTATCTATTAATCTCTTTATTTGTTTATTCAAATGGCTATTTCTTATACAAACGTGTTGGACTGGATTACAATTTGTTTTTTTGACGACTTCACAAAGGGTTTTTCTATTTAATGATTGGGCTAAGCTTTTAAGACTTTTATAAAACCATGGAATTTATTTATCTATTTTTTATGTTAATTATTTAATGCAAAAATTTGTTGATGTCGGCAAAAAACCGTTAACTCCTGCTGATGGTTTAAGAACTTTTCATTATTTAGAAACTTAATGATGTGTAGTTTTTCATGTAGGCATAAAGGGCATGGGTCATCCAGGTTTTACAAGTTCTTGTTCTATTTATTATTTTCCATTTTACTTTTGGTGATTTATTCATTTCTTTTAAATGCCAGAAATATTGGGTTAGAGATGTCTGATTTCTATTTTGAATATTGAAGGAGCTCGTGTTGTCTCCATCTAATTTTAAATTTATTCTTTGTTGACCCAATGTATATCCTATCAGTGTTAGGACTCTCAATGGATGAGATAGTGCATTGGTATACCACAGATTTTGTGAGGCATTTATTTTCTAACGGGCAATCTTTAGGGTTTCTACAATCACATAATTTTTTATTATTTTTGTCTAATTGCAGTTTAGGAGTTTTATTGATACTGTTTTGGCATGCGTGTTTTTCCAGGATTTTATTATGTTTTTTTATGATTCTTTCTAGATTTTTAGTGCAGCTGTAACTTAATTTTAAAGTGTTTTTATTAAAGATCTCGCTAAGTTTGCTATTAGTGGGAAAGTGTTTTTCAATTAAAGCTAGGAACTTATGCCCTAGTTTAGTACTGACCATTTGGTTGAACGGAGGGCTATACCATATGATCTTTCTTTTCCTGTTTTTCTTACTATTGGTACTATTGTTTCTATAGCTTATGTCAGCACTTTTGTATCCGCTATTTTTTAGGGCTGTGTTATAAAAATTACTTTTGTTGTCGGAATATTTCCTTATTTGCAGAGTTCATGCTTATTCTTTTCTCTATTGATGTGGGTATATGCCTAATTATAGATGGAGGGTGGTTTGACTTAGGGTGTACATACAAGGAATTAGTGTTAGGTTTTCTGTAGGGTGTGTAAATGTTGTTTATTAAGTCTAGAGTTACGTCGAGGAAGTTTACCCTTTTTAATTTAGAGTTGACTATAGTTTTTAGATTTAGTTTTCTGAATTCACTATAAATTATCTTTCTAATTTTATCTGTTTTAAAATTTGTGGAGCTCCTCACTACCATGAGCCCATCATCTCTGTATAGCCTGATGTCCTTAATGTCTAATTCACGGTGCGCAGTTAGATTGTACAGTATAAATAGACTAACAAGGTCCAAAGATTCTGCAGAGTCCAGAGATCCCATGGTGATGTCAAAATTGTCATTAGTGTTTTTGATCCATTGGTCCCCATTATGGATGAGGACAGATTTCTTGGCACTAAGAATTATGTTTGTTTCTTCCTTAGTTAAGTCAGAATATACTGTAGCAAACTCCAGGGCAGTCGTGAAGAGGTCTTTTGATATTGACTGGTAATAATCCATAATATCGAACTGAATTAGGGTGCAATCAGGTTTATTGTTAATGTTGGTAATGCACCTGAGTGGGTGACAGTAATAGTAGATGTGTATCCTCAAATACAAGTGGATAACGGCTTGGATTGAGGAATCAGAGAGCCGAGTTCGAATTCCAGTTGAATCCATTACATTCACTTACGTGCTAATACCCTTGGGAAAGGTGTGAATCCTCTTCTTCTCCCTCCAGCTATGGGTAAATAGCAG
The DNA here is from genome assembly GCA_964036315.1 of Acanthosepion esculentum. NCBI lineage: Eukaryota > Metazoa > Mollusca > Cephalopoda > Sepiida > Sepiidae > Acanthosepion > Acanthosepion esculentum. Next base: position 41,409,816 of record OZ038511.1, on the reverse strand, counting down.
GACAGACTGGGTTCTATAGCCTTGGATGGCAACTGGTCTAGGAGAAGGACAACTCTGAATTCAAAACCTGCGGAGGGTCATTTGGGGACCTTGCATTCGTCCCTCCAAATGTGTGTATGGCCCTGCACAAAGCCTTCACCACTATAATCAAATCTCATGTGTCGGTGTCAGGCTCTCAGTTTCTAGGAACTGATCTGATATGTCGAATTCAACAGGAGAGTTAATCATATATATATATATATATATAAGTCATTACATTAGAACATTTAAGTTACCACTACAAAAATGCTATTTTGTTTTGATGTCAAATTCAGACATCTCATCAGGTGGAGGTCTTTTAAATTAATATTATGAATGTTTGAATTATATTCATATATGTATATATAGTCTGCTGTCATTGAGTTTATGTAGTAAACAAACACATTGTAATCTGCGTGATATCAGTTGTCTCTCATCTCACACAAAAACTTAGCTATAAAGGTGTTGCCTTTACAACTACTTACATACGTGAACTGGGATCTTCCACATGAACTCTATTTAAGACAAAGGATAGAAACAGGCTCAACACTGCACCTGACGTGTGTAGCATTGCCTTCCTGTGTTCCCAGTTGGAATCAGCTGCTTATGAACAAATAAGCAAATCCATCTCATTAAATGACAATTTTTTCAAATATTATTTACTTTACCGTTGTGTCAGAATTTCCTTTAAAATTTGTTTTTCTAAATGTAATAATGTTATATTCATACAAATAGATAATACAAATTTATATATGTAATTCCAATATATGCAGATCATAAGAAATATATATATAAATTGTCAATGCTAAATAAATGAACCTCGAAAACAGAGTTTGTCTTTGATTTATTACATGTAGGTATAATGGGTCAGAATGCATAATGTAGTTCTTGCTGTGGGTTGCAGTAAGGAAAAGTTTGAAAAACACTGGCCTATTGGAATCTTTTACATTGTGCACCAGCTCAGAGGAATTATGCGGTGTGTCTTTTTATCCACTTCAACAGGTCATGGTTTTTTGTGGTATAGGCAATGTCTCTTAATCCAGACAACCTTTCTGAATGGTGGAGAACGTTCTAGCAGAGGGAATGAATCCATATAAATATAACTGTTTCCACCAATTCAATAGACATGAAGATGGCAAAATAAACCAAAATTAACTTCACTTTGGCTGATTGGCATTTGTTTACATTTGTAAAAACAATACGCTAGATTTAGTTATGTAACTCTACCGGCTGACACAAAATTAGTTGTGTTTCAATCCTGGCTTGAGGCATTCGGAAGTCTAGTCACACTGAGGAGCTGTGATACAGCGAAACAGTACTGTCTGTGAATGACATAATTTAGCTCTTGAAAATACATTTCAATTGAGCACAGTTGAGTGATAAGCTAATTCTATAAACAACAGCCACCTGCACTAATGCAAAGCTCTTCAGTAAAATGGATGGAGCACTTTGGCTGATTGGCATTTGTTTACATTTGTAAAAACAATACGCTAGATTTAGTTATGTAACTCTACCGAGTGAAGATAGCTCTGGCTGACACCAAATTAGTTGTGTTTCAATCCTGGCTTGAGGCATTCAGAAGTCTAGTTGCACTGAGGAGCTGTGATACAGCGAAACAGTACTGTCTGTGAATGACATAAAATATATATATATATATATATATATATATATATATATATATATCAACAAGCCACCACACAACACATACAGCCTAAAAAATTGCATTTAAACATGAGACAGACTGTCACTACTCGGTGTTGATCTCTGTGTCCACTCTTATATTTACACATGCTCTATGCTAGATATTGAATACTTTTATTCATAAATTTAGCATGCCTTTTATATATATATATATATATATATATTACGAATGTACGTGAGAGATTCATGGGAGATTGAAGTTTATAAGCAGTAAATTCGACCTTGCCAACTGAACGATCCTTAGTGGATGAAACGGTTAAGGCACGTCAGGCTATATGACAGTTCCGTATAGGATACAGGTTCGAATCCTGTCGAGGACGAATATTTTCTATGAAAATTTCTCAGACATTCAGGCCGGTAAATGTTATTTAATACTGTTTATTATAAACAGAGCATTTACTTAAATACTTGTATCTATAAAAACAATGTTAAACATAAAAATGTCTTTATATATATATATATATATATATATATATATATATATATACACACACACACACACATATATATATATTGTTTTTCTAATGTTCACCCATATATATATATATATATATACACACACACACACACATATATATATATATATATTTTTTTTTTCTAATGTTCACCCATATATATATATATATATATATTTCTTTTTTCTAATGTTAACCCATTACAAAGCCCAAGAGACACTCAAGATAGAGGGTTACTATGTGGTATTATATGAATGAACAGAAGAAAGGGAAAGAAGTGAAGTTCTTGCAGGCTATGCAAAAAAGATAACACTTGAAGAATTTTAGATTTAATTAGAGAATATTTCAGAGTTCAGTTGGAGAACGTATGACAAAAATATAATTTTATTGTAAAAGTGCTCAATATCAGAGATAGAGCATATATAGAGGATATAGAAGTGGACACTAAGGTCAACACCAAACAGTGACAGTCTGTTTCATACTTGAACCCTATCTTCACACCTGAAGATTGCGTTCAGAATGTCAACCCCTTCGGTTTGACCTAAGTGTCCACACATATACAGGGAACGATGGATAAATTGTCATCTAAATTATGCAAAAATGAAAATAACACTGACATCTCATTTTAACAGATATATTTCCATTATTTCATTATATATAATCGTACATATATTTAATTCCTTGATTTTTAAATTTAATATTGCCATGTCTTATGGCACATTGAATATAATACGTATTGTATTTTAGGATCAAAATAAAATATAAAAAATGATTTAATCATACTAGCAAGCCTCTTTAAGATAGTTCTAAAGTATAAACAAAAAATAATTTTTTAAAAATCCTAAAATTAACCTATTGTCATATATATATATATATATATATATATTATTATATTTCATAACTGAAAGTAATGGTAACACATCTAAAAATGACAGTTCATCTAGACAAGTATGAACAACACACACCCGCCAAACCTGTAACCTATATTTTTCACTTTTCTACTTTAGCTTTGACCTGTCTTTTGATTGGTCAAACAGGACATACCCATAAAATAATGAAATCTTGTTACCTTCTCCTTCTTAAACTCTTCAATAAAATACCATTCTGTTTTCAAAATTAAATCATTTTCATCAAAAGTTACCTAACATTGTTTGATAATGGAACAGATTTAAAGTTCCGAAACAGAAATTTCTGTGTCATGGTGAAAAATATTTTTTAAATAAAAATATTATTAAAATATGTGTGTGTGTGTATGTGTGTGTGATTATTATCATCATCATCCCATTGACTTTTGTAATTGTAGGGGGAATCCGAATGCAGAAGCCACACTGAAATCTCCTCAATGTCCTATCAACGGCAGCCATCAGCAATTCTGGTATATTTATATTTGTCCATTGTTTGACATTATCCAATCAGTTTTTGAATTGACGTCCTCTCCTATGTTCCCTTTTAACAGTGCCTTGCATAGGCTGTCAGGCCTTGTAATATATTCCCAAACCACACCATTTTTCTCCATTTGACAGTGGTGAGAAGAGGTTCCTGGTGGCCCACAAAACTTTCAACTCTTTTTCGCACAAACTCATATTGGGAAAAATATGTGCATATAGGAAAAGGTTGAAAATGCAACTGGAGTTTTTAAGAATATTTAGAGTAACTTTACTGGTTTCACAGTTCTATAGTTTTCAAAAATTAAATTGAGATAGACATGTGGCTATGCCATGATATGTCTCAGATGTGTTTGAAGGAATAAATAAATATACAAGTCAAAACTGAGGTCAACATCCAGTGGCAACAGTCTGTTTTATGCTTAAATGCAATCTTCAGTTCATATTTACTCTCTCCCTGTTATTGATTATTTTAACCCATAGATATAGCATAAGATTTTGTGTAAATTCTTATACTGAAGGGATCTATATTTAGCTATATCTTCACGCACACACACACACAAAAGAGCAGATGAATAAATCTGTAGCCTGTGATATATATTTATTAGCTGAATTTTAATCTGAAATGTTCAATGTATAATGTTCAATTTATGTGATTAAAATAACATAATGGTGTGCTATATCTAAGTTTGGTGAAATAAAAAAGCTCCATTATATATATTTCTCACTCACACAAGACAGGCATGCTCGTTGAGGTGTTGAGGCCTCACACTTATACACACACCTATGCACACTTACACACATCACAATCATTCACTCCCTAATGAGCTAAATCATAACACACACCCATATTAATATACACATCATACTCACTCACTCCCTAAGATCCAAACAACACACACACACTTAACAGAGACGCATCCCCTTTTCAGGAACCAATAAAACTGTCAAAATGACCAAGGGACGTCAAAGCAGCATGCATCCATCCAGCTCTTATCTTAACTTAAAAGAGACTGTTTGACCAACCACAAGGACTGACCAAAATTTATAAAAGAATAAAAAAACAAATGAAAACTACAGATAAAGTTCATTTTCTCCATCAAGTCATTCATTTCTGTAGTTCACTGCTGCTAAGAAGAAATTTTTTTTCTCCTGATGATGGCCATGCTGGTCAAAACTAGTTGAGGAATCTAACTGAAATAATAAAAATGAAAGAATATTAATATACAACCCAGTGTGTCTGAAGATTTTAAATTAACATTTTTTATTGTTCAAAACACACACATATATATATATATATATATATATATATATATGTATATATTATATATATATATATGTATATATTATATATATATATATATGTATATATTATATATATATATATGTATATATTATATATATATATATGTATATATTATATATATATATATGTATATATTATATATATATATATGTATATATTATATATATATATATATATATATATTATATATATATATATATATATATATATATATATATATATATATATATATATATATATGTGTGTGTGTGTGTGTGTGTGTGTGTGTATATATATATACACACACACACACACACACACACGGTGTGATGAGTAAATTGTCACCATTTTATAGTTTTAATCTCGTGTATGCACATTATTTTTGTCAACTACACAGTATAGTAGGGTCAGCTGGGCACCATCTGTGAGAACAAGAGCACCATGACAATTCATTCTGCCAGAAATTTGGAAACGGCATGCTGTACTGCTTGGCATTTGCGCCAAACTGAGAACAGAGATGAAGGTGCGGCAACTTGGAAAATTCACTCTGATAAGATCTCCAAAATTTCTTGGTGAGGACATCAGACTCAACACTGGGGCCTACATCAGGTGCCTTGAGGGGGTAGTGCTGCACTGGGTCAAGAGGTTGAGTGCTTGGTGACCCTATGTCTGGCAACAGGACTCTGCCAAATGTCACACAAGCAGGAGAACCCAGTCATGACTAAGAGAATTTCTACGACCACATCACCCCTTACATCTGTCCACCTAACTCCCCTGACTACAACCCTCTTTATTATTATATATGTGGCACAGTTGAGCGAGAGAGAAACAAAAATCATTGAAATCCCAAACATAAATTGAAGGCAATGATTATGGCAGCATTCACCAAGTTAAAAAAGGAGACCATCCAGAAGAATTGGAGATTCCAAAGTCATCTGGAAGCTGTGGTTGAAGCCAATGGCGATTTTAGTGAATAAATTTACTCTTTAGAATTTCAAAAAATGGTAAATATATCTGTTAAAATGAGATGTCAGTGTTATTTTCATTTTTGTGTAATTTACATGAAAATTTATCCATCACACCCTGTGTGTGTGTGTGTGTATATATATATAATTTAAATAAAAACAGACCACTTTAAGGTTCCATATAATAAATTATTTCACCACAGCCCTTTTAAAGGACCGCAGATCATCAGATTTTACTTCCAAAGGTTGAAACTAAGTATATGTAAAGTGAGGAAGTGAGGGGGGAGAGAGACATGATTGAGTTAGATGTAAGATTTCTATTCTCTCAAATTTAATTTGCTTGAGGAAATCCAGACATTGACACATTAAATCAGTTAACTTAACAGAAGTTATATATTGATATGTCCTCCTTGGGTCTACCCATACAGATTACCTATTTTTTCGTAAACTAAATATATATATATATATATATATATATATATATTTAGTTTTTCGTAAACTAAATAAATATATATATATATATATATATATATTTAGTTTTTCGTAAACTAAATAAATATATATATATATATATATATATATTTAGTTTTTCGTAAACTAAATAAATATATATATATATATATATTTAGTTTTTCGTAAACTAAATAAATATATATATATATATATATATATATATATATATATATATACCCAAATCTAGTACAAATTTTAAGAAAATTTATTTATCAATTAAAAAAATTGTGTACTCACAACAAAAATCAATATAGAGAACATCTTTAGAGCAACACTGGGTCTGTTTCTATTTGCACAAGTGTTGAATACATTT
>OZ038511.1:41383181-41400681 GCA_964036315.1 Acanthosepion esculentum | reverse complement strand
CACATTTATTTTTAGATAAACATACAGTGACCGAGAGAACTCGATTCACTTTTACCGAAAAATAAATCCTAAAGAGCCATGGGATTTATTTTAATTACCCCCGCTCTACGTAGCGTATTGAGCACTCTACGTTTTAGTCTTACTACTCGCTTGGGGTTTTTTTTTCTTCTTTGAACTAAAGACTTAAGGCACTAGACGATTTATTTCACCCTATTTGGATGTTTTTAATTATTTCTTTTTTTTAATTTACAGTTTTTTTCTCAAGTACCGATTTGTTTTGACATATCTACAAGTTGAGCTATCTGAGGTTTTTTCCAAATGAGTATTTATATATATATATATATATATATATATATATATATATATATATACATACAGAGAGAGAGAGATAATTGTGTATATTGGCAACAATATACACAATATGTAATATGTTTCATTAAAAATAACTAATATGGTACTTTGGTAAACTTTTTTTTTCTTTATGCGGAGACAAGAGATGTCTTTTTTTGACTTAGTGTACATAGAAATTCTCCAAATGATTTTTCATTTTGAATGTTTTCAGCTCATCTGTGATTGTGCTTGTACTCTTGCAAATGTTGTGCAGCTTTTTAATTACTGAATATGGTCAGTAAATTATGGCTGTGTTTGTATGCACACATTGTGAAGGGTCATTTTTTAAGGTGATTGCTTCTATTATTTTTAGACATTTTTACAGTTAAAGGTTTATATTATGTGTTTCAACAAGTATATTGCATATCAAAGTTGAGATGTTTTATTCTTGCTCTTTATATATATATATATCATTTTAATATATTTTCTGTTTACACATTATTTTTGTAGGTACAATTATTTAAATAAATGCTCTGTTTATAATAAACAGTATTAAATACATTTACCGGCCTGAAAATCAGAAATTTCATAGAAAATATGTGTCCTCCGACAGGAACCGTCCTTTGATCTGACATGAATATCCACTCAGCTACAGAGGAAGTGTCTGGTTAGCAAAGTCCAAATTACTGTTTTTAAACAACAAATTTACCACAATCATTTTTGAACAATCATATCTGCTCAAAGTATGTCTTAATGTAAATAAATGAAATATATTATGAAATAATATATCTCATACCTGTAGCTGAGTGGTATAGCATGTCAGGTCAAATGAGAGTTTTGTGTAGGATACAGGTTTCGATTCTTGTTGGAGGACACATACTTTCTACATAATTTCCCAGATATGCAGGCTGGTGAATGTAATTAATACTGTTTATTATAAACAGAACATTTACTTAAATAATTGTTGGAATTTCATTATATATATATATAAAACAATGCTGGGTTACGTGTTTATCAAGCACACCCATTCTGCTAGGGTGGTCTCATATTCAGAAAACAAACTTTCTAACCACTCATCCATTCATCCATTATTATATATATATATATATATATATATATATAAATAAATAAATGACAATAGGAAAACACTATTAATTGCTGACGCGTTTCGTCCAATGTGGACTTTCTCAAAGCAAAAAACGAAATGAATTTAATTAAACAAGGAAATTAATAAAAACAAAAGACAGTGAAGAACACTGTCTTTTGTTTTTATTAATTTCCTTGTTTAATTAAATTAAGCAACTGGAATGTAGGAAACGCTATTTTCATATTGTTAACTGAAAATAACGTCAGTTAATGTCACGTGTGGAGAATATTATCTGTGTTGGCGGATTTAACCATTTTCTTTTGATTTTACGATATTGTTGTGTGCGTTTGTTTGTGAGAGCAGTAATTTTGTTAAGAAAGGTGAAATAGGGAAAAAGCCTGGGCGTAGATTAATATTTGGGTAATGTTCTATGGCGGCACTCTCTAGAATTTTCTTTCTGAGTGTGTTATTTTCTTTTTTTATAAGTATTGCATTATTAAAATCAAAATTATGGTTGAATTTATTCCTATGTATTACTAGTGCATTAGCTAAGTTGTTTATTGTAAGGTCTCTTTTGTATTCATAGATGTGTTTTTTTAAGTTTCTACTTGTTTCTCTAATATATTGGGAGGAACAGTTTTGGCAATTTATTTTATAAATTCCTGCTTCAGAAATGTTATTGCTATTATTGTTTGAAGGTCTTAGTATATCCATGATTGTTTTGGAAGTGTTTGTGACTATTTTAAGATTATTTAGATGGGATAGGTTATTCTGGATAGTGGACGTGACAGAGTTGGTCGGTAGTATTATGTATGTTTTAATGTAATTTACTATTGTGGATTATGTTCTTAGTTTTGTTTCGATTGTATATTTTGTATGCTTTTCTTCTTGCGTTGTGGATGAAATGATATGGGTATTTTAGGTTTTTGAATGCGTTTTCTATGTATGTTTCTTCAAGTAAATATTGGGGACTACAGATTCTTAATGCTCTTAGATAGAAACCTATAATAATTCCAGATTTAATTTTTGAAGAGTGGTTTGAGTAGAAACTGATCATATCATTTTTGTTTGTGGCCTTTCTGTAAACGTCAAAATTGAGTTCGTTATTATTTCTATGTAACAAAACATCCAGGAACGGAAGAGTGTAGTTGGTTTCAGTTTTGAAAGTGAAGTTCATTGTAGGTTCAACGTTGTTAAGTTTGGAGAGAAGATCCGTTAAATTGGTGTTTTTTTTATATATTAATAATCAGTCGTCTATGTATCTGAAATATGAAGAATTTGTAGGGAGAATATTTTTGAATGAGTCACTTTCTAGAAATTCTAAAAATAGACATGCAAGAACGCCGCTGAGAGGAGATTCCATTGGTAAACCAAATTTCTGTCTGTAATGTTGGTTATTAAAAGTAAAGAAACATTGCTTGGTAATAAGTTGGCATATTTTTATGATTTTATGTGTAGATAGAGGTAATTTAATTTTTGCATTTGTTAGGTGCTTTTTTAGTAGATTTAAGCATTTCTCTACGGGGATGTTTGTATAGAGAGATTTTATATCTAACTAAACTAGCCATATATTTGTTTTTAATGTCTATGTTTTTTTAGTTTATTTAGGAGGTCGCCTGAATTTTTTATGTGTGCTGGACTAATGGTACCGAGGAGTGGAGTTAAAATTTTGCTTACTTTGCGGGCTATTGTATGTGGAGCGCTACCTATCCCTGATATGATAGGTCTCATTGGTATGTTTTTGGTAATCCATATAATGTGGGTGGTTTTGGGTGGTAAACTTTAGCCAGGAGACGTCTTCATTTTTCAGTAGTTTCTTGATGTTTCTTGTGAATTTTTGCGTTTCTTTTATAGCTTTGTTTTCATTTACTTGTTCGTAGATGTTATCATCGTTAATGAGTTCTCTCATCTTCTGTTGGTAAATGTGTTTATCCATTATTACAATCCCCCCGCCCTTATCAGAAGTAGATATATGGATGCTTATGTTGTTAGCTAATTCTTTCAGGGCTTTGATGTATCTTCTAGGAAGTGCGGTGTCGTTTGTATTTTTGTGTGTAGCTGTGAGTATGCCCTGGTTATAGCCTTTGGTAAAATCGGAGTCATTGTGGTGATGACTTTTAATTATGTAATCCGTGGTATCATATTTTGGTATTCCAGTGGCAAATTTCTGACCAAAGCTGAGTGCTTCTAGTTGTATATCCGATAGTTGGAAATTGGATAAATTTGTTATTCGGTCTTTTCTGCCAACCTTGGACCATTTGCTATAATTAATGAGTTTGAGTTTTGGAATACCAAAATATGACACCACATATTGCAATTTTTTTTTGTTGTTATCGCTTTTTCTCTGGCATTCCTTATTACTGGTTCCCATATTGTATTCATTTCTATGCTTGGTCAGCTCAGGAGATTTTTGTGGCCTAGCATATGTGCTGATTCCTTAAGTTTATGAATTTTCCAATAGTGTACTTTGTCTATGATCTCAGCCTGATCCCACAGAGGGCGGTGATCTCCCTTCTCTCTCCATATGTGGTCAGCCACACCTGATTTTTTCCACTTCCCCTCGTGTTACAGCTTTCTGGTGTTTTTGAAGCCTTACCTTAAGGGGGGGCGACCTGTCTCCCCTTTATATTTCTTTCCGCAGCGGCACGGGATAGCATACACAGAGTCTTTAGTCATGTTCTCCTCTATGGGGGGGGGGGGTCTTAATCGGGAGAGATATCTGCGAAGTGTCATCAAGCTTTTGAAGGTTGTCCTGATGTTATATGGACCGCAGATCCTTTGTATTTTCTCTGATAACACCTTCACATAAGGCAGGCAGACTGTTTTCTGAGTGTTGTTGTCCTCTTCTTGTACTCGCCTATCCCAGTTTTTGGGGGCTGCTGCCATGTACCCAGGGTAGTTGTTACATTGTAGGGTACTACTTATACTGACCAATTCTTTATCTAATGTCTCTGGGTCGCCACTTATGACTTTTGCCCCCTTACGGGAAAAAAAACAAAACACAAATGAAATTTATCGTCTGGTCCCCCATACTTAACTATGAACACATCCGCCGTCAAATAAATCGATTAAAACGTCAGAAAAACAAGAAATACTTGTATATACAACATGAGTAATATTTGTTTCAAATCAAAGCTTTAAAATTGCTAATTTTCCTCAAATAATGTTTCAGAAATATATTTTTGTAAGACTTTTAAAACAGAAAATTAAGTTTTGTTTACGAATGTTCAAAAAAAATAGCTGACGTCGTAGATTTTTACTGAAAAATAAGTGAAAGTCTATCTATTTCAATCAATATAATTTCTGTCTGAAATTTTGCTTACTGGATAGTAAATTTTAATTTTAATCCTTTCTGTAGCTTACATTTAAAGCTAAATTGAAAACTTTTTCATTTTTAAAAATTTATTTAAACCATACGTATACCCAATTCGTAGAGGTACTTGAACAGTTTCTCAACTGGGATTTGTGAAACATTGGCCTGAAATGGGTCCAAAATAACACCTCCGTTAGAAATAACTGCTGTGAATTTGAAGAAAATGAGATTATTTTTTTTCTTTAGAAATCCTTCTGTTTCATGCTTTCGTTTAAAAAAAATTGAAATCGCCCTTTTTTTTAAAATTAGAAACTACCGCATTTGACGGCATATAAGAAGCACGGGCGTAGAGGACGCACCCCAATTTCAGCAGGGAAATTGCAAGAAAAAATTAGTAATTAGTAAAAATAGTAAATGGTACAGACAGCCTAAGCTATATTTATGAGGTATTATTTTGGTTAAACAAGCCATACAATTAAACGAAAAATAATAAGAAAAAAAGTACACTAGCCTATAAAAACTTTATCCAAGGTAAGAAAACAAAATAAAAATCAAGCAATTATTACAATTGAGCAAAAAAAAAAAAACAGTACAGTCACCATTAAAAAATTTCTTCTTCAAGTCCATTTAAAATTTAAATTTAATATTCATCTTCGTTATCAAACTCTTATATTCATTTTCAATACGCCTATCATCGTCGTTAAATAATGCGTCGTCTTCCGTTCCATAGAGAGCATTGTTAATGCCACAGTTTTTAAAAGATTTCACAACAATTTCTGGTCGAATATTATCCCAAGCTTGCTTCACCCATTCGCAGACTTGTGCAATGATGCTGAGTCTTGTTATTCTTCCTAAATGTAAGGTCGCGATCAGGCATTGCCATCCACTTTGACTTCTTGTTCCATTGCTCTTTCATGTTAAAGTCTAAGAGGAGTTGCCAGGTAGCTAATTTCGGCCGATTATCGCGAATTCTAAACCTACACATTGGTATGTAAGAGTAAAGACGCAAGGGAATTTTAAAGACATCTTTAGTAATAAAGAAAAAAAAGTGCGTCTTCTATGTCGTCAAATACGGTAATTTCAGAGATAATTTTCACAATCAGAAAGAAAAGAGAGAAATCTTAAAATAATTCTACAGGTTTTAAATTTTTTATTTCTTTTCTAATAGAACTAAAAAGTCAGAACTCATGCGATATGGAAGAAGAAAAGAGAATACGTTACTTACCTTCACCCACCTCATCACCAACGATGTATTCTGGAGAAAACGAAAGGGAAAACCTGAAGATCAGGGAAAGGGGACATTTATTCGTAGAGAGAAGGAAACGTGATGTATCATGGGTAGGTGGTGGAGATGGTAATAGAAGAGTAGGAGGAGGAGGAATAATTAATTCCTCCCCTTCCATATTCAATAGCTGCTGTGAAGGAGAAGGAGAAGGAGAAGGAGAAAGAAGAGTTGGAGTTGATGAGAGAGAGAAAGGGATGGAGGAAGAGACAGGGAAGGAAGTAGAGAGAGAAAGGGAGAGAGCGGGAGGGAGAAAGGGAGAGAGCGGGAGGGAGAAAGGGAGAGAGCGGGAGGGAGAAAGGGAGAGAGCGGGAGGGAGAAAGGGAGAGAGCGGGAGGGAGAGAGGGAGAAAGGGAGAGAGCGGGAAGGAGAAAGGGAGAGAACAGGTTGGAACTCAATACCTTTGAATCAGTAAAAAAAATAGTGATGTTGTTTTCTTTTCCTCTTTTACTTTATACTCCATTTTGTTTTTTCTCTTCTACCCTCTTTAAAAAAGTAAAGAGTTTTTCAACACATCTCTGGTGAGTGTTTGTTAGCGATCTATTTTTCTCCTACGATCGAACAACATTTCAATGACTCCTCATACATTGGTATGCACTATATCACACCACTGACAAAGGACAAATCATGACTGTTTATACTAATTAAACTTCATATGTTACAAGTACACAAAAAGACTGATTGTAAAAGGCAACAAAGACTTGCTATACATCTAGATATGCACAAAAAGTCTTGAACCAAAGTTAATTTATGTCAATAAGATTGATAATGTATGAAATATCCTTACTAAATGGTCATGCAAGTGTTGGAAGCATGAGCGTCAGAATTAATCACTTCCTCAATTATCGGATGCTGCAATGTAAGCTCTGTGTAAAAATGCTTATTTAGCAGGAAGTGCTACCATTTTGTAATGATTTTGTGTACACAGCTCAGAAAAGGAAAGAGAAATATGTGCTGTAGTGTGTGTGTGAGAGAGCTGGTCCACATGGTTGGGTGAAATTAAGAAGTTGGTTTGCCATGGGCAAGAAATCTTCCTCTAGTGGAGTCTACTGGACAGATCTTCCTACTGACTGAATGATCAAAAGAAAGAAAGAAAGAAAGAAAGAAACAAGGCCGAGGTCTGTTCCTTTCATAAAACACCACCTAGTGAATGCTGAGTGAAGTCCATTGGTGGAGAAGGTGGAATAATCCACACTTATATACTATGGGGATATAGAAAAAAATTAATATCAATTAGTTATCTTTTTAGGTGCACAATAAAAAAAAAAAGTACTATTACACAGTGTAAAATGGAAACAAAGAATCCAAAATATGCTCCTTTATGTGCTAACAGTTTCTTCTCTCACATTTCTTGCTTCCAGATTCCTGCTTTCCAATCAAATTTGATCTTCTAAAATTTAAATGCAATGTCAATCGTCATCTCCTTAATTCCTGTTCCTTTATTTTCTTCTCACCTTAATGTTATACTCGGCTTCAAACTAGATCTCTTTCTTGATCTCACTGTTAGCCGGATGTGAACGCTAAGAAAGCAAAAATAAAAATGTCACTCTCTGCGCAGGGGATCCAAGCATAAGATCCAGATCTCAAAACAAATCCTTTTTTTTTTCTTTATTTTTAAATAATTCACCCCAAGTAAGGCAAGAGTGCCACTAGTACGCAAGGGGCTACAGAGAGTGTAAGGGAGGGAAAAACTGGGTATAGCAGGGGGTGAGGAAAGGATTAGAAGAATGGAGGAGGATAAAAAAAAGATGGGAATCAAGGAACAGAAGATGTCGATTGACATTGCATTTAAATCTTTGAAGATTATAGCTATCAGGGAAGCAAGTAAGAAAAAGGGAGAGCAAGAGAAGAAGCTGTTGGAGTAGAAGAGGCAGTTACATTTGCTGTTTTGACAATAAATGGGGCACACTGAGATGCCAATCTAGTAGCACACTTAAATTCATGCAGTTGGGGAACCAGTGAAATTAGCTTGTCAGAGCAGATGCTATGAAAATATTTATAGAAAAGACAGTGAGAAGCCACATTATATCAGTGAGAAGCCACATTATATCAGTGAGAAAGTGACTGGAGTCGAGACCCCAAGTCAGGACCAATCACATTACATATCTGTTTTTGGATTTTGTTGATAACCTTGAGATGAACAGTGAGGACACCAGACCATATATGACAACAGTATTCCTTTCCGAAATACAATACAAAAGGAGCCAATCACAAACATTGCTGCTAAAGCAAAAGGCGTGAGAAAAAAATGCTGAGTCATAATCCACCCTATCTGCTTTTAAGAACACCATATATATATATATATATATATATAGTGGACTCTCATATCGTGAATGATAAGTGAGGGTCAGCGGTGGATGGTGCCTTTTGTTTTACACTTATGCTTGCGCTCATGACACTGTCATCAGCCATGGACCAGCAGATAGGCTATCAAAGTCACCAACAGCTATCTCTGTCAACTAACCCGATACACATATCAACTCCAGTCCCTACCAACTCTCCCCCTCCTCCAAGTTGCTTCCCTCACCTACAAAGAGACATTCCACACTGATCCTCTATATCAGCAATACAAAGAATTTTATCTTAACCATTCTTGTCTTTAGTGATGGATCATATTTACGAGTTCCACTTGAAGTCTGGCTTGAGGTTAAGTCCCAATAGGAACTCAAAACATTGAACCTCCCTGAGGGTACATCCATCATGATAGTTCAGCATTTGATCAGTGATGATGTAACTAGTTTGGTTTCCGGTGGCATTGAGGGTAACCTGCCACCTTTTCCCCAATTGTGCTGTTAGAGCTAGGTCAGAGGAGATATAAGCTGCCAATCTCTGGTCGTCTAGAGTTTTGATATCAGAAGATGAAAATTATACCACAGGGATCCTGTTTTCTGCACATTTGAAGCAAGAAAGATATTGAAATGGTACACCACTTGTTTCAGTTTATGCCTGCCAACCTGTTGATGTTAGAAATCAAACCTTGCGCTTGGTTGCACAGGTTGCAGATAAATGGAGCTGCACAGGTGCAGCACTCTGACTGACAAATACGAGTTTATGCCCGTGGCTATAGAAATGTCTTGCTTTGTAGGTAGCAGGATTGACTCAAGAGCAATAGCAGGCAACTGAAAAGAAACGGTCAGATGATAAAGTCCTCACAGCAATTCAGCAGATGGTGGCCATATTGTTCAAATTAACACTTCAACTTTTGTGTTTTATTTTGTTTTTTTTTCTTTTATACAATGATGTTCACTCTGTACAAGGCTTAAGAGTCACTTGACGTAGAGGGTTGCAGAGGAAGAGGTACCACTCCAAGCAAGGTAATAATGCCACCAAGACACAAGAAGCCTAAATATTAAATAAAGGTTCAGAGATCTAGGTGGGAACATTAGAATTATAGAGTTGATAATTCCTCATCCCAGAAATTCAAACAAAAAAATAAGATGCAATGTTTTGTTTCACCTATTTTGTTACTTGTAATTAACACTTTCACTGCTGCACTCTTATAGCATTGTTGCCTGGCTGTGCTGGTCCATTTTGGGATAAATAGATTGTTTTGTTTTTTACAGATTCTCAACCTTTTGCAGGTTATTTAAAGCCAGGAAACATTTTTAGATTGTAAGAATTTTTGGGCGATAATAATGAGTTATTGATACAAGTCCTACTAATTAATCTTGGGGGGGGTAGGCAGAAGTGGATTCATACCTTTCCCAAAGGTATTTGTAAGTAAGTGAATATAACGACCCTGACTGAAATCCTCAGCTGTTATCAAGCCTTAGAGCACCAGGTATTCCCAAGCAGTCACCCAACTAGTTATTAATCAAGCTCAATGTTGCTTAGCTTTGGTGATCATACGAGAACTGGTGTTTCAACATAATATTGTTGTAAGCCCACAATGGGAGAAAGGCAGGGTTTTATCATTCAACACTTCCAAAACAGAGCTCATAATGTTTGATCACCACCAAGCAGACCCCAAATTTAATTTCTGATGATTGGTTATATTCTCACTGAGGCTTCTTGCCTCAAATGTCTAAAGGGTTTAAAGCTAAATACAGATCTCAAATGAAACTCAGATATTGCTATCATCATAACAGATGATGGACAAATGATCAGTTCTTTATATCAGGTAATACTTACCTGCCATGCTCTCTCTTTCCAGCAGTCAGATTAAATCAAGAATGGAGTATTGGCTGCTTCTACCCAATTCTCTCTTTCCAGCCTTGTTAGAGTTCAAAAGCAATATGCAACTTTGTGGGACATTAATTATTTCCAACCCTACAAACCCTATCAGATGAAATGCTGCTAGTCTCTCATTATTCTATCACTATTTCTTTTTTTCCCCTTCTTTATCTCTTTCTTCCATCTCTCTCTCTCTCTTTCTTCTTGTATCTCTTGCTTTCTTTTCTACTGGCTCTCTCTTTCTTTTGTTCCTCCTGTATCTTTTGCTTCCTTTCCTACAGTCTCTTTCTTCCTGTTTCATTCTCCCCTATTCTTACTCTCTCTCTCTCTTCTCCCTGCTGTATCTCTTCCTCCCTTTCATCCAGTCTCTCTCTCACTTACCTACTGTCTGCCCAATCCTCTCTTTCCAGCCTTGTCAAGAGCAATTATGTGACTTTGTGGGTGGTGAATTATTTTCAACCCTACAATCCCTATCAGATGAAATCTTACAAGTTTCTCACTACTCTATCACGATTACTATAGTAAATGGTAAACAAGCTACATTCGTTAGATTTACCAGTTTAGACCTTCACAGCTAAGACCTGCCATGCCACATACACTGCATCAAATCATCCTTATTCCCTTAGTATTCATTTAGCAAGAACGAAGTTCTACTCAGTTTCTTTTCCAGAACTGTTATGTGGAACAGACTCCCAAGAGGATGCTTTCTTCACCACTACAATCTTAAGCTCTTCAACTGATATCTAGCCTATATATCCTCATAACATACACCAAATTCCTCCTTTCATATCCCTTATGCTTTTACAACAAACTTACTCAGTAACCCTCTACCTTGAGTGGCTCTTGAGCTTTGCATTGAATAAACAAGTAAAAAAAGCAAAAACATTTTATTGGTATGAAAAACTGAATTGGTAAACCACTCTTTTGCTGATTCTGTTTTATATTTGCTGAGCTAGATTACTCTTGGCAGAAAAAACATGAATTCACCCCTCTCTCTGTTCTATCCCATCATCAAACATTTTAACAGTCTCATCACTGGTATGTTGCGGCAGTTGACAAAACTCTCCTGTAACAATTCTATTTATTTAAAAAAGAAATAAAATAAAAGCAATTTTTTTCTCTGTGTATTTTGTCTAATTATCAGAAAGGATAATGCGGTGAATTTGTGCACATATACTGAGGGCTGAGGGTGAATTTGTGCACTTATATACTGAGGGCAGAGGTTGAATTTGTGCACATATACACTGAGGGCTGAGGGTGAATTTGTGCACATATACACTGAGGGCTGAGGGTAAATTTGTGCACTTATACACTGAGGGCGGATTTGTGCACTTATACACTGAGGGCTGAGGGTGAATTTGTGTACTTATATACTGAGGGCTGAGGGTGAATTTGTGCACTTATACACTGAGGGCGAATTTGTGCACTTATACACTGAGGGCTGAGGGTGAATTTGTGCACTTATACACTGAGGGCTGAGGGTGAATTTGTGCACTTATACACTGAGGGTGAATTTGTGTACTTATATACTGAGGGTGAATTTGTGCACTTATATACTGAGGGCAAATTTGTGCACTTATACACTGAGGGCTGATAACTGAAACCTATTCAATGCATTTTTGGTGAAAAGTTCACAAAATATTTTGCTATTTCTTGTGCCATATCTACATGAGGATTTAGCCTTCTTCAGGTGCCTGTTATAATTGGTAGCTATCAGAGAATTTCAAATTGAATCCTTTATTCAATCAACAAGGGTAAAGTATTCTAATTTTATTATCAGCACAAGAGGATATCTTGCATCAGTGAATTCTACCTTGTAATGCCACTATCCTACAGGAAGAGGCTGTTTAAGATTATTATAAAATGTATATCACCATTATTGTAAGAAGCAATGTCAATCAGAACTGTCTGTCTTATTTAAGCAGTTCTTCAACAGTTTGGATAAAGCCACTTCATGTTGTGGGTGCTCGATATTCAGTACTTTGATCTTTTTTGGACAAAATGCAAGAAGAATTAGAGACATGACCAGGCACTTTCCCACCAGTGTGACATAGCTTCCCTGTGCCTTTTCTACAAACATTTTCATGTCAATTATTTTAATGAGCTTTCCTTTCTGGTAACTCAACTTCATGAATTTAAGTGCAGTACTAGATTGGCAGCTAGGTTTCATCATTTTACTGTTGAAACTGCTAAATGTAACCAGAAGTTCTCTTCTAATAGCTTTTTCTCTCACACTTCTAGCCTAGAGAACTCTCTTCCTGCTTATTGCTTACCTGTCAACTATAATCTTCAGAAATTTAAATGCAACATTGATCATCATCTGTTGCCTGATGCAATGCTTAACACAAGTTACGGAGAAATGAGACCGATATCTCTTAAGCTCAAACAAAAGCAATTAGAGTTTGCTGGCCACTGCCACCGGGCGGACAAAGAAATCGTCCCACTCTTACTCTTATGGCATCCTTCTGGAAGTGTCTTCTCATGAAATTTGACTTTCCCAGACACCATAGCTCGGGACTCAGGGGATAATAATACAGGAATAAACAGTGTGAAAAGAGATTTGTCAATGGAGTTCCAACCAATCATAGGGAGGTCAATTGATGATGATGAATGCTGTTCTATTTATTGTCCTTTCTCCTCAGGAATGTTTTTCTCAGTTTCCTTTTGTCTTTCATACTCAGCAAAAATTACCTTGCGATATTTACCAATCTACTGTTTGATAAAGAAAGAAATACGAACATTTTTTATTCATAAATTTATAAGGATTTATACAATTATAAAAATACGTGGACCAACTACAATGCAATATTTATTCTTTACCATTTCATAAACTAAAATGAAAACAAAAATCTTTTTATTCAAAAGCATCTGTGAACTATAGAACAAGAAAATTTAAATAAACGTGTGATTTTTTTCCCAGACATTATACATTTTCTGATTATATTGTATCGCAGATTACTTTTTGTTTTAATTTTCCAATTTTTTTCTTTTTCTTTTTATAATCATGATCTAGGATCAAAGATACCTAATCACTAGACAAAAAGTTTGGTAAGCTCTTTGTTAGATACAGTGACTTATTATATTCTAGTATAAGAAAAATGTTTTATGAAATCTGATTAAAGCATACTTGTTAAACTGCATTATTTAAAAGCTGAACTTGCAAACCACTAATAATAATAATTTTATTTTATTTTTTTTTTTTTTTGAATTGACCAGCAAGAATATATTTGCTGGTGTTCTTTTATTATGAAATATTGAACAAAGTAACTAATAATAACAAAACAAAAGTCATTGAAACAAAGCAAGTTCAGTCGACCAATGATGACAATTCCAGAACAACGTAACTATAAACAATTTTTTCTATCCTCTGCCAGCCGCTATGATGGAGAAAGCATTACCTCGAACCGTCGCCAGTGAGACACGCTGCAAGAGCCACTCCATTTCGCGAGGCTCGTTCCTTAATCGAGACACAATCGCACCAATCCTCTGAAGGAACGCCATCGAACGAGGGCCAATGACCCCTGAAGTCTCCACTGCCACAGGAGTTAATTATAATGTGATTAATACCTTCTGCCAAAGTTAATAGAATTCAACAAATAGCTCTGTAATGTGTAGAATAAAAGAGAGTAATTTAAGGTTAAGGATAAGAAGAAAAAAAAATTCACCTAACTAATAAACAACTTTCATTGTATTGTATTTAGCGTCAACTAATGGTCACAAATCCTGCAAGAAAAAAAGGGCAAAAAGCAAAACATAGTGAGGTCTTTTTATTGGTCCAAGAACTAACTAATCAGCAAAGAACAAGAAGGTGATATTTACTGGTAAAAAGAGTAGCATTTAAACAGGTTTTAACACTCAAAGTCCTATATCACCCACCAAAATTTCCAATCACCCATCATTTTCCGTTCAGTTGCTCATCATCTACCCAACTGGTGGATGGTATCACCCAGGTTAGGAAACATGGCATTATATCTTCACAAATATCAGTCTCTTTTAGTTCAACTATCCAAGAAAAATCAGTGCAAGATTTTTAGTGAGTTTTTTGTCTTGGCAGCAAGCAGATGGCCTAAAAAGGGTTGGAGTAGGAAAGTTTGCTCACTCATTGCACCCTCTCCATCACTGACGAGTGGTCAGCAATATTTCCCTACTGGAGACAATAAAATTTGGCCAATACTAACCCCACATGTTGTGCCATTTATTATTACAAGAAAACCTTTCACTTAGTGAAAAGATGACTTTCAGTGAGAAATTGAGATGGTGCAATTTTGGGGTATTGTCCTGAAGACAGCTGATACAATCCACTGCAAAACAACAACTATAATCCACAAAACACTAGTCCAAGCCACAAAGAATGTGGTGACAATGCTGCAATATTAAATCAGTTGAATTCCTACATTAAAAAATGGAACAGAATATATATATATATATATATATATATATATATATATATATATATATATATATATATATGATTTTCTTTAAAAAACCAGATACCATATATTTTTTTGAAAAAAAGAAAATGCATCAACCATGGCTGAAATTTGAACACAGCTTCCCAATTCACTCTCAACAGAATTCTTTTTTTAATTGAAGAAAAAATTAAAGAAATATTTGTCTTTCTCTGTAGAATTTCTAAGACATTGGTGATGTTTTCTGTTTACTATTTCAGCCAGAATCTATAAAATGTCCTTTCATAAACAAATACAAATGGGAACAGTCCGTTTTGGTAACACCTAAAGGGATGATTTGTTAGAGTAGAGAGCAGTTCAATGATTTTTATAGATATTGAAGATCAAGTAGAAATAACACTGTGTGTGTGTGTGTTTTTCATTGAAGATGACTGAAGAGGCACCTATGGGTCCAAGAGTTTTCATCTAATCTACTAGCCGTAATTAAGGATGCTTCTTTTCTAATTTAATATGTAGTTTGCTTTTTTAGATATCCATACCTATAGGGAAGGGAAAGTTATTGTTTGGTTAAGTTTTGAACACATCAGCTATGTTCATAATTGATATTATATATATAACATATACTTATATTTTATTATAGTATATATATATATATATATATATATATATATATATATATATAGTGTAACCCGGATATCAGAGACCCGGATATAAGGGAAACCCGGATATAAGAGAGGTTTTTATCTGGTGCCAAATTAGAGCCATACTTACCTAAACAAAATAGGCCAAACCCAGATATAAGAGAAATCCGGATATAAGATACTTCTTCTCCGGTCCCGACAACTCTCTTATATCCGGGTTACACTGTTTGTGTATATATATATATATATATATATATATATATATATATATATAACTTAGTATATATATATATATATATATATATATATATATATATATATAACTTAGTATATAGTTATATATATATATATATATATATATATATATAACTTAGTATATAGTTATATATATATATAATTTATTATATATATATATATATATATATATATAATTTATTATATATATCTAATATATATATATTATAATTTATTATATATATATAATTTATTATATATATATATATATATACATATATAATTTATTATATATATATATACATATACATATATAATTTATTATATATATATATACATATACATATATAATTTATTATATATATATACATATATAATTTATTATATATATATACATATATAATTTATTATATATATATATATATATATAATTTATTATATATATATATATATAATTTATTATATATATATATATATAATTTATTATATATATATATATATATAATTTATTATATATATATATATATATAATTTATTATATATATATATATATATAATTTATTATATATATATATATATATAATTTATTATATATATATATATAATTTATTATATATATATATATATAATTTATTATATATATATAATTTATTATATATATATATATATAATTTATTATATATATATATAATTTATTATATATATATATATATAATTTATTATATATATGTAATTTATTATATATATATATATATAATTTATTATATATATATAATTTATTATATATATATATATAATTTAATATATATATATATATAATTTATTATATATATGTAATTTATTATATATATATATATATAATTTATTATATATATATAATTTATTATATATATATATATAATTTAATATATATATATATATATATCATTTATTATATATATATATATAATTTCTTATATATAAATATAATTAATTATATATATATATATATATATATCATTTATTATATATAAATATAATTAATTATATATATATATCATTTATTATATATAAATATAATTAATTATATATATATATATATATCATTTATTATATATATATATATATATATATATATATATATATATCATTATATATATATATATAATTTATTATCTATATATATAATTTATGATATATATACTTAATTTTATATATATATATACGCATTATAATATACATATATATACACTTTATTATATATATATAGACACTTTATTATATATATATACACACTTTATTATATATATATACACTTTATTATATATATATACACTTTATTATATATATATATATATATATACACACTTTATTATATATATATATATATATATACACTTTATTATATATATATACGTTATTATATATATATATATATATATACACATATATATATACACTTTATTATATATATAGATACACTTTATTATATATATATATATACAATTTATTATATATATATATATATACATTATCATATATATATATATATTTTATTATATGTATATATATATACACATTATATATATATATATTTTATTATATATATATATATACACTTTATTAAATATATATATATACGTTATTATATATATATATACTTTATTACATATATATATATATACTTTATTACATATATATATATATACTTTATTACATATATATATATATATACTTTATTACATATATATATACACTTTATTATATATATATATACACTTTATTATATATATATATACACTTTATTATATATATATATACACTTTATTATATATATATATATATATATACTTTATTATGTATATATATATATATACACTTTATTATATATATATATATATACATTATATATATATATATACACACTTTATATATATATATACTTTATTATATATATATATACTTTATTATATATATATATACTTTATTATATATGTATATATATACTTTATTATATATATATATATATACTTTATTATATATATATATACT
>OZ038511.1:41348181-41375681 GCA_964036315.1 Acanthosepion esculentum | reverse complement strand
TATTATATATATATATATAATTTATTATATATATATATATATATATAATTCATTATATATATATATATATATAATTTATTATATATATATATATATATATATAATTTATTATATATATATATATATATATACATAATTTATTACATATATATATATATATATATACATAATTTATTACATATATATATATAATTTATTACATGTATATATAATTTATTACATGTATATATAATTTATTACATGTATATATAATTTATTACATGTATATATGTATATATATATATATATATATAAATTTATTATTATTTATTTTTAAATTATAACATAAATATGTTATAAAATCCCTACAAAAATAGCCATTTTCTGTCAACACCTCCGGTGTCTTATCAAGTGATGATGTTGAATGTAGAATAAAGCGTTTTGAAAATTTCAAATTAATTAACGATCAATCGCAAGGAGAAAACGCTGTTACAAAAGCTGGAATGACCAATCAAAATACAAGTATACGAGAATTCAAAAATATTGACAAGAAAGTAAGTTTATAATAGCTATTAAAAACTTTAAAGTTGCGGTTATACTAAAGTAGAATTTATTCTAACCAATAAGTATCAAATTATATGATAAAATTTTTATTTAAAATTAAAAGTAATAAATTTCCAATTTTATTATCTAAATTTAATCTCTCTTAAATTTAAAATTATAAAATTACTGAGGAGAAAAGAAAAAATACATATGTTTTTCAATTTATTTTTTCATTGAAATTACGTTAGATAGACGTTAACATTTACTGGTCTTCCTGACAAAATAGATACATTTTAATTCCAGGTGTGTGAGTGTGGTGCTAACCTCTTGCTTAAGACAATACAAACACACTCAGATTATAATACATAAGCACCCAGACATATTTAGATATATACACACACAAAATATGATGAGTCAGGATACATCTCCACGGCCCTTTATAAAAAAAAAAGAAAAAAGAGGAACATACACATACATACATAATTAAATGTGCATGCATTTTCTATACACATAGACACCGATAAATACATGTACCCACATCCACATACATTGACCTAGACAGTCTGATACAACAACCAAGAAATATTCATGACTGAAAGTATTATTAAATGAATTCTAAACACTTATTAAAATATAATTTATTATTCATATATATATATATATATATATATATATATATATATATATATATATATATATATATAATTTATCATATATAATTTATTTGTCTATTTCTGAGATGAGGCATTATTTACATTATTCAGACTATTGTCCTCATCTTTGTCGCTGTTCTTCAGGTATTGGAATGTCGAACTGACCCCTTTATTTCGCTCACTGGTTCGACGTGCTATGTTTAATGGATGCCAGTTATCAGTTATCTCCTGTTAATTTCCCTCTAAAGTTCTCCACTGCCTTAACCGAGTATTGAATTCACACTCTTTGAGTCCTATCACTGGATCTAACTAAGGCCTTTATCCACTGTGCCATGTGTCCTTGAGGACATCTGGGTATGAATTTCTGGGCATTATAAACCTAATGTCTTCAGCATAATTTTTTACCAATGCTCATATTGCAATTTTTGCTGTTATTAATAATATTTTTAACAGAGCTCATATTGCAATTTTTGTTGTTATCACTTTTCTCTGGCACGCCTTATTACTGGTTCCCATATTGTATTCATTTCTATGCTTGGTCGGCTCAGGAGATTTTTGTGGCCTAGCATATGTGCTGATTCCTTAAGTTTACGAATTTTCAATGGTGTTCTTTGTCTATGATCTCAACCTGATCCCACAAAGGGCGATGATCTCCCTTCTCTCTCCATATGTGGTCAGCCACACCTGATTTTTCCACTTCCCCTCATGTTACAGGTTTCTGGTGTTCTTGAAGCCTTACCTTAAGGGGGGGTGGCCTGTCTCCCCTTTATATTTCTTTTCACAGCTGCACAGGATAGTGTACAGACAGTCTTTAGTCATGTTCTCCTCTATGGGGACTCTTACTCAGGAGAGATATCTGCGAAGTGTCGTCAAGCTTTTGAAGGTTGTCCTGATGTTATATGGACCGCAGATCCTTTGTATTTTCTCTGATAACCCCTTCACATAAGGCAGGCAGACTGTTTTCTGAGTGTTGTAGTCCTCCTCCCAGGAGTTAACTGATAACTGACATCCATTAAACATGGCACGTGGAACTAGAACAGTCTACCCCAGTGAGTGAAATAAAGGGTTCAGTTCGACATTCCAACCACCTGAAGAAGGCCTGAGCGTACAACGGCCAAAACGTTGTAATAAATATGGTGACAAAGATGAGGACAATAGTCCAAATAGTGTAAATAATATATAATTTATTATTACATATTATTTTATGGAACTCAGTTCTCCGATTAGCAATTCCAAGCCATTATCCCTTACACCACCCACCCATCCAAGCTTACAGCACTTGATATTCCCAAGTCATCACCCAAACAAGTACTGACCAGGCTTGATGTTGCTTAACTTTAGTGATCATACAAGAACCAATGTTTCAACATGATGTGCCTGTAAGCAGAATATTGATAACATAAAAAAAAGTGTGTCTAACGATTATTATGTGTTTGTTATTTATCAATATTCCTTCTAGATATTTTCTATGTAATGAGTCGTGTTTATTTTTTACTAGTATTTTTTTAAATCAAAATCATGGCCTGTTTTATTTCTATGTGATATGTAGGAATTTAATGGGATATCCAATTTATGAATATAATGTTCAATACAGAATTATATTAGAAATTATTTAACAATTAGTAGCAGGAGAGTATTTATAAATTTTTGTAACTAATTTCCACTTTGACATTCATCTCTTGGAATATACAATATCTGATGGCATATATGACCCACAGGCATATAAGAAGTCTCCCCATTTCAACAGGGAACATTGAGAAAAGTTGGATACTAGTGGAATTTCATCTATGTTTGATTTTTGGCCCAGTTCAAAACAGATTTTTGTCTTTTAGACTGAAATGTACCTGCCGCAGAAATCTTTTTTTTTCAAAGATTTTTTTCTATATTGATAAGCATTCCACATGATGAATAGAGACATTTTTTTGTTTGTTTTAATTTTAAGAGTGGGGTTCAGTTTGCTATGTAAATTTCTTGTAAATTAATCTCTGTATTCAAGCCAAAAAAAAAAAAATGAAAAAAGAAACAACATACCACATGATGAATAATATTCTTACTAACATACATAGCCATGTGTTTTGGGGTTTGTTTTTTTTTAAGTCAGGACAGGGATTAATATTGCAACAAAGCAAGGTTGGTTCCACCTGACAAAGAATTTGTTATAATGAGTTGAGGCAAGGTTTGACAAGGCCAGATACTCTTCCTGATACCCAACTCAGACACTCACATTAGTGCAAGTAAACTGAGAGTTTTTATTGAGGCACCATCTCTAGGAAGGGTACCATTCAAGGCTTGAGATCCCATCCCAACCTATATATATATATATATATATATATATATATAATATCTGGATAAAATAAATGAAACAAAATTGGGTGTTTTTTTTTATGAAAGTATTTATTTCTGTGTTTTTGTATATATTTATTTATTTAATATTTCAGACCACCTAGGTCTTTCCTCAGAAATCAAATGAGATATCTCATTTGATTTCTGAGGAAAGACCTAGGTGGTCTGAAATATTAAATAAATAAATATATACAAAAACACAGAAATAAATACTTTCATAAAAAAAAACACCCAATTTTGTTTCATTTATTTTATCCAGATATTATATACATATCAAGAAAGTATACGTGGCCTCTCATTATGCTATATATATATATATATATATATATATATATATATATATATATATGGGATAACAATATATAAATTTTCATATATTTTCATATATCAAGAACAATTATGGAGGGAAGATGTATGACAAAGTCGAAAAATTTTGTCCTTTCGGATTTCATCAGGCTAAGTTTAGTTTATGTTTACATTGATGCAAATACACATGTCCAAATTAGAGACGCTGGGAAATTTAATTTAAATATGATTATTTTTTATTTATATAATCTATCTGATTTCATTTAGATTATTTTTCTTTTCGTTTCCATTACTTTTGTTATTAAATATCCAACAGAAACATAACCTTGCTTCGATGAAGTCCTCAAAACGTATCACACGAGAACTTTTCAGACTTTGTCATATACACACCCAATATATATATATATATATTATATATATATATATATAGAGAGAGAGAGAGAGAAGTTTTTTTGTTGAGGCGGGACTGAGTTCAATCTTGCAACAAAGCAAGGTCGGCTCTGCTTGACAAATGATCTGCCATAATGATTTAATGCAAGGTTTTACAAGGCCAGATGCTCTTCCTGAAAACTCAAACACCCACATTAGTCCACGGACACAGAGTGTTTTTATCAAGATATCTCCAGGAAGGTTGCCATTCAAGGCTTGTTACCCCATCTTAGCCTATATATAAATATATATATATATATATATATATATATATATATATGTATATGTATAATTATATATTCAAAAGTTATAACATAAATGTTATAAAATCACTACGAAAATAGCCATTTTGTTTCAACACATCTTATCAAGTGAGGTTCAGCATCATCACTTGATAAGACACCAGAAGTTTTGAAACAAAATGGCTATTTTTGTAGTGATTTTATAATATATTTATGTTATTAATTTTTGAATATATAATTATATTTGCTCTACTCTGTATTGAGCACTCTTTTAAGAATAGTATTTTTGGTTATTGGAATTTATTCGAATATACACCAATCCTATACTTGGGTATATATATATATATATATATATATATATATCTCATTATCCCATACATATATATATATATATATATATATATATATATATATATATATAGCATTATCCTATATATATATATATATATATATATATATATATATATATATATATATATAGCATTATCCCATATATATATATATTTTATAGCATTATCCCATATATATATATATATATATATTTTATAGCATTATCCCATATATATATATATATATATATTTTATAGCATTATCCCATATACATATATATATATATATATATATATATATATATATATATTATAGCATTATCCCATATATATATATATATATATATATATATTTATAGCATTATCCCATATATATATATATATATATATATATATATATATATATATTTTATAGCATTATCCCATATATATATATATATATATATATATATATATATATATTTTATAGCATTATCCCATATATATATATATATATATTTTATAGCATTATCCCTATATATATATATATATATATATATATATATTTTATAGCATTATCCCATATATATATATATATATATATATATATATATATATATTTTATAGCATTATCCCATATATATATATATATATTTTATAGCATTATCCCATATATATATATATATATATATATATTTTATAGCATTATCCCATATATATATATATATATATATATATATTTTATAGCATTATCCCATATATATATATATATATATATATATATATTTTATAGCATTATCCCATATATATATATATATATATATATATATATATTTTATAGCATTATCCCATATATATATATATATATATATATATATATATATATATATTTTATAGCATTATCCCATATATATATATATATATATATTTTATAGCATTATCCCATATATATATATATATATATATATATTTTATAGCATTATCCCATATATATATATATATATATATATATATATTTTATAGCATTATCCCATATATATATATATATATATATATATATATATATATATATATATATTATAGCATTATCCCATATATATATATATATATATATATATATTTTATAGCATTATCCCATATATATATATATATATTTTATAGCATTATCCCATATATATATATATATATATATATATATATATATTTTATAGCATTATCCCATATATATATATATATATATTTTATAGCATTATCCCATATATATATATATATATATTATAGCATTATCCCATGTATATATATATATATATATATATATATTTTATAGCATTATCCCATATATATATATATATATATATTTTATAGCATTATCCCATATATATATATATATATTTTATAGCATTATCCCATATATATATATATATATATATATATATATATTATAGCATTATCCCATATATATATATATATATATTATAGCATTATCCCATATATATATATATATATATATTTTATAGCATTATCCCATATATATATATATATATATTTTTTAGCATTATCCCATATATATATATATATATATATATATATATATATATATATATATATATATATATATTTTTTTTTTTTATAGCATTATCCCATATATATATATATATATATATATATATATATATATATATATATATTTTATAGCATTATCCCATATATATATATATATATATATATATATATATATATATATGAGATAATGATATATAATAAATGATATATATAATATATATGTGGGATAATGATATATAAATTTCCATATATCAAGAAAATTTTGTGAAGAAAAATGTATGAAAAAGTGTATAAAATTTTGTCCTTTAGGAGTTCATTAGACTAAATTTATTTTTACATTGATGCAAATACACATGTGCATAAATGAGAGATGCCACTAATTTTAATTTAAAGATGATTTTTTAATATGTACTTTGTGTATATAATCTATCTGATTTCATTTAGATTATTTTTCTTTTTGTTTCCATTACTTTTGTTATTAAATATCCAACAGAAACATAACCTTACGTCGATGAAGTCCTAAAGGCTGAAACGTGGTGCACAAAAACTTTTCCACTTTGTCATATTAATTTTATTTAGGAAATGAAATTAATCTTTCACTCACCAGTAGTTTAACATTGCCCAAGGAGACACATTTGTAGTGTCAAAACATAATTGCCATTATATAGTGATTTTTAACGTTTTAATATTCTAAAATAAATAATATTTAGCTTTACTCTGTATTGAGCCCTCTTTAAATTAAATTTTATGTACAGTGGAATTATACTCTATTTGTCCTCATTTTACCTGTATATATATATATATATATATATATATATACACACACACATATACATACATACATACATACATACATACATACATACATATTTTGGCTATTGACTCCTATAAGAAGCTCATCTGTGCCCTTTGACACCAGCAGGAAAGCTATTATTGAAAATAATTTCAAGTTAAAAAATCTTAATATATTATTTAAAGCATATTCTTACTTTTCTTTATTATTATTAATATTATTATTATTTCTATTTATTTTTGTTGGCTTGTGTAGGGGGATCAGTTTACAATGAATTTACATAACAAACTGGACCCCCTCTTAAAATTTAACTTTTTTTTTATGTTTCTGATCTGGAGAGATTATCTGATAATAAGATGAAAAAATATTTGTAAAAAATGATTATTTCTTAGAAGGGTGTGTTTCTATAGAAACGCCCAAATATTTTTGTGCATTGATTAATGAAATTCTAATATTTGGGGCAAAAGGAATAATGTTGATCTTTTAATGCCATCAGATAAAGTAACAAAAGGACAACAAATTCAGGAACAGTGAGGTAAAGGAAAGCAAAAATGAGAAAAGGTAAGAAAAAGTCCACAAAGAATTTAAAAAGCAAAAGATATACAAGGTGGGTTCCTTTTTATAATTTCTTTTTTAACTAATTTCAACTTTAACATTTATCGCTTGGCATATATTTTGCACTGAGCCAAAAAAAGAGGAATTTATCAAACCTCTTCACAAAAAATTCTGTGTTAAAACATTAGTAAAATTGTAAACTGGTATATTCAAAGTAACATCTTCCTCAGAAGAAGTATCAACAGATATTATAACTTCAATGCTGTGCACCAAATTCAATATTACATAATATTACTTGTCCAACTGTTTCTTGATTAGAGTCTCTTTTCTGTGTGTATGTATAAGTTTAAAAATATAATCTGAAATAAATCAGTAAATTATGGCATATAATTCAAACATAAGACCAATTGATCCATGGTGGGACGGAAATAAAAAAAAGGACAAAAATCACAAGGAAAAAGTTAAAAAGAAAAAGCTAAAGAAAAAAATGCAGGAAATAAAACAATGTAAGAAAAAACTTTAAAAGAAAAAGGTAAAAAAAAATATTAAAAAAAAAACATTTGAAAAAAAAATACATTAAAAAAAAAACAAACACAAAGAATCTAAATGAAAAAATGAAAGGAAAAACTAAAGAAAAGGAAAAAGCTGAGAAAAAAAATAAAATAAAAAATGCTGGCAATTAGCTAAATGAAAAAATGTCAAAAAAAAAATCAAGAAAAAATGCATGAAAAAGGAAAGAAAGAATAAAATAAAAATGCAAGCAATTGGCTAAATGAAAAATGTCATAAAAAACTAAGAAAAACTCAAGAAAAAAGGTAAAAGAAAAGTGCAAAGAAAAACTAAAGAAATGAAAGAAAAAAGCTAAAAAAATGCAAGTAAAAAGCTAAAAATGCAAGAAAAAAGATAAAAAAAATACAAAAAAAGATAAAACATGCAAGAAAAAAGATAAAAAATGTGCAGAAAAAAATAAACAATAAAAGCAAGAAAAAAGGTAAAAACCTTAAAATATAAGAAAAAACTAAAAAAAAAAATCACAAAAAATATTAAGAAAAAACTCAAGGTAAAATCTAAAAAATATGATAATGGTGATAAATTGAAAAAGTCAATATGAAAAAATTACTGAAAGTATGGAAACTGTTACAAAATGTTGACAACTAAGAATTCTCTGGGAAATAAAAGTTGTTTTGAAATTCTTAGATGAAGTATTGATTTTTCTTCACCTTTTGCTTTTTATCACAATCTTTTAGACCAACCCATTCTTTGACTGGTAAAACAAACAGCAGGAAATCAGAATAAAGACTGTTATTCTGAATAGCTGCCATGAAAAACAAAATTAGGATGGAGATGTTAGTCAACAATTATAAATGGTTGATAATGCCTCATCTAAAAAAAAAAAAAATTATTATAATATTACTACTACTAGTGTACATTAACAATAACAAATATGGCAGCCAAACAATCAGAGAAAATATTATGGTTTAATGGATAGATTTAGTCTTCCGCCAGCCATAAGAGTTTTGGTAACTTGCTCCGAAGAGCAGCTGCTATGGTCAACTAGGGGTTTACATTTATATTTAAGTCTTGCAAGAAATTTATTCTTTATTTCCAATCTGCACTGATTACTGATGTCCAGAGAATTACAGTATGAATAGTCACAATGAAAAAAGAGAATAAAGAAGTTTAAGATATAAAAAAACAGAGGTAAAAAAAAAAAAAATTATACTACATCTCAGAATCTGTAAGCAACTATTGTTGCTGCTATTACAAAGAATTAGTCAATATAAGGTAAAAAGAAATTGAAAGAAAGAAGTAGCAGAAAATGTATAGATGATAATTCTGTGTGGCCATGAAGCTTCAGTGACCAAATTGATTAAGTCACTGTCCATGGAAAACAGATGAGTTCAAGTCTCATTAGAAGCTATTCCAACATCACATGGCTTATGATAATGGCCAAAAAGATGGTCAGTCAAGAGCAGCAATTCCTACTACCTCCCTCAAGTATCTCTTTATTGCAAATATTTGTGTAGACTGGTGACCCCTATGATAAAATTTCACAAAACAGATATGTCATGTGTTTACATTTTGTGATATTTACCAGCCTCCCCATGGTGGCAGAATGTGACACAAGGTTGGTTTACTGTGGGGTGCCTTTACATATATGTATGGGCTAATTACTGTCCCACAGGCGTTGATATTACTTTGACCCTCCCTTTTCAGTGCAGTTTGTGAGGGTGCAGCTGCAGAGTTGGAATCCCCAGGACAAGACCTATTTCATAGCTTTAAAATGTAAAAAAAAACAGATACTACACTTTCATTCCAGCTTGATGACTAGTGATGTTTTGTTATGTAACATGAACATCCAAGCGGTAATCACCATACTGGACCATTGAATCTTGCAGGTTTTTTCCTCCATATTTTTCCTCTATTGCAAATTTATCTAAAAATTAAATACAAGATGCTAAAAAATTCTCAGCTTAACCCATTTCCCAAAATCAGCACTGATTTTGAGAATTTGGGAAACTGACTCAGGCCGCAAACTTTTCATCATCCCATCGTATAGAGGCAAAAAGACAAAGGAATGCTGATATAAAATGATCTAACGTGATCAAAACAGAGTTCAAAAATTTATTGCATATGTGATAAAAGAGTTAAAAGATCTTACTGCTCTGGTAAAATTTTACTGTTCTACTGATAACACACTTGAAGACTTACCAATCTTCTTGAGAGGTCACCCCCCCCCCAATTCCAGAGGTCGCTAATGCCTATATTGAGAATCACTGGTCTAGAATGATGTAATAAAAAGCAAGAAAATGAGAAAGTCATCAAAATTAATAAAGGGAAATATTAGATTGAACATTTAATAGGAGTAGATAGGTTTGCCAATCGTCTGGTTCATACTCCTCCCCAGTCTTTTGAACAGGAAGTTTTCCCTGTTTAGGATTGGGTTTCCAGTTCCTTCTAAAATCTTTTCCTTTTCTTTCACTCCCAGTAGTCCCTTGCATCTTAGTGGCATTACTGCCTTGCTTGGGGTGAATTAATAAAAAAAAAACATTTCAAATTCAATTTTGTATGTATTTCTTGAGATTGATTTATATGCTATAATTTACGGTCGCAGAAAAACAAGTGAATTTACAATTTGGTCTTAAGTTGTTGAAAGCAATTTTTTTTTATGACAATAACAACAAAATAATGCACTTTTTTTCAGTTTTTGATAAGGGTTTTTTCATGAAAAAATAAAGAAAGATAATGCAATTTTTCTCTCTTTACATAATCCAAAATATTTTTTGACCCTGAAAAACAAAAGAAACTAAACATTTGCTTAGAAGCCAGATTTAATGTCATCAAAATGTATCTTGGCTTGCCAAATTATTAAAAAATAGATAAAAAAAATTAACAAGATGGAGGCTATCATTATTTACACAATTTAGATTCAGACTATTGTCCTCATCTTTCTTGTTATCACAATGTTACAGCTGTTGTACCAGCCAGCCTTCCTCAGGTTTATATCTGTTGAGAATTCCCTGTATAGGTTACACAGAGTGATGTACACTTGAAGGAGGGCATGATGTCTGAAACGTTGCGATGAGGACAATAATCCTAATATGAACAGTG
The DNA here is from genome assembly GCA_964036315.1 of Acanthosepion esculentum. Classification (NCBI taxonomy): domain Eukaryota; kingdom Metazoa; phylum Mollusca; class Cephalopoda; order Sepiida; family Sepiidae; genus Acanthosepion; species Acanthosepion esculentum. The sequence continues at coordinate 41,364,355 of OZ038511.1, read as the reverse complement.
TAAATAATAACTCCTCATCCCAGAAATTCATACAGAAATTGCATAGACTATCAATTTTCCAGCAACCAATAGTCTGGCTCCTCTTCATTTGTCCAAAATTATGACCATATGGCATATCTACAGGCTGATTGGAAAATTGCCAAATTCTTCCTTTTCTGGACAGCCCAGTGGTGAACTGCCAGGTGAGAATAATATGGAAACAACAAACTGTACACTTGTTCAGGTGTAACTGTGAAAGTGGTCAGACATTTCTGTGGGAAAGATGTATATGCAAATTTAAGTGTATATATGGTGGGTGAAAAGCAACTTTAGTACACATTATTGAAATCAGTAAGTCAGTGCACCTGTACTTCTGGACTTGTGCCAAACTAAACGAAATGTAGTAAGTAACACTTTGAAATAATAATCCTAGTTGTACATTTCATAAAATGTTAATCTTTATCCCTTCCCACCAAGGCCACCATAGTGTCTCAAAAATCAGCAACATCTCTTGACCAATCCTGACACCAAACATGGTTCTACAGAAAGATGCCGAGAATACCATGAACCAAACGTGTGAACAATGACAAAGTTTTAGAAAAAAATCGATTGGTTGGTTTGTTGATTTTGTTTAGTGGCATATTAATCTCTACAGGTTATTTAATGCTGAAATCTAAATATTCCAAACAGAATTTTATGGCTTCTACGAAATATGTTTTAAGTACTATTGTATGCCTTCAACTCCAAATAAAATGTATTGTTGGTTATTTTGCTATGAAATCTATTGCTGATCATTTTACTACGAATATGTATTTTTGGTAATTTTTACTACAGAAATGTATTTTTACAGTTTCATAGTGTTTTGTTTGGGGGGTTCACTATTTACCCAGAGCTGGGACCCAAACAGGTGCTACCACCCCTAGTCAGGGAGGACCTGGGAACAACAGCAATTAAGAGGTGGTTCCATGCTCCTCAAAATCCCCAATCTCCCGATGAGAGACTTTGCTGCCAGGTGTAGCTTATCGTCACATCCAAGACTAAATGAAAACAGAAATAAAATGGACACTTATACTTAACATCAGGAAGAAATAACAGAAATTTACTAGGGAACATAATAAGGAAAGAGAGCTTAGAAAATTTGATACTCACAAGACAGATTGAAGGTAAGAGGGCTAGAGGAAAACAATGTATAAACTACCTGGCAAGCTTGAGGGAATGGATGGTGGAGCAGGTTTTGGGAGAGATGGCAAAAAGACAAAAGTTATGAAGTACAAAGAACAAGAAATTGTGAAGAGCTATGATCGCCAAAGTCCTGAAGGGACACAGGACATAGAAGAAGAAAAATTACAAAGACTGCTAACTCTAAATGTGTTATCCTCCAGAAATACACTGGAGTGGCAGGGAATAATCTTTGTTATTAGCATTATATACGGTGGACTTGTTACGAGGCCCCATTTTGTCCTACTTCTATACGCTTATACTATAAAATACAAAATCTAATTTAAAATGATGTCTTAAATCTGTAGCTACTAGATTCCCTTTATACCTTACGAAAAGCTCCCATTCACCAAACACTTTAGATTTCATAATAATAGAATGGAACTTTCTAGAAGTCTCTAGAAATTTCTACTGGGTTCTAGAGGGTACAAAATCATATATAAACAGGAGTTTGTACCAACTAGTGGGTTGCCTCCTGAACCCACAGCCACGACTATTGAGGTTGATTCCGGTCCTTTTGATTCAAGAACAAAGCATCGACCGTAAGAATCTAAATTTTCACAGTCCTGAAAAGAAAAGACTATCGGTAAATACTTCGCTCTCTTTCCTTGATATTATTGACCAAACTCTTTTATTTTTCATATATGTGAATATCAAACTATTTTTAAGAAGAAAATAATATAATTCTTTGACTAGTGACAAATTCCCATCTGTCGCCTTAATCTTAATTTCGGTGGATTTCCTCTCCCACTCCCTTGTATGTTCACCCGTTAAGCCAACTACTTTCTGGGCTCTCGCACGCTTAGTAACTTGTTAGCATTTCTTAACTTATATTGTTTAAACCTCATCCCTACTAATCTAAAAAAAATATTGTATTATATGTTAAATAAAATCCGCTTTTTGTTATTAGAGGTAATCTTTTTTCTTCAACTTTTATTTCTACGAATCTGGTTCTTCTTATTTTGTGTTGTGTCAGCCGTAACAGACTCTCCTATCGTGAATTTAAATGAGGATCAGAATTGGATGGTGCCTTTCATTTTATACTTATGCATGCTAGCTATTGTGGAAAAAATCAGGTAAGGGAAAGACATATTTCATTTGTGCTTTCATAAGTATGATACTAGCCCAACCTTGCTGTGTGTGACAAAGCCACACGGACATATGAAATTTATTGAAGCAGGATTTTGATGGCATCTCTGCTTCAGAGCTTGACAAAGCTGATGACAGTGCTTCACTTTATTATCTCCTTTCGATTTGATGCTTGGGCTTCCCAGGTTTTCAGATCAAAGTTGAAACATTTCAAGTTGTCTTTCAATTTGTCTTTGTAGCATAAATATTACTTAAATTTAAGCTTTAAAATTTTTTTTAAAATAACAAAAAAATGAAAAAAAAAAAAAAGACTGATATGTGGATAGTATTTTAGTTATCAGCATTGAAATAGAAATCTACGAGTTTGTTACATTCACTTTTTTCACTAGTATCCTGACTGACCATAAGACCGATATTTGAATCTCACCATGGTTGATTTGTCAGGAAGGTGTCTTCTTGGTGTTATCATCCTGGGAGGTGATCCCAGCCTGTGGTACTGTTGGAAAGTGCCTGAAGACCATATCACGGGCCAACCCAAGCCCTGTGAGTGAAATTTGGTAGACAGAACTGCATGGAGGCTGTTGAAGACTGTTCTACCACAAAGTCACAAGTCATTGCGACTGAGGGTTTGACTGTACTTGTCTTGTTCAAATTGTTGATTATGCCAGATTAAGTGCTCTCTTCCAGAAATTTTTTTTTTTTACAATGATGGTCACTGTACAAGCCCCAAGAGTCACTCAAGATAGAGAATTACAAAGTAAGAGGCACAGTTTATGGGGATATGTGTGGAAAATAATGGTTGACCCTAGATTTGAACAGGCCAAGATAACTAGTTCTGCTCATAATAGTTGCAGTATAAACCACAGGTGAGCTCTGTGGGTGTTGTATAAACAGAAATGTGACTGAACAAGTGTTTGCTACAGAGATTAGCTAGTTACTGTATCAGACAGGTGTACTCGGAAACAAGTAGTTGGCCATTATAGAAAATATTTGCAATTCAAATACTAATAATAACAATAGGTACAATTTACATTGTTTGATCAACAGTGAGTATAGTGAGATATACTACAAAGTATGTGATAGAGATACTACAAACTCTGATATAGACCAATATTTAAAATTGCCATTAAAAACACTCAAAAATCTTTAAAATCCCAGCCTTTTTAATCATTTTGGCATTACTGAACTGAGAATCAATTCTATAATGAAACTGAGTCATACCAAACAGCTTATTAAGACTGATTTAAAATTTGTTTTTGTCACCTGATAAACCCTCTATTAGTAAGTAATATGGAGCATTATCACAATATTAGTACCATAGGGTTTTAAACACCCCATTTAAAATATTGATATATTTAAGTTCTTAATTTTCATGTTATATATTGTATTGAGTGTTCTTTCTTGTTTTTAAAGGATAAATAAAAATGAGGAAAAAAAGGTGGTTTTTATTTTGAAAAATTGAATTAAAAGGCCAATATTTAAAAAAATGGATTTGTATATTTCAAATAGGAAATAAATAACAGGTTTCATCTTATTTACAGTAAACAAATAAAACTGTTTGGAATTCATGAAAATATTATGACTAAAATCAGAAACTCCTTGACAAAGGTATTCAGAAAACTAATTGACTAATTATGAAAATTTGACATCACTTGCTGAATATTAAAAAAAAAAAACATTTTGTGGAGTGTTCAAACACATCATGGTACTTACAAAAGGTAAATATTATTAGTCTTTATTGTCATGTGCTTGTAATACATACAAATATTATGACTAAAACCAGAAACTCTTTGTAGTTACTTGATTGAAGTATTTAGAAAGCTACTTGATTAATCATATAATTTGACTTGTCACTTGGTAAATCTTAATAATTTTCTTTACTAGATCTTTAGAGACAATTTTAACTATCAATCTATGTTTGACTTTATATATTTTTATAATTAAGCTTATTAATTCTAAAAATATAAAGAAAAAGATTAATAATGTTCATTCTTTCCTTTTGTTGATTTATTCTTGATGCCATAAAAATGAATTGAAATTTGAGTTAAAGTCTGTAAAAATGTCCTTTAACCGAGGAATGTGAACTGATCTTTCACCCCTTTGCCACCATTCCCAAAAGCTCTTGAAAAGAATCATGAGAACAGTATTGATAATAATTGATATGTTTAGAGACACTGAAGACATGTATTGCCCTTAATTAAAACAGACACATCTGGATTCGATAGAAAACACTCAAAATAGCAACATAATTTCCAAAACAGAAACTATATTCAAAACAAATAAAAGATTTTGTGTAAAGAGAGAAAGTGCATCAGTTAAACTGGGTAAAAAAAAAAAAAAAAAAAAAAAAAATGCACCTTGTTTGTTTTTGCATCGTGAAAATTCAATAACACATGAGGCACGCACACTAATTCTTTGTACAGGGCAACAAACAAACCGTGCAACACGTTAATTAAAAGCATTTTATTTTGATTACAACAAAATTAAAGAAAAGAGATCCAATAATTCTTGGTCATCTTTTTAAAAAAAAAATTTCATAATCATTTCAAGATATTTATGGAAATGTGTTTATGACTATTTCGGCTGCATTATATTTCACTTATGTTCATGAAACAGTGTAAAAAATTAGGTACAAGAAAAAGAAAACGGTGAAAGTTTTATTTTTGAAAAGAATAAATTATCTAATATACAAGCTCGGATTTTGTATTTCTACTAAAATGTAATTAAATATAAAAATTTGGTTATCTGTGTGCAAATGTTACATAAAACTATAGCATCAAACAAATGCAGTTTTATCATCTGTCTACTAGCATGTGTCTTAAATCTGGCCCAACTTAGCATTTCTTGTTTAATCGCGATGACTAATTTGCATATTCAGCTTAAATTTTTTTTTTTTTTTTTAATTTTAACTATCAATTTCCAAGCCAGTCTTTTCTGATCTTTATAAGTTTTTTTTAACAGTGATTTTTTTTTTATTTATGGCTTTTATAATTGCTTAAATTAAAACCATTTTCTACTCTGAAAATAGTAATGACCTTAGCATTTAGATCACAGTTTGGGAATAAGTTGAAGTAGGCAATGTATAAAGGGAAGTATGCAACATTGACATATTTTAGTGAAATATTTTGAAAATCTAACAAATATTAAATGCTTTTAAATAAAGGACTACCAAAATGCTTAAATCTATTGAATGGCATGTATCCTTGCTTTTCTTTTTCCACAAAAGATAGGATACAAGCTGGAAGGATATCAGTAATAATAATAATATTCTATTATATAAGTGTAGCAGAAGGAAAACTGGGATTCTGTAGCACAGACACTGGAAACACACTCACAATGGATGTTCTGGTTCAGTACACACTGGCACAAACGCCAACTGATTTTTCAACAAACGCTCACCTTTTCATACGTTCTTGCCAAGCCAGAGAATTTGCATATTGGGCACGCTGCCAGCCTCGATGGGACTCAGTGACACATGCACCTCGTAATTCCAGCGCTGATGCTCAGACAGTTTGCCTTGCTAGCAATTTGCTCACAGATTTTAGGCTACATTACTCTAGCCCTCTTGGATCTCCAAGGTAATTCTCCAGCACAATAAGAAGATATAATGTGACTTTATCTGTGATACTCTTAACTATCCTATTTCAGATAATAATCTATTCATGTGTTTATTATAACACAGATTCATACTCCACTGAGATACGTAATACATGGCTTTTTAATTTGTTTTATTAAAACTTACTTTTGATATTTTTTTTTTTAATTTTATCGACTTAACCCTGTTGGTTAAGAGATATAGTTTTTGGAAATCTACAACTTTTACAAAGTTGTTTATTTTCAAAATTTACAATTTTTACAAAGTTGTAGATTTCGGGCAACTCTGTGTCGGGTGTTAAGGCTGTAATACAGTGCTACCCAATTTGGGCACGTGTAGTTCCGGACTGTAAAGCGACTGAAACCTGTGGGCACATTTGGGTGCTTCCGGCCTGAAAAGGTTTAAAAGGCAAAATTATTTTGTATTTTTAGATAACACATGGCATTAGAGTTCATTTTACAGAGTGCATATATTCTAATTACTCATTCATACATAAATAATCCCGTCAGTTTCGATGGGTGTTTTATTGGCCGAACATAAGCAAGAACATTGTTAGAGCAACATGAAGTTAGCAAATTTTTAGAAGTATAATGCAAAATTGCTTTAAGACAATTACTTTAAGATTTTTTGACGACACAGGTAAAATAGCAATAACAAGTTAATAACAATATCTACATTTTACTGTATGTAAATAAAAAGCAAATTAATTGTATATCCCCCCATTATTATGCAACCTGTTTTTTGTTTTTTTTAATTTACCATAAAGTCAGTCATGGGCAAACTGTGGTCAGTGGGCCACATGCAACTGGTTTGGCTTTCTGAATAGCACACTTAATTACATGAAGAAAATAACATTTCTTAAAATTTGGTCTATTTCATTTCATTTTCACTTGTTCATTCACATTGTCTTGTACCTAACCACATACATAAACAATGAATAAACAAGGAAAGTTGGTTCTCTGTGTCAGGTTGGAAGGTTTTTCTTATCTGAGTCCATGCTTCACATCTACAAATCTACCATTCGTCCATGCACGGAATACTGTTGCCATGTATGGTCTGGTGGCCCTGCTGTTCATCTCTAGGTTCTTGACAAAATCCAAAGACGGACATGCAATATGATCGGTCCTGACTTGGCATCTCTGACTTTAGTCACTTTCTCACAGACGTAATGTGGCTTCCCTCTGTCTTTTCTATAAATATTTTCAGGGCATCTGCTCTGACAAGATATTTTCACTAGTGCCACAACTGCATGAATTAAAGCATGTTACTTGGTTGGCATCTTGGTCCCACCCTTTTACTGTCAAAACAGTTAAATGTAACTGCCTGTTCTACTCCAACAGCTTCTTCTCTTGCACTTTCCAACAGTGGAACTCCCTTTTACTTGTTTCTCTGATAACTATAATCTTCAAAAATTTAAATGTAATGTCAATCGGCATCTTCAGTTGCCTTGATCCCCATTCTTTTTATTTACCTTTGTTTTTCTTTTTATCCAATCCTCAAAGTCTTTCACCACCCAGTCTTTTCCCTTACTTACATTCTCTGTAGCCCGTTGCGTACTAGTGGCACTCTTGCCTTGCTTGGAGTGAATTGTTCAAAAAAAAAAACAAAAAAAAAAAACAAGTATAATGCTTCTTAATTTTTAAACTTTCATCAAAGGTAAAATTTTATTTTTCATCATAAACTATTTTTTTTTAAATGCTTTTCACTAAGGGAAATCAGATGTATAAATATCTTTTGCTTCAGCAACAGCAAATGTTCATAATACTTTTTTATCTGAAGAAGAAAAAAATATATTTTTATTTGTATTTTCAAGTGAATAAATTAGAAATGAATCCCACAAAGCGTTGTGTCCTAATCACACTGTCAGACTTACATATATATATATATTCATCTGTAGTGAAAATGACTGAGTTATGAAAAATTACCTTGATTGAATCTTTTTAGCAGTGAGGTCCACCTTATAATGAGCCATATCTCATGTGGCTCACTGGTCAGAAAAGGTTGCCCATGCCTGGTTTAAGTCATTAGTAAGATACAGTTTTAATTACTTTCAGAAATTAAAAAAAAACTTTAATGTTCGTTCATAACCTTTGATTTGCCCTGTACAATTATGTACGATAAACAACTTATATTTAAAAATTATTAGCTGTATGATTGCATAAATTTAATTTACATAATTTAATATACTTTATTTATAATAAGTGTATGAGAATAAAAAACTGTTTTTTTTTTTTTCACTGCACAATTTATCACTTGTTTTTATGCTTGGAATTAACTTTCAAAAACCATGGAGGAAAAAGAAAAAAAAAAAAAAAAGAAAAAATTTTTTTAATTCTTGATTATAAATCCTGAAATAGAGGCACAATGTTAGGAATGTTTAAAAATTTCAAAACAGGATAAGAATATTGATTAAAAAATTAAATTTAAAAAAAATAAATAAACAGTTGTTTTTGAGGAAAAAAATCTAGAATGAATATTAGAATATAAGCAAATTTAACAGGGAAAAATACCTTTTTTTAACTAGTATTTCTTTCATCTTAATTTCAGAAAAAAAAAAAAAAATAAAAGAAATGCTAAACAAACTGTAAAAAAAATGGTTGACCATGCTTCATCTAAAAAAAAAAAAAAAAAAAAAGTTTTTATCATTTCAATCTATTGTAAAAATTATCTCCCTTTAGGTCAAAGCTTTTGCAATATTGTGACCATTATAAACAAAAACCGATTTATTGTAACTGTTTTGCAATGCAAATCAAAATTCCTCATAATTGATTTTATAAAACATTAAAAATACGTTGTATTTAATGCTAAATTTGATGGCAAGGAAAAAAACTATGGCAAACATGGATGAATGTGCTCACAAGAAGTATTGTCAAAAGGACAATTTTTCCCATGATACCATTTTTAAAACTACCTTCACTCTTTGGCAATGTTTATTGTTTTAAAAAAAGGGATAATTAGAATTGTAATAAAACCTAAACATATGAAAGTGAATTTAAACATTTTTTTGTACTTGACGACAAAAATATTAAACACTTTATTTATTATTGTTTATTTACAAGAATAATTATATATTTAAAACATTCTAAAAACTAATACAATTAAAGAACTAATACAATATTTACTATTTACCAATTTATAAAGAAATATGAAAACCACTTTTATAAATTTATAAACATTTACTAATTTATAAAAATATGTGAACCAATTAAGGAAATCCTTATTATTTACCATTTTATAAAGTTTGAATCAATTGACAATTAGCTGATGTTTTGCTGACCATTCCAATACATAATATAATAAATAAATAATGTAAATAAACAATTTAATAAATAAATAGTGCAAATAAATAATTTAATGAATAAATAGTGTAAATAAAGAATCTAATAAATAAATAGTGTAAATAAACAATTTAATAAATAAATAATGTAAATAAACAATTTAATAAATAAATAGTGCAAATAAACAATTTAATGAATAAATAGTGTAAATAAAGAATCTAATAAATAAATAGTGTAAATAAACAATGTAATAAATAAATGAGGCAAATATCAATAAATAGTGTAAATAAACAATTTAATAGATAAATAGGACAAATAAACAATCTAATAAATAAATAGTGTAAATAAACAATCTAATAAATAAATAGTGTTTATTATTTTCATTGGAAATTATCAAGAACAAAGAAAAGGTCTAAATTCATTTTCATCTGTTTAGGTTTCATTATAATTCTAATCATCACTTTTTAAAACAATAAACATTGCCAATGAGTGATGGTAGTTAAAAAAGCAGTGTCATGGGGAAAAAAAGTCCTTTTGACACTCTGTCTTTTTGTGAGCATGTTTATCCATGTTTGCAAAAACTATAAACTTAAAATTTCCAGAAACAAAAAAGTTAAAAATAAAAAAAAGGGGTCAGCAATGAGTAAAACTTTAAATATGAGGCATGCCAAAAAAGTGTCAGTGTATAGTCCTTGGTTCTTTGATTCGCAAAATAAAAGTACCCTCCCAAAATTCCATCTTTAAAAAATGAGAAGAAAATAACTCAAAAAGTTAAAACAAGAAAAAAAAAAAAAGATCAGACATAAGACGTATTGTCTATCACCACTGAATTATGAATGATGGCCGTATCTTCTTCCATGCGAGCTTCATGTTCAGTTATTTCTTGCCCATTTACTGTGGGTTTCGGCAGTTCATACTCCAGCCGGTACCAGAAGCAACGACCGCGTGCAGTGAGGTAGTCTCGCCTCTGGATTTTTCTCTTGATCTCGTCGTCCAGTGTTGAGATGTTGACATTTCCGTAGAAGACAAGAATTACCTTATGGCTGGGTTCTTTCAACGCCCAAGAAATAGCTGCTTGAAGACACATGGAACTCCAACTGTTGCCAGCAATGTCCCGGGATACAATCATTACGGTGCATTTACATTGTTTTATAAGCTCTGTTGAATTGCTTGCAATGCTGAGTCTTCGCTCCAGGTTTGCATTGTTTCGATCGGGGATGAAGATCTTAAAGGCTTTTGGCCCATTCTCAAGTTTGGGCAGAAACGTGGATTCGAGCCATTTCTGGCAGTTCTTATCGGTTTCATCGTAAATCAGAAACACATCAAACGGGCGATAGATTTTGCTACGACGCCGGAAACGAGAGAGATTCATCTTGACATAGAGCAGAGCGATGACCTCACGACGATATCGTACCAAAAAGGTGATAATAAGCGCTAAGACAATTACTGAAACAATCATAGAGATCACAAGAACTTTTTTGATGACAGAAGGTTCACACCTGAAAGCAGACGGATGCAGTTCTAGAATTATCTTTCCATTACACTGTACATCACGTCGATTCCCTAAAATTGAATAATTATAATGGAGCCAGTGGTAAAACTCTTGACTCTCGCAACCACAGTACCAGGGATTTTCTTCTAGGTGAACAGAACGGAGTGCTTGCATAGTACTGAATGCTGAAAGTGTATTTGGTGAGAGGAGTTTTAATTTGTTGTGGGATACATCGAGATACTTCAGGGAATGAAGGCCAGCAAACACTTGTGGACTCAGATATGTTATTTCGTTTTTGTTTAAATACAGCTCCTCAAGCAAGTTTAACTGTTTGAATACAAATGGCGGCAAAGTCATGATTTTGTTGTTGTCTAAATGCAGAATGACAAGCCGGGGGAAGTTCTGGACTAGATTTGCGCTGACCGACACAATGCGGCTGGAGTTGAGATAGATTTCTCTTGCTTGCATTCCGTTTTCATTGGTTATCGAAGACAACTCCCCCAGATGCTCAAAGTTGTTACCATCAAGAAACAGCTGCTTGCTTGTGAATGCAACCCTCTTTGGGAGCGCAGACAACCTCCCGGTGCAGATTGTCTTTGACGGCAATTCTGTCAGCTCGTTGGTGTAGCAGAAACAATTCTTGTCACAGTTGGCTTTCGAAATGCAAAGAAATTCTTCAACCTTTGCATTTATGATGGCTTTCTTGAGAGAGTTCTGGGTAAAAGTGCAGGTTTCAACTTGATACCGAGACTTTGGAAGTCTTTTGCCACTGTAAGTGTGATGCGTTTGTTTTAGCCATTGCATATCACAGGAGCAGACAAGTGGATTCCCATGTAGTAGTACGGTTAATTCTTGGTTTGTTATAAACGGCTTTAAGTGTGAAAGCGAATTATTTCTTAAGTAGACAATTTTCAAGTTATCGAGTCCATTAAAAGCAAATTGGGCCACTGCTGAAATATTACAGTTGTCAAGTGAGAGAACATGAATTTGACTTGTCTCATAAGATGGGGAAAGGCTTTCTAAAATATGTCTAATTGGATTATTTGACAAGTTCAAATATTGAATATACTGGAATGGATGATTCTTGAACATGTTATTTAAGTGCTGGATTTGATTATAGGCCAAGTTCAACGACTCAAGATAAACTGGCCCCTCAAAATAATTTTCTTCAAAATCTATAGTCAGCTCGTTATGTTCCAAGGTCAAATTCTTTAAATTTACTAGACTGAGTAATGCACCAGGTACAATCTCTCTTATACTGTTGTGGCTAAGATCGAGAGATCTGAGATTCCTCATTCCACCAAAACCTTGGTAATTTAACTTCCGGATGTTGTTTCGACTAAGGTCCAAGTAAGTAATGTTTGTATTTTCCAGACCTGCTGGAACGGCTTGCAAAGAGTTCTGGAAAAGGTGAAGAGTAAAAGAACTCTCTGGAAATGTATCCACTTGTATAGTGGAGATGTAGTTCTGGGACAGATCTAACTCTTTTAAAACAAGAAGATCTTTGAAAGCTCCCGAAGGAAGCAGTGAGATTTTATTTCCTCGGAGGCTGAGATATTTCAGTTCAAACAAACCTCGAAACACTGTTGGGTTGAAAAAACTGATATAGTTATAGGACAAGTCAAGGAATTGCAGACTTTTTAGGCTTCCAAAGCTCTCGTTACTCAGTGAATTCAGGAGATTGACACTGAGGTCAAGGGATTTTAGCTTGTCCATATGCTGGAACACTTTGTTGAAGGCAGAACAATCTTCGAGCTTGTTTCTGCTCAGGTTGAGCCGTCGAAGATTTATTATTTTTGCAAAGGTTTGCGGCATGATGCACTTGATTCGATTCTGAGATATGTCCATATGCAACAGCGATGGTAAGGCACTAAACATGGAAGGCCGGAGTTCAGTCAAATCATTTTCTGAGAGCTTAAGCGACTGCAAAGATGTCAAGTTAAGTCCTTGAGGAATATGGTTGATAAGATTGGAAGACAAGTCAAGCTGCTGAATGTGCGAACAGTTCAGTAATGGGGTTGCATGGAGAACTTTGATGCGATTACCCGACAAATACAGGTTTGAGATATTTCTCAGTCCCTGGCAAAATCTGGGTGGCAATTCTGTTAATGAATTCGCGGAAAGGTCTAAAGCTTGCAAAGAAACAGTGTTGAAAAATGCATCAAAGTAAATATTGTTAATAGCATTGTTTGAAAGGTTTAAAAAAACAAGAAATGGCAGCATTTTAAATTGATTGTCGAACAGGGTGTGGATTTTATTCCAACTGAAATCAATGTAAGTTATTTTGAGTGTTCCATTACGGCATCGAAAACTGTTCGAAGGAAAAAGTGAAATATTTACGTGTTGAAGGTGAACATAATGTAACTGCAAAGAGTGGCAAAATAATTCATCTGGCAGAGTTCTAATTGGATTGTGAGAGAGAGAAATGTATCCGAGATGTTTCAGACCTGAAAACGCTTCATTTTGCACGACTTCGATTTCATTATACGACAGATCTAAGACCTCGAGCGCGGATAAATGATTTAGGGTTCCAAATAATAGATCGTTTACTACACAAAATTTAAATTCGTCTGCTTTTCGATGTGCTTTTCTTGAAGCGGAAGTCTTTCCTGATTTGCAAATACATCTGTTTGGATAATCAGAAAGCATATTCTGCTCCCGGCAGCGAACGTATATGTAGGAGATGTTCTTCGGATGAATGCGCCAAGCAGAGGAAATAGAATTGAAAGGAAAGTTATCCACACATATCAGGCTGTTCGCGCCAATGTCGTAGAGACATTCACCTGGATTGTGATGCTGGAAGACCATTACAGTTTCTGTTCCGTTGAACCACCGGGTTGTGAAACGACGTTCCAGATATCCAGACACCACAACAAAAGCTAAACTGAAGGTGATGGCGATGGAGATTCTGGATGGTAGCATTTTAGCATTGGATCTAAATTATTCAGAAATTCCCAGATCAAAATTATGTGGCAGCAGCAATTCTGGAAAAACAAAAATTGTAGAAAAAAATATTAATTTTTTTGTTTTATAACACAAATAGTATCAAGCACATAAAAAAACAGATGCAGAAAAATATTGCATAATTGTCAGTTTTATACAACTGCTTTCTCAGATAAATGAGTAAAAATGGCTTTGAGCAAGTAAAGTCTGTTGGTCTTGTTGAAGACCATGTTATGGTCTAAAATGATGATATTTCATCATTCTAAAAATAACATTGCCATCAGTGATGATAAAAAAATAAGCCTTCATCATTATAAAAACAACCTTTCCACCACAAGAGAGTCAGTAGAGTAGATTAGTGCAGACTAGGGTATCTTATAACAGTAGACTAGTAGACAAGTGGTAATAGTAGTAAAGAAACCCATGGCTTTGCCAGCACTCTGGAAGATTGAAAACAGACGATTTCAAATGCATCCTCACAAACAAAATTCTCAGAACCAAACCAAGTAAGCACGGACTTTTAAAAAGACACACGAGAACATTTTTACACACACTGTAACAATATTCTGTAATTCATATCACAAAAAGAAAATATAAATTCTTATTTATGTCAACATGAGTCTTAACTTTTTATTGTTATTACTGTTGTAAGTTTATGCATTTTAATTTCTGTCATTAATATCAATATCATTGCAGCCAACAAAATAATAACAACAGGGAAAATAATACATCAGCACTCAACAACATTACCTTACCCTGTTACAACCATCTTTCTTTGAACTTTGTGGACTAGCGCTACAGAATCACAAAGAACTGTACCAAATAATAGAAATCACATCACTTGAGGACTACCAATATCAGCAACAACTAAAATGGATATCACATGTAACTCAAAGAGAAAATTAATGACATAATCTAGATGTTGACATTCCACCCTACTTCAAATAAAAGGTTAGGAAGGAAAAAGCAGGAAAAAGATAGACCAGATATAAAACAATTCTTCTGTTTTCTTGAATCCTGTTCCTTTTTTCGTCCTTTACTCAATCCTCCCTAATCTAATTTTTCTCATTCTCGTTCACTCTCTGTAACCCCCTGAATTCTAGTGTTATTATCACCTTACTTGGTCAGTGAGGAGGTCTAGGGAGTTGACAATCAAAAACATTTTTTTTTATATATATATATGTCTGCCTATATAGTTCAGCCAATTTCATTAAGTTTCTTTATGCTTTTGTTTTTATCACTTTCATCTCTTTCATTATTAAGTTTATCCTACATTTTGATAAAAGACCTGACAAGAAAGGAGAGGTGTTTTAAATACCTGGACACAAATTTACTGTGGGTGATTTAGCAAAGCACTTTCTATATACACTTTTGTCTTAGTAAATTGCTTCCTCGTTTAATTAAAGCAGTATTCTTTAAATTGAAATTATGGTCAGACTCATTACAGTGAGCAACTAATGCAATGAATCTGTTGTCTTCTAAAAGATCCCTTTGATGTTCATATAGTCCAGGGGTTGTCAAACTTTTTCGATCAGAGACCCCCTTTTGTTTCTCTCCCTCCCCCAGCAACACCCATTTAAAATATCTTTAAACCATAAGACTTGCACTAATGCTGGCAATTAAAATGTTAACTAAAATGTATGACAAATAATTTGACTCAAGTTAAAAATTACACCCAGCGTTATCAAGTTCAGAATTTTCTCCCCAAAAGCAAGCAATGCTCAATGCAGACTTAAATAAGTTTCATCAAAATAAGTTAAAAGCTACTTGGATGTAACTAAGGCTTTTGATTCTGTTGATTGTCAAGCTAAGTGGCTTTTTATCATCTGCACCAAAATATACAAGATTTGTACACTAACTAAAATTTAGCTCAGTGTCATTTGTACACTGACTCAAACCCTTGATTGTCATCGACTCTCTGGACCTCATCACTGACCCCTAGTGGTCCCTCAGGTCCTGTTTGATGATCCTTGATATAGCCCTTTATTTAAATCCCTTTGAAAAAATTATTACTTTAGTCCAATGAAGTCCTAACAAAATTTTTTTTTTACACTTTGTCATTAATTTCATAACACTGTTCTGATATATAAAATTTTTTGTTTTTAATTATTTCACCCCAAGCAAGGGGATATTAACACTAGAATGTGGGGGGTTACAGGGAGTGAAAGTGAAAGAGAATGCAAAAGTTTCTCAAAGCATAAGTTTGCTAATTGATTGCATTCTTCTAAAAGCTCATTCTCATTTTTTTTTCACTCTTCTGTCAAGTTCATCCCATGGTAATTCTAGGGGTTCTTCAAGCTTTTGAACTGTATTGTATATTGACAGCAGGCAATGTAAGTTTTGTAAAGATATACAAGTACATCATGAAAACACACACACACATCATATATATATATATATATATATGAAGAAATATAGTTTTAAGGGGTGCTATATTTATGGGATAAAGTGCTCAATATCAGAGATAGAGCGTATGTAAATATAAATATAAAAGTGAAGATTGAAGTCAACACTCAGAGGCGACAGGCTGTTTCATGCTAGGTGCAAAAATAACCACCAGAATAGATTACCCACAATGCA
>OZ038511.1:41290681-41345681 GCA_964036315.1 Acanthosepion esculentum | reverse complement strand
TTCTACTCCAACAGCTTCTTCTCTCGCACCTCCCGTCAGTGGAATTCCCTTCCTATCACTTGCTTCCCTGATAGCTATAATCTTCAAATATTCAAATGTAATGTCAATCGACATCTTCTGATGCCTTGACCTTGATCCCTGTCCTTCTCTTTATCTTTTTCCCAAACAGGCCTCTTTACTCTTACTCTCAATCATCTGTAACCCCTTGCATGCTAGTGGCACTCCTGTCTTTCTCAGGGGGGTTTGCTTAAAAAAAAAAACAAAAAAAAAATTATCTTCAGCTTATATTCACATAAGCTGTGCCTCTTACTCTGTAACCCTCTACCTTGAGTAGCCCTCGGGCCTTGTACAAGGAGAACATCACTGTAAAAAAAATTGCATCCAAACTGTTGTTCTTGCCATCAGACATCATTACAATTATTTTCTATACTATTATCCTGCTTCTTTTCATGTATCACCATTGCACTTTGCTGCCTAAGATCAGAGTGTAGTATCTGCCCAATCTCTGGTCCTTTAGAGGTGAAATCAATTATGCTTTCCAACAAAGAATCTTACATATTTTTACTATTATTCTGCCTCTTTATAGTGATTTTCCAAACATAGCTCAGATGTGGCACAAGGCCGAAAGTATGGGGCACCCAGTGAGGATCGAACTCACTACTCAGTCATAACTGTTCTAGCAAGACAACACGCCCTTCTGCTTGTTTATATATATATGTCTATTACACTTTTCTATCACAGTGTCAAGCCCCTAGTCATATTAATAATAGGTTGCTTCCTGATCACTATAATCTTAACTTGTTCAAGTCTAGCGTTAGTCTTCACTGGTTCCCAAATTGCATGAATTTAAGCACGCTACTAGGTTGGCATTTCGTTCCCACCCTTTCACTGTTGAAACAGCTAAATGTAGTCATCTCTTCTACTCCAACAGCTTCTTCTCTCGCACCTCCCGTCAGTGGAATTCCCTTCCTATCACTTGCTTCCCTGATAGCTATAATCTTCAAATATTCAAATGTAATGTCAATCGACATCTTCTGATGCCTTGACCTTGATCCCCATCCTTCTCTTTATCCTTTCCTCAAACACCCCTCTTTACTCTTACTTTCACTCTCTGTAACCCCTCCCTCTTTACTCTTGCTCTCACTCTCTGTAACCCCTCCCTCTTTACTCTTGCTCTCACTCTCTGTAACCCCTCCCTCTTTTCTCTTACTTTCACTCTCTGTAACCCCTATCTCTTTACTCTTACTTTCATTCTCTGTAACCCCTTCCTCTTTACTCTTACTTTCACTCTCTGTAAAGCCTATCTCTTTACTCATACTTTCACTCTCTTTAACCCCTTGTGTGCTAGTGGCATTACCGCCTTGCTTGGGGTGAATTGCTAAAAAAAAAAAAAAAAAAAATACTTCCATTGTTACAAGTTAGGAAGAAACAACTAATTAATAGGGCTAACTGGTTCTGATAAATTCATCCAGTGAAAGGAGTCAATAAGGATTGAACCTAAACTTACAGATAACCAGATAGAGTGAGTATAAACTATGCACACAAACCCAACCCTGACAACCACTTGGGTGGACTAGAAAAATGACAAGTCTTAGATAAAACTTGCCAGAGAAAAATCTAAAATGTTAATATTTACCTAAAATGCTGACAAACCTTTCCTATCCTTAAGAGGTCAACAAGAAAATTAAGTCAAATGAATTGGATCAGTTGACCTAAATACCTGAGAGGATATTTTGTTATGCATGAAAAAACACTTTTAGTGAAAATCATCTAGTCAGTGAAGTGGAGAATCAGACCCCATATGACGTTATCTTTGTTGTCCATCATGCTAGATTTCCCAGGTATTTCTTATATGTACAGCCAAATCAACTGTTCCAGTATCCTACCAAATTTCAGACAGTGAGCCAACAAGGCCATATGTGTTGTCAAAATTGCGCAGAGAGTTGCAGTGGTCACCTCCCAGAACATCAAGCGAATTGTCAGTTTTCAGCAGTTACCATAGAGACAGAGAGACTGAGGCTAAGACATTTACACAAAAGAAAAGTGTTAAAAATGGAGAAGGGGACGGGAATTATTGCTGAAATATAGATAACAAAAGAAAACAAACTCTGTACTGACGATGCTAAAATGAAGGAGGAGGAGGGAGAAAAAGGTTCCGCAGGATACTATTAGGTTGGTGCAAAAATAATGTCGTTTTCTCACATGAAGTTGAACGTCAAAAAACGACATTAATTTTGCACCAACCTAATAGAAGGGGTGAAATAGCTGATACAAGATGAAAACAATGGCTACTATTAACACCAGCAGAGGAACTGACTGTTATTGACACAATTCTATATAACAGTAACCATAGTCCCATCAATTAGTCAAAGTAGATCAATTGGAAGTTCAGTCCTTTGACAAGTTGATCAACCATAAGAAGGTTAAATGCAACTATTTTTAAATGTCAATGAATAAATAATAAAATAATGCCCTATTTGTAAATGTTGACTAATGAATAAATTACTTTCTCCTAAGTGTCAACTAAAATGATGCTCTGTTGTCAGATGTCAACTAATGAATAATAAAAAGACACTATTGTCAGATGTCAATTAATGAATAACAAAATAATGCTCTATTGTCAGATGTCAAATAATAGATAATAAAATGATGTATTTTAGTTAGATGTCAACTAATGAATAATAAAAAGACACTATTGTCAGATGTCAATTAATGAATAACAAAATAATGCTCTATTGTCAGATGTCAAATAATAGATAATAAAATGATGTATTTTAGTTAGATGTCAACTAATGAATAATAAAAAGACACTATTGTCAGATGTCAATTAATGAATAACAAAATAATGCTCTATTGTCAGATGTCAAATAATAGATAATAAAATGATGTATTTTAGTTAGATGTCAACTAATGAATAATAAAAAGACACTATTGTCAGATGTCAATTAATGAATAACAAAATAATGCTCTATTGTCAGATGTCAAATAATAGATAATAAAATGATGTATTTTAGTTAGATGTCAACTAATGAATAATAAAAAGACACTATTGTCAGATGTCAATTAATGAATAACAAAATAATGCTCTATTGTCAGATGTCAAATAATAGATAATAAAATGATGTATTTTAGTTAGATGTCAACTAATGAATAATAAAAAGACACTATTGTCAGATGTCAATTAATGAATAACAAAATAATGCTCTATTGTCAGATGTCAAATAATAGATAATAAAATGATGTATTTTAGTTAGATGTCAACTAATGAATAATAAAAAGACACTATTGTCAGATGTCAATTAATGAATAACAAAATAATGCTCTATTGTCAGATGTCAAATAATAGATAATAAAATGATGTATTTTAGTTAGATGTCAACTAATGAATAATAAAAAGACACTATTGTCAGATGTCAATTAATGAATAACAAAATAATGCTCTATTGTCAGATGTCAAATAATAGATAACAAAATGATGTATTTTAGTTAGATGTCAACTAATGAATAATAAAAAGACACTATTGTCAGATGTCAATTAATGAATAACAAAATAATGTTCTATTGTCAGATGTCAAATAATAGATAATAAAATGATGTATTTTAGTTAGATGTCATCTAATGAATAATAAAAAGACACTATTGTCAGATGTCAATTAATGAATAACAAAATAATGCTCTATTGTCAGATGTCAAATAATAGATAACAAAATGATGTATTTTAGTTAGATGTCAACTAATGAATAATAAAAAGACACTATTGTCAGATGTCAATTAATGAATAACAAAATAATGCTCTATTGTCAGATGTCAAATAATAGATAATAAAATGATGTATTTTAGTTAGATGTCAACTAATGAATAATAAAAAGACACTATTGTCAGATGTCAACTAATGAATAATAAAATAATGCTCTATTGTCAGGTGTCAACTTACAAATAATAAAATTATGCCCTACTGTTAGATGTCAACTTGGCTTTAAATTTCAGAAAACATCAGCATTAATTGTGGTACCTAGCTGATATTGACTCAGGAACACTTCAACATTGAGCCTAGAGATCTCTTCAGATCTTACGTACAACATGGGATTTCTGATTCAGAGCATTACTGGTATGTAATCAGGGAATTAATTCTAAATGGGTGATTACATGGTGCCCACTGATAGGTAAAATCATTTTATATACAATTCTATAGTAATTTAATTAGTTATGTATTTATATTATAAATATAATATCTTTATCCTATCAGTAACTGTAACCTTAATTCCTGACTGATAACAATCCCTTTCTCTCTGATTTTCAATGTACAATGTACAGATTGAGTACTGAAATTTGCTGAACCAAATTTTAAGCCAAAATACAGTCATTTATCATTATCAAGAAATGGTTGTTAAGTTTTAATGTAATTTGCTTGTGATTTATATTGCTGATTCTCTGGTAATATATATTTTTTTCCTTTTCGACCCTTTTTTAGCCATTAGGCATATATATGTTTTGCCCTTCATTGAGCTCTGAAGAGCGAGGAGAAATAACCAATCAGCATTTTTGTTATAATTTTGATTCACCACTTTATAATGAGTAATTTTTGTTTCTTATCTTTGCTCTTCCTCCCCTTTGTTTAATATTTTTGTCTAATTTTCTATATACAGTGTAACCCGGATATAAGAGACCCGGATATAAGAGCAACCCGGATATAAGAGAGATTTTCTCTGGTCCAAAATTAGAGCCTGTGTTAATGTATATATAATAGACCAAACCCAGATATAAGAGACTTCTTCTCCGGTCCCGACAACTCTCTTATATCCGGGTTACAATGTACTTGTAAAATATCCATTTCTAAAGCTTTAATATAAATTTGAATGACTTTTGAGAATATTTATGAAATTAGTTTCACAATTATAAATGATCAGTTTCTTAGAATTTACTACTAATGGTAGTTAAATCTTTGAAAATGGAGTACTAATATTCCCCATGTATAATACGCCTTCATCCATAATACACACACCTAAATTTGTGCTGAAAGTGTGGAAAAATGCTTCTACTTATGCATAATACGCACCCCTTGTTTGGTAATCAAACCCTATAAATTGTACTTCTCCAATTTCATTACACCCAACGTTTCCTACTCTTATTTAAAAAATGGTTTTAAACATAGAATAATATTATTCTAATTTAGTTTTATGATAATTCTTATTTTATTTTACATTTGTAAGTACTGTTAGGTACATATGATTGTAGACGTTAGATGTAGACATCTCTTCTACTCCAATAGCTTCATGTCTCGCACATCTCGCCTGTGGAACTCCCTTCCTTATTCCTGTTTGCCTGACAAATACAATCTCCAACTATTTAAGTGTAACGTCAATCGACATCTCCAGTTGCCTTGATCTATCCACTTCCCTTCTCCACATCCTTTCCCCCTTTCATTCCTATCTGCTCTCACTCCAAATCTTCTGTAACCCCCTTGCCTTGATCGATCCACTATCTTTCTCCACATCCTCTCCTTTACCACTCCTATCTGCTCTTTCTCCAAACCTTCTGTAACCCCTTGCGTGCTAGTGGCTTCCAACCTTGCTTTGGGTGAAAAGCTTAAAAAAAAAAAATGACATTTTTATGGGGTCACAATCACCGAATGTTAGTGTCAGATTGTCAAATATTTGTGGTGAGTAGTCATTTTGCAACTGAAATCGACCTATGAAATGGCAATTTTTAAAGATTTTTTGTAGCTGTGCATAATATGCACCCCTGATTTTGCTTATTATTTTTTAGAAAGAAATGAGTATTATACATGGGGAATTACGGTACTGCTTCCATATATGGGCTGGAGCTGCCTAGTCTTCACTTTCCAGTCTTGACAGAGTTCAAAAGCATCTACGTGGCCTTGTGGGTGATGAATTCTTTTCTACCTTACAACCCATTTGCCACAGATGAAACTCTGCAAGTCTCTCGCTAGGTCTAGATTTGGGGAAACTAAAGAATGTAGCTAGTCTAAACATTTTCCATGGAAATAGTGATAAGTTCCACGGAAAATGTTTAGACAAACTACATTCCTTAGTTCCTCCAACTCTAATCCTTTTAGCTAGGACACACCATGCCATGTACACAGACTCAAAGCATCCTCATTCCATTCATATTCCTTTAGTAAGGAGGAAGTTCCACTCGGATAGCTTCTTCACAAGAACTGATGCTTTCCCAACTACTACAATTTTAACCTCTTCAAGTCTAGGGTTAACCGTTATCTTTCACTCATATCCACAGAAACTGTTCCTCTTACTCTTATCACTCAACCAACAACCGCCTTCAGTAAACACTCTACCTTGAGTGAACTTGGGCCTTGTATAGGATGAACATCATTATACTGTTGATTCTCTAGTAATATTTTTTCTTCCCACTTTTTTTACTTATTGTGCACATATTTATGTTTTGTCCTCAATTGAGCTCTGAAGAGTGAGGTTAGATATTTTTTGTTGCTTCTCTTTCTTTTTGTTATGTTTTTTGATTCAACATTTTACCATTTATTTTTTCTTATCCCCTGGTCTTCCACTCCAACTTACAGCCATATCACATTGAGCCATCAGTTCCTGTACAATTAACGAAGTTAAGAAACGTCGAGCCTGGTCAGTACCTAGATGAGTAATCACTTGGGAATTCCATACATACATACATTTACATCTCCTCGCCCAAGCTATGGGTTAATTAATAAGACTTGTATCACTAAGCCATTATTATCTCCATAAAAATGTTATTACAGTCTAAAAATATTCTTCTGGCTTTAAATAACCTGCAAAGGGTTGATAAGCCATAGAAAACCAATCAATCAATCATTCAAATACTGATTAGCTATATAGGCATGTCTTTTAGATTTATTTACATTCTGTGGAACATAAATGTATAGAAACTACCGTACTCAAAAAGTGAGGGATCAGTTTATATATTGTTAGTAATAGAGAATTGATCCCCCATTTTATATCCACATTATAACTTCTTGTTTTTTTTATCAGATTATGATTAGGTATGAATCTACCTCTTCTTCCCACAGCTATGGGTTAATTAGTAATACTTGTATCACTAAGCAATTATTATCTTTACAAAAAAATTCTTACAATCTTAAAATATTTTTACCTAGAACGGACCAGAACTTTCCCAATCACAAACATGACTGTTAATATTGACCAACACCTGGATATGCCTTATTTCAGTTTTGTTGCCACTTGATCTCTAAAAACCCCTCTCATCCACTCCTTTGCTTCCCATTCCCTTTTGGTTGAAGTAGATGCTGCTTAGAAGTTCAAACTTCAAAAAGGAACTATCTGCTGGTCCCTCAAACAGAAACACTTGAAATTGAGATAAAACCATCTCTTCTCTTTCTGCATGTGTATCGATCATATCACAGTACCACCCCAGATTATTTAATATAGAATACTAGTTATTTACACTATTTATATTTGGACTATTGTCCTCACCTTTGTTGTTGTTGTTGTTATTATTGGTATGTTTCTTGGACTTGTGGAAATGGTGAACAATAACTGAGCAATACTAACAATAAGAACTAGTCAAGATATCCCTAGACATGGGCAGTAAAATGAGAACAGTCTACACCTGTAGATTAAATAAAGAGTTCAGTTCAAAATTCGCTGTAGGTTACCAAGTTCAATATACACTGGATGAAGGCCAGAGTGGACAATGGGCAAAACACTATGATAACAACAAAGATGGGGACAAAAGTGTGAATATCAACATCTAAATTGCCATAGGTGATCCACCCATGGGCAAATGGTCTAAAATCAGAGAGGTCCATGGTGCTGTGTTTGTTTGAAACATTGTACTAAGCCCAAAGAGTCCATTATTTTCTGTTGCTGCTTCTTCAAGATGACATGCAAGGGGGATTTGTTTTTCTAAAGTTACCTTCTAGCCTTTGCCTAGAGAGGCAGGACCTACAAGGTAGCAGGCTCATTTGAATTCAGAGTTTTCATTTTCCTAGACTGGTTACCAACCAAGGCTATAGAGCTCAGTCTGTTCTACTATTTACTCATAGAAAAGATGGATTCATTCCTTTCTCAAGGGTATTAGTGCATAAGTGAATGCAATGGACTTGACTGGAAAATTGAACCCGCCTCTCTGATTCTTCAATCCGAGCCAATAAATGTAACAATAAGTGTAAATAATGATAACTCCTCATCCCAGAAATTCAGGCAGAAGTCGATCAGGTGATAATAATGACAAAGATGAGGATATTAGTCTAAATGTAAATAATGATAACTCCTCATCCAACAAATTCAGACAGAAGGCGATCAGGTGATAATAACAACAAAGATGAGGACATTAGTCTGAATGTAAATAATGATAACTCTTCATCCCAGAAATTCAGGCAGAAGGCAATCAAGTGATAATAACAACAAAGATGAGGATATTAGTCTGAATGTAAATAATGATAACTCCTCATCCCAGATATTCTGGCAGAAGGCGATCAGGTGATAATAACAACAAAGATGAGGACATTAGTCTGAATGTAAATAATGATAACTCCTCATCCCAGATATTCTGGCAGAATACTAGTTAGCAATCTCATCCCTCAGACTAATTTGTTAGTGTAGGGGGGTTAGTTTTCTTTGATTGTTGCACTACAATATGCATGTACCATAAGTTTAGTAAATAAGTATTTTTCACTATCTTAGTACATGCTAAGTATAGGTACAATGAAGGAATGCAATGCAAGAAGAGAATTTAGTAAGTAATAACAAACTTGATGAAATTAGATACAAATAATACAACCCCAGGTGATGTATATCAGTGAGATGGAGAAATAAATAATTCTAGCTTGAAGCTTTTTCCTCTGACAGACAAAAAATGTTGTTGGCTTATTGTATTTCAGTAAGTAAGAAAAGTTGCGGAAATAAAAGTGAAACCAAAGATAGGCAGCCATTGTTTCAATGACAGAAAAGATTTCAGTTAATATTCAGTTGTTTTGACTAAGAATGAATTAGCTTTTAACAAAGAGGAAAAAAGACAGCAGAATTTAGCTAAAAGAGAATTCTATTTTTCTAAGAATTAATTGGATTTTACTCTGTTTTAATTAAGAAAGAGACTTACTAAAAGAAAATGTTTCCTTAGAACTGGCTTTCATTTTGAGAAGAATAATTTTTTTCTATGAATAGTTTGGCTTTCTCAATGGAAGAATCAGTTCTTACTAAAAATAACTTTTTTTTATTGTGGATAACTCATTGTTTTAACTATTTCAAAACTAACATATGACAATTGAGACAATATCATCCTATTTAACTTTTATCACTTGTATGAGACTTCATATGCTGTACAAGAAGTTTATCCTTGCACTAAAGGTGATTCTGATCCCTGAACAATAGTGTGTTTGCATTTCATAGTTGTGTTGTCATATCCTGCTACGGCAACGGAAAACAAATTTGAGTGAAATTAACAATAAGGATGCTAAAATTGAGAGGCCTTGAAAAAGAATGTAATTCGAAAAGGAAGTAATATTAATAATGCAGAGTGCTAAAGGTTAAAATATCCTAAAAGGTGATTCCTATAAATGCTAATAAAAAAAGCCCCCTTTCTGACTTCCATCAGCATGGCTGATGCTAACCTCCAGGAGAGTGACTAGTTGCACATTCTCAGACTAACATTCTTGGCTGACATGAAGTGGAAAGACTATATTGAATCTATTGCTAGGTCTGCTGCTAGGAAAGTTGGTTCACTGTGTCATGCTAGAAGATTTTTCTCTCCTGAATCTGTCTTACATATCTATAAGTCTGCCATTCATCCATGCTTTGAATATTGCTGGCACATATGGTCTGGTGCCCCTGCTATATATAAAGAGTTCCTTGATAGAATCCAAAGAAGAATCAACAATATTATTGGTCTTGGACTAGCTTCTCAGTTTTCCCACCCCCATGAAGTTGTCTCCCTGTGCCTTTTATATAAATACTCTCATGGTAATTGTTAAGATGAACTCTTCACTATGATACCTGGACTTTATGGATTTAAGCACAGTACTAGATTAGTAACAAGGTCTCATCCATTTACAGTTGAATTAGCTAAATGTAACCATAAGTCCTATGCTAACAGTTTCTTTTCTTACACTTCTTGCTTGTGGAACACTCTTCTGGCTCCATGCTTTCCCGCCAAATTTAATTTCAGTGCCAATCATTATCTCCTGTCTTCCGGATTATTCTTCTAGTGTTCTTGTTCCTTAATAATATTTTTTAATTCTTTCACACTCAGTAATCTCATGTGTCTTAGTGGCTTTACTGCTTTGTATGGGGTAAATTTGATTAAAAAGAAAAATATTACTTATAAATAACATTTTTCATTGATTTTGTAGTGTATAAAGTTACATTTTTGTCTTCTTTTTACGAAAGAAAGAAAAATTTAAATTCAACATACTTTTTAAAGTAGAAGTCAGAAAGAAAAAGATTAAATTTATATAATCAATATGTTTATTGCTATAAAGAACAGTAGTAATGGATAGTGGCTTGGATTGAGGAATCAGAACCAAGTTCGAATTCCAGTCAAATCCATTACATTCGCTTACGTGCTAATGTCCTTGGGAAAGGTATGAATCCTCTTCTTCTCCCCCCCAGCTATGGGTAAATAGCAGGACAGACCAGGTTCTATAGCCTTGGATGGCAACTGGACTACCACATAAACAAATGGCAACCTACTGCAGAGAAAAAATCTTCCTCGTCAGTCATGTATCGAAAGATACATGATCACCTAAGTGTGTATCACGCATGGCATATAACTGACTGAAATAAATATTTCTTCACATCATTTATGTTGCATAGCAGATTAGAGGAATACATTCTGATCAAATCATTCTGATATTTATACAGGCCAAATCTACCTTTCTCCTTCCCACCATCTGAAACAATGGTTAGCGAGCTTGTTTCACCAGATCAGTTATGACTAAATAGCGTATTTGATCCTCACTGAGTGCCCCATGCTTTCAGCCCTTGTGCCACATCTAAGCTACACTTAGAAAACCACCTAAAGGTATAATTCAATTGATGACTATTGTTTTCAACCTGACAACTACAAGGGCAATACTTCCAGGAGATTTTGCCTAAGTTTACCACAAGAAATACTTTGAAATACTCCTCTGTCATTGAGAAAAATGTCAAGTGCCTCAATTAAGAAAATAAAAAGACAAATTGATCATGAACATGTGAACCAAGTTGCCCTGGTCTCAAGGCTTGATTTAATTAACCAGGTTTTCTCCACCTCCTTCACTCCCACAAGTATATAAGTATGTTTGAGGGAATGTTAGACAACTTAAATCAATCGATGTAAAGGAAAACAAAAAATGGAATCTATATTGGACAGTATTTCTTTGACATTAGTTATAAACATTATTTTTATTGTCAAGTTGAGTACATTTTAAAAGGAGATTGGTTTCAAATAAATTCTTTTCATTGCTTTTTAATTACTAAAAGGAGACCATCACTTGAGGACTTTCAACAGCAGCAACAACTAAAATGGATAGCACATGTAACTTAAAGAGAAAATAATGACATAATCAAGATATTGATGCTCCACATGACATCAAACAAAAGGTTAGGAAGGAAATGCCTCTCATCAATACTGGAAAGAGAAATAACAAAGTCAACTTGAGAAACTTATTTTTTTGAAAAATTGTTTTAATAGAAAGATTTTATAAATTTCAACTGATGGTAAGCGACTTGGTCAATGATTACTGAATGTTTCCTTATAAGGAAACAGCTAATATTATGATTGTCACCCTAAGAACAACTCACAAGCACTACATGAGATGTGTATGAGAGAGGAAGCACATGATCTCAAAGCAAGGTCTGACATTATAAAAAAAAAAAAGAAAAGAAAAAACACCTGAAGAGGGCTGGAGAGTATACCAAGTGAAACACTGGGATTAAAAAAAAAAAAAAAAAAAAAATACAAAAATATAAAATACAAAAAATAAAAACCATAAAGAAAAAAAAAAAAGCAGACAGGCACAAAAAACACATAAAAAATTAAAACAAAAAGGAAAAACACAAAGATATTACAACAAAATAGGAGAAAATAATTTATCAGCTTGTTAGATATATACAAGGTATATTTTATATAGTTACTCACTGAAAGGGAAAGTTATTAGAATAATCCAAAACTTATACCGAGAGCAAACTGCCTGTATACGGATAGAAAATGAATTCAGTAAAGACACAAAAAAAGAAAGAAGCATAAGACAAGGATGTGTCTTCTCACCGAATTTATTCCACCTTACAGTGAGGTAATCATGAAAGAACTAGAAGTCCTACCAGGATTTATCAGGGTGGACACAATCTTAACAACATAAGATATGCAGATGGCTGTGTTGATATCAGATGCAGAGAGGAATTCCCAATGAAGGTAGTAAAGGAAAGTGAGAAGAAAGGACTAAACATCAATTGTAAGAAGACAGAATGTATGGTTGTCCACAAGATGAACAGCCTGAAGTATGAACTGCAGATCTGGAGATATCAAAATCAAACAACTATAAAAATTTAAATATCTCTGTAGTGTTTTAAAAGAGGATAGAAAATGTGAAACTGAAATTTGAAATAGCAAAAATGCCTTACAAAAGCTAAGCAAAGTATTAAAAAATAGGAAAATTTCATTAGGAACAATGTTATGTAATATCAGTCCTCTTATATGGTAGGGAATGCTGGACAATCTCAAAGATGAAGAAGAGGCTTGAGCCAACAGAAGGATGCTCAGAATACTATAGACTGATGCTTATACTTAAAATCAGAAGAGAATTGAAATTTCTAGGAGGCATAATGAGGAAAGAGGGCTTGGAGAATTAAACACTCATTGGAAATATTAAAGGCTAGAGGGATAGAGGAAAGCAGTTAGTAACCTACATAACAAGGTTGTGTAAATGGATCACAGAACATGAGCTGGTGGGGATGATAAAAAGATGAATATTACTAAGAGAGACAAAGGCATGAAAGTCATCAAGAGCCATGGTCACCCACATTCTGATGATACATGACGTATAGAAAAAGACTTCCTGAAATGCATCCAAAATTACAAAGTGCACTTGTCTTCATCAAGACATCATTGGGTGCCCTATACTTCTGGATTTATGCCACATCTAAACTATACGTAAAAAATGTTTTTATTATAATCTCTTATAATAAAAATATAATAATATTATATTGCACTACTTTGTATTGAGTACTCTTTGAACTCTTTGGGTCCTGTGACTGGATCTAACCAACACCTTTATCCACTGTGCCATGTGTCCTCAAGAGTGTCAGTTCAATACCCGGTGGAGAACTTGGAGAGGGGAATTAACAGGAGATAACTGATAACTGACATCCATTAAACATGGCATGTGGAACTAGAACAGTCTACCCCAGTGAGCGAAATAAAGGGTTCAGTTTGACATTCCAACTACCTGAAGAATGCCAGAGTGTACAATGGCTGAAACGTTGTAATAAATATGGTGACAAAGATGAGGACAATCGTCCGAATAATGTAAATAATGCTGCAAGCATGTTTACCACTCTTAAAAGCCCAAAAGTGAACAGGGAACATTCTTGTGCCCGGCTTAAGTATGGCAATGTCGTTTGCATGGGCAACATAGGGACACCGTCAAATACTTGTCAGCTATTTCCACCACATACTGCAATAAAAACACACTAATCACAGCTGTTTTCCTTGCTCTATGTTGTTTAGTCTAGAATTGTTGTCACAAATTTTTCAGTACAAGCGGCACATTGTATATTTTACACATTTTTGTAGGCCAAAGAAAAAAATCAGTTTTATAAATGACTGAATAAATTTTATTTGAATCTTTGGCAAAGTTGGACAAACATACCCACAATAAAAGTGTGTGTCAAAAGGATAGGTTTTCTTTTGAAACCACTATTACTGCATAATCCCATGACAAATATATTGTTTTATACAGTGTAACCCGGATATAAGAGAAACCCGGATATAAGAGATATTTTCTCTAGTCCCAAATTAGAGCCTGTGTTAATGTATATATAATAGACCAAACCCGGATATAAGAGAAACCCGGATATAAGAGACTTCATCCCCAGTCCTGACCGCTCTCTTATGTCCGGGTTACACTGTAAAATTTTAATAAAACCCAAACATGATTTATGCATTCTCTATTTTCTCGAGAAGTGACAACAAAGATGTTAAACACTATTATTTACAACATTATAAAAATATGTGAAGCAACTTATTTTTCTTATGTGCTGAGTCCATTCAGGATCATGGCTCTCCACAATTTCCTGTCCTTTGTATCCCTTAATAAATCTTGTTCTACCATTCATTTACTCAACCTCCCTATGTAGGCCAATGCAATATTTATTATTTATCAGATTATAAAGAAATAACTATGAAAACATTTTTTATTCATAAATTTATAAAAATATCTGTGAACAAGGAAATTTAATGATACATAACTGTAATTACCATATATACTTGCATATCATACAACTTTTGAAGACCTAATTTTGAAGCTAATTTGACTACAGAACATGGATATATAGTGTGGTCAAAAGCATAGCTAAGGCCAATAGGACATGTGCTAATTTTATAGACTACCTGTGACCTATTGGGTCACTGACTGTTCAGGTTATATACCATTGAAATGAAAGTTAATTTTAATAGGATTCAGTTAACTAGTTCAATTCATTCCTGTCATCATTGGTCTGGTTTACAAGTTCATGTTTAATGTTTACTAATTGTTTACAGCATTTAATAGGAAGAGAATTCCAGGATAAACTTGAACTTTAAATCAGATTAACTTAAAAATATTTTTTAAATATGCCCCAAAATATTTTTCAAATATTTAAAATATTTTTTGTTTAAAGAAAGCTGAAATATGAATAATTGCTCTACAAACAACTGGATGAAACAGCAAAGCAGAATCTCTTTGTGTCTGTCTTTAACTTTAAAATATTTTAATCGAAAAAAACTGCCTGAAAAAAGTTAAAATAAAAAATACTTACAGTATAAACAACTCTTATTTTTAAATCTTATTCACTTAAATCAGATTAACTTAAATCATTATGTGATGGACGGACACACTACACATGCACACAAACAATCACAGACTTTTAGAATTATATAGATAGATGTATGAAGTGACCCCCCTTAAAATTAGCTTCAAAATTAGGTCTTCATAAGTCACATGATGCACAAATATATACAGTATACATTTTGAAAAAAAGGCATCTTCTAAGCGTTTCTTTCATTTTTTTTCTTGCCGCATAAATTCACTGAAATTGATTCTGAGCAGCTCTTTCTTTAAACCAAGAATTATTTTAATTTTAGATTTTAGTTGAGACCATAAGCACTCAATATTTTGATAATGTATCTCTATTCATTGGATGGACAAAGTTTTCTTTGTGTTAAATTACAGGATGTCTAATTTTTTTTACAGCAAATGTTGCATTGTTGTTACTTTACATGTCTTCATAATTTTGTAATTTTTCAGAAATTTTTGAATAAAAATATTTTTTTGATTTGTTTCTTTAAAAAAATGGCAAATAAATCTTTATAAAAGTTAAATTATAAATATCACATTGTACTTTGTTCACATATTTTTATAATCTCATAAGCATTACCAAAGGAGTAAAAAAACCAAAAAAAACCCCAAAAACAGTGTAATAGCAGTGGTATTTAGCCACCCTCCCACAAGGGCTACATGTGGCACAAGGCTGGGTTTAATGTGGGATTCCGAGCCCATAGGCTCGGCCAAAAATATTCCCTATTGGAAAGCATAAAAAACGGGTTCAGGGATAGTCTATCACCCCGAACGAGATTCTGCCCTTCGGCATAGCCTCGTCAGAGTTCTTCTCTGCCCGAAGGCAGAGAGTTCAACCAAAATAACTTGAAGTGGGGCCAAGTGTAATAGCAGTGTCATGCAAATAAACTGTACTTATTTTTTGTGGGGTAACAAAGGTCAAATATTGGCCAGACATGTATGTTTTGGTTTTATTAAAATTCTAATAGTCGCTTTTTAGAACAATAAAATTTACCTAAGAAGTAATAGCATTGTCAAGAGAAAAACTGTTTTTTGGACACACCATTTTTTTGAGCATGTATTCATCTTTACCAGATCTTGTTTGTAACCAGCATGTTTTCATTCATAACAAAAGAAAAAGCAACAATTACAGAAAAACAAAATCTTGTGGTGGGCTTGATACGATTTGAAGAACCTGACATCTATTTGTCAGTTTGTTTTCTTTTTTTAAGGACAACTGTAGGGAAATGTATCAATTTTCATTTTTTGAAAGATCAAAGGTATATATAAAAATACTTGTAAAATATAAAGCAAATGGAATATTCTTTAAAGAATACTGTAAATTAATATTTTCCATAGTTAATTTCCACTTGCAGTTCTTGCCCTTTGATACAAAATCTTTACTTGAAAAAAAAATTTATTTTTCTTTTAGTCCAAGCTACAATACCTTCCAGTTTTATACATTGTGGGAAAATGAAATAAAATCTATGAATAAAATAATAATAATGAATAATAAAAAAAAAAAGAAAAGAAATTTTCCCATGATTCTAAGAGTAAAAGAACCATAAATATGATTACCCCATTTGATTTTGTCAGATGCGGAGAGGTGGTCTATAAAAAGAACATTTTCCTGCCTCAGTTTTTTTTTTCTCCTTTTTGTACTAAGATGTAGAACCATGTAGAAATTACATTCCAGCTGGGGAACATTAGTTTCTGCTGGCCCACTGACAACTGAACTCTCTTTTCACTCTCCAACACATAGCATTTGCATGTGTCTTCCAAAACCTGCCTAAGTAAATCAACCTTTTCTTTGGTCGTTCCAACTCAGCACAAGGCTGACTATGGCTCAACCATTATAACAATGCTTATCCTGACTTACCTTAACTTCTGGACCAAGAAAAATAAAATGAACATACTATAACCAAATTTAAACCTTCCAATGATAAAGTAGGTACAGACTTTTCTTTGGTTGTTCCAACTCAGCACAAGGCTGACTTGAGCACAATCATTAATATGATGCTTATACCTACTTACCCTAATTTTTTGGACTTGGACCAAAAAGAAAACAGACATACCCAAGAGACATTTACAATTTTGTTTCACTACAGTCATCATAAAAAAAAGAGTAAGTGGTCTGTCGTAGAAACCCATGTTTTCCTATGCTTCTTAATTGTTTGAATCTGAAGACACACGCACACACACACACAAAATATGCAAACTTCAACCTTTTTTCCATAACATCTTTAATTTAGAAGGAATACAAAAAGAAATAGGTCATCTGATTATAGTTATCTCCCTTTTCTAAATAGCTGAAAACAAAACAAGAAAAAGATCAGAATTATTGATATGTCAAAAATAAAACTATGTAATTGTATTGCTGGAAGGTTTTCTACTGCTACACAAATGAGGCCTCATTTCAATACTGGATCTAGAATTGCTGAGGCCCTAAGCAATATAAATATTTTGGACCTCTTAAAACTATTATGATGAATGAAGTTTCTTATATAAAAGTCTTTTTCTGAGACCCCTACAGATGATATAACCTGAAGCTAGGAAGTTTTTTTTTTTTAACAGAGGACAGAAAGTGTGACATCAAAATCCAATGGCAGATTGGGATAGTGAAAGATGCCTTTCAAAAGCCAAAAAAAACAAAAAAAAGTATTAAGAAACAGGAGAAAGGATTTCATTAGAAATAAAGGATTATCCTTCCCTTTGGTACAAGGTCTTTGATCTTTTGTTTTGCTTCTTTTATCTGATTTCTGAAATGAAGCTAACTGACCCATCCTTAAGAATGCTGGAGTTAATGAGGATGTAAGGAGATAAGTAGATAATACTTTTCATGGAATGTAAGAAATATTTTTATTTTATTTATTAAATTTTGCCCGCTATTACTACAGTGTCTCCAATATGAGGCCTGAATAAACATTTTTAATCAATCAGGGTTTTCTCCTGGGTCCTACCCTCTTTCTACGCTATATTAATGATATGCCTCGGAACATACCCTGATCCTTAGTGCATATCTGTGTGAATGATACAACAGTTTATAGGTGCACCACCAAAAGTCTAGGTGGCCAGAATGTAGCAGTCTCCTCTGACCTAGCCCTGAATGCTTAATGAGAAAAGGACTCACTTGTAAAATTCAATACAACCAAAACCAAACTAGTAACAATCCACTAACCACCAAACAGACTCCCAAACTTTTACTTATCCTGATGGATATTAAATGCCTATTAGAACTCAAGCTCCCTCCAGACCTGATGTTGGACTCATATATATATATATATATATATATATACTAGTTGCATATTTAGGCAGCAATCCTTCGTTGATGCATGTTTCATTAAAATGACAGACAAGCTACTACGGTTAAGCTTTTTATTTATTTTTTCTTGTGTTCGAACAAGAGCTTTCTTCTTTGGACACAGAGTGTATAGAAACTGTCCAAATGTTCTGTAGTTCCAAGCACTTTTGGCCATACTTTTAGCCATTATCAAGGATGATTCAATTTTTCAGCTTAATTGAGTTGGACAGTTTTTACACACTCTTTGTCCAGAAAAGAAAGCTCTTGTTCGAGCACAAGAAAAATTAAATAAAAAGTCTAACTGTAGTACCTTGTCTGTCATTTTTAATGAAATATACATACATACATACATACATACATACATACATATATATTACATGAATCATTCATACAAAAAGCAGATAGTGAAGTTAATGATATAAATGTCAAGAATCACTCTCGCAAACAATTTTTAGTAAAATACATTAACATCGAACCCGTTGATGAATGTTATGATCCCTGTTTATAAATTCCAGTTGTATAAGGTCTTTTTTTACTTACAAGCTTTCGATTGTTCATACAATCATCCTCAGGTATAGAAATAGATGTCTTTTTTACATCCAGGTAATAACAGGACAACGAAAGTTAAGATGTACTCCGAAATATGTTTTTTTGGAAATGTATTATTGTTAACTGTGAAAAGTTTTTTGGAGCGTGCAGTCGCAACGCTGAGGTTGAATTTTTTTTTAAATTTTGAATTGTGCGTTTTTGTACATCCGATGTGCAAATTTCTTATAATCCTCTATTTATTGAACAATTTAGTTCATGCCATATTGAGTGTAAAAAAACCTACCTCTGCATAAGATTTGTCATATTACTATATTAGTACAAAAACACACAATTAAAAATTTTTTTTTAAATTCAACCTCAGCATTGCAAACGCATGCTCCAAAAGATTTTTCACAGTTAACAATAATACATTTCCAAAAAAAAAATATTTCAGAGTACATCTTATCTTTCGTTGTCCTGTTATTACCTGGATGTAAAAAAGACATATCTATTTCTATACCTGAGGATGATTGTATGAACAATCGAAAGCTTGTAGTAAAAAAAGACCTTATACAACTGGAATTTATAAACAGGGATCATAACATTCATCAACGGGTTCGAGGTTAATGTATTTTACTAAAAATTGTTTGCGAGAGTGATTCTTGCCATTTATATCATTAACTTCACTATCTGCTTTTTGTATGAATGATTCATCTCATGTAAATTGAACTGCACCACATACTTGATATTAAAATAACTGATCCGATGTGCAAATATATATATATATTTGGTCCATTGTACCACTTCAGTAAATACCTGACTCTCCCTGCTAAACTCTAGGCTTATGAAACAACTGATCCTGTATGATCACCAAAGTTAAGTAATACTGAGCTTGGTCAGTACCTAGATGGATGACAGCTTAGGAATACCAGGTGCTGTAAACTTGGATTTGCAGGTGGTGTAAT
The DNA here is from genome assembly GCA_964036315.1 of Acanthosepion esculentum. Lineage (NCBI taxonomy): Eukaryota > Metazoa > Mollusca > Cephalopoda > Sepiida > Sepiidae > Acanthosepion > Acanthosepion esculentum. The sequence goes on along the minus strand of OZ038511.1, from coordinate 41,325,889 downwards.
GGATAATGGCACAGAATTGTTAATCAGAGATCTGAGTTTCAATTTTAGTTTATTTGTTATATTCATTTATATGCAAATACCCTTGGGAAAGTTATGAATCTACCTTTTTTTCTCCCTAGCTATGGGTTAATTAGTAAGATTTGTATGACTAAACCATTATTAAGTCCAAATATAAAATAAAATTGTATACAAAATATTTAGATTTTGGCTTTAAATAATCTGTAGATGTTGATATATCACTAAAAACCAACTGCTATACTCTAATGTTACAAGAGCCAAGTCAGACCAAAAATATGGTATTGCTGCCATAGTTGGGCTGGAGCTGCACAGTCTTCATTTGCCTGTTTTGATAGAGTTCAATAGTGTCTACGCAGCCTTGTCAGTGATGAATTATTTTCTACGCTACAACCTCTTTTCCACAGACAAAACATTGCAAGCCTCTCACTACTATATCACTATTTGCATTGGTTTGGTTCCACTAACCCTGACCTTTGCAACCTGAACTTGCCATGCCACATACACAATTATGAATCTTCTCCATTTCCTTTGTATTCAATTGGTAAGAACTAAGTTCCACTCGGACAGCTTCTTTCTAAGAACTGCTGCTTTGTGGAACAGATTCCTGGTAGGATGTTTTCTTGATCACTGCAATCTTCAAGTCTAGGGTTAACCATTATCTTTTCTACATAACCACATAATCTTCACTTCTTGCCTTTTCTTATACTCATACAACACCACTCAGTAACCCTCTACCTTTAGTGGCTCTTGGGCCTTGTATTCGGTGAACATTAATATAGAAAAAAGTATTAGTAAATTTTAACTGTTTTTGCTCTTTTTTTTAACGTTTATTCTCTAACTGTTCAGTAATCAGGACCAAGTTTTCAACAAGATGTAAACACACATTCCTTAGAGTGACTGAAACAATATCTTACTGATAAAACTGCAAAAGCTAACAAACAGATGTCCTTCAAATTTAGTCATACAGATATGTTCATTGTTATCCAATTTAATAGTAAAACCATTAATGGTAAAATTCTGTTTCCAGCATTCATTGACTAAACAGTTAGCATTACTGTCAGTTGAAATATATAAAATCTTTTCATTAAAACAATTTTTTTCAGGAAATTAGACTTCCCTTGTTCACTAAATGTTATAGCTCTTTCTAGTATTGATGGGAATTTCCTTCCTAACCTTTTGTTATTTCTTAACCCTCTTTGCTTGTGATTCTGGACGGATAAAAGATTGACTTCTTAATGACCTACAGGATTAGTTCACCTAAAGCTATTTTTTAATCCTTGATTTGAGAAAAATGGCTGTTTTATAATTGATAGTATAGACATTTCTGAACGAGGCATGGTTTCCATATGAAAGTCTCGATTTGATGAGGTTATTTAAGAACACAACTTGAGTTTGCAGTTTAATATTTTGTTTTTGCAGCATCTTACAGCTTTGTCAGTTCTATTTCCTGTGTTGATAACAGTTAGGTCTTCATGTAATGAAGGCCAAGAATGAATTGTCCAAAGAGTAAATGGAATGAGACCTGTGGTAATAGTAATGGGGAAATTATTTGTTTCAAAACAGAAAATGTACAGCATTCGTTGAACGAACAGTTAACATTACTGTCAATTGAAATTTATGAAATCTTTCTCTTAAAAGAGATATTCAGGAAATGAAACTTCTCTTGTTAACTAAACCAGAATCTATCTTACATATTTATAAGTCTACCATTCATCCATGCTTTGAATATTGCTGTCACATCTGGTCTGGTGCTCCTACTATATATTTAGAGATTCTTGATAAAATCCAAAGAAAATCTGCAATATTATTGGGCCTGACCTGATTTTTTGGCCTCAGTCACTTTCCCACTGCCTTAGAGAAGCTTCCCTGTACCTTTTCTATAAATACTTTCATGGTAACTCTTCAGATGAACTCTCCACTATGTTACCTAGACTTTATGAATCTAAGCTTAATACTAGATTAGTAACAAGATCTCATCAATTTACAGTTGAATTGGTTAGATGTGATTGTAAGTTCTATGCTAACAGTTTCTTTTCTCACACTTCTCACTTGTGGAATTCTCTTTTGGCTCCATGCTTTCCAGTCAACTTTGATCTTCAAAAATTTAAATGCAATGTCAGTTGTTATCTACTGTCTTTTTGATTACTCTTCTGTTGTTTTTGCTCCTTAATAATGTTTTTCTTTTTCTTATTCTTGCACACTCAGTAACCCCTTGTCTTAGTGGCTTTACTGCCTTTCATGAGGTGAGATGATTAAAAAAATAACCCATTTAATTAGATTTTCATAAAACTGTACCAAATTATTGAAACAAGTGAAGAAATAGTAAGTTTTCTGAAATTATTTTATTAATAATAATAATAACCATTAGAAAATCATTCAAATGTTTCCCTCATGGTCAAGATTATTTGGTTATGTCTAGAGTAAGAAATTCAAGACAACTTAGTATCAAGACAAAGAGAACTTTAGACGTTTTACTGAAAATGTTTATACAGAAATTTTAGAGAGCTAAGAGAACTTCTATGGCATCTTTATTTTCTGTTTGTAGAACAGGTATTTGGCTAGTATTCTAAATATGAGTTTCACATACAGGATTTTTAAGAAATTAAGAAGGCCAAATTGTAAACATACCATTCCATTGTAATATAGAATTCCATACTAAATGAAGTTTCACTAAATAAGGTATTCCAGGATCGTGAAGACTTATGGTTCATATCCAAAGATTTTTTGAAGAGTTTTTATTCTACTGCTATAATCATAAATACAAACATTGACTTGTAGACTTGTCAAGCTTATAACAAGAATTTCAAATTTCAGTCATAAGTTAGAAACCCTACAGCATTCGTAATAAGCATTATTGTCATCTGATATTTCACATTATAACAAATTAGTCAATTGCAGCCCAAAACAATTTATGGGATTATCTAAATAATTCAAATTATTAATCTGTTTAATTAGATTTTCTTAAAACTGTACAGAATTTAAACAAGTAAAAAAAAATACTAAGTGTGCTGAAATAAATTTTATTAATAATAATAACCATTAGAAAATCATTCAAATGTTTCCCTCATGGTCAAAATTATTTGGTTATGTCTAGAGTAAGAAATTCAAGACAACTTAGTATCAAGACAAAGAGAACTTTAGATGTCTTGCTGAAAATGTTTATACAGAAATTTTAGAGAGCTAAGAGAACTTCTATAACAACTCTGTTCGTAGAATGGGTATTTGGCTAGTTATTATTAAATACACATATAAAATAAGTAGAAAATGTAAGAATAAGTAAACTAAACTTCAATTATTTTTTTTTAATCATTTCAACCTAGAAAAGGCAATAATGCCACAAGAACACAGGAGTTTACAGGTAGTGAAATACTGCCGTTCAAATTTCAGTCATATGTTAGAAACCCTACAGCATTCGTAATAAGCATTATTGTCATCTGATATTTCACATTATAACAAATAATTAGGGAGGAGAAATGAGGAAAGAGCAATAAAGGAACAGGGTTCAAGAAAACAGAAAATGGTAATTGATGTTACATTTGAAGATTGTAAGTGGCAGAGAAGCAAGAAATTGGAAGGGATTTCCACAGGTGAGAAGTGTGAGAAAAGAAATAATTAAAATAGAACATATGGTTGCATTTAGCTAGTTCAAAAGTAAAATTAAGAGACCTGTTGCCAATCTAGTAGCATGCTTAAATTTATGCAGTCAAAGTACTCAGGATAAAAGCTTATCAGAACAGTTGACATAAAAATATTTGTAGAAAAGGCAGAGGGAAGCCATGTCATGTCAGGGAGAAAGTGGCTGAAATCAAGTAATCTTTATGTTAATGTCTCTTAAGTGACTAGCAAATGTACTAACTGGAAATAAAATGGCTATACTTACTGTTAGACTGTCTTATCTTTGATTACTTTGCTCCTGACCAAAGGACAATATCTGAGATTTGCATATCAACATTATTGTGAATCATGTAAATATGTGTTATTGGCCTTGGAAAGTTCTCTAAGAGACACAAGAAGCAGCTACCAGAAATATAGGAGTAGGCATTTTGGATACAATTGATCAAATCTTTGTTTGCTTTACAGCTTTTATAAACCCTTTGAGGGTTATTTAAAGCTGAAATATACTTTGGATTGTAAGAAAAATTATTTTCTTTTTTGCAAGTGTTGTAGCATACCTACAGACAATAATGGCTATGTCCCCATTCACATAAATACAGTAGTAAATACTGTATGTTGGTCTGCAGTTGGAGATTCATCTTCGGCTGTGCTGGTCAAACTCTCTGCCTCCGGGCAGAGAGGATACCCAGACAAATCTATGTTGAAGGGCAGAATCTCGTCTCGGGAAACAGCTACCCAATCTCATTTTATACATGGTCTACGAGGAATTTTTGGTTGAGCCTACAGGCTTGGATACCCCACATTAAATTCGGCCTTGTGCCACATCTGACCATATGGGGAGTTCGGTAGATATCCTGCTGTTGGAGATTCATTGTGGAATTCACTTAACTCATTCTAGCAGTTCACTACTTCTTCACGCTGCTGGTGAATCTTATATGTTGTTCATGTCCTAAGTATTATTGGTCATTATCAACCTTCGTGTGATTATTCTATTCAGTAACCTACCCTATGTTACAACAGCAAGCAAATAATTTTTTTTTAGAATAAGAATGATTTTTGAAGATACAAGACTATTATTTAAACCATAGCTGGAGGGAGATGGATTCAAAGGTATTTGTGATTATGCGAATGCAACAAACCTGACTGGAAGTTGTAAAAATAAGAACTAGACAAGATATCCCTAGATATGAGCAGTAGAACAAGAACAGTCAACCCCCATAGATTAAATAAAGGGTTCAATTCAGACTTCCCTGTAGGTTATCCAGATCAATATACACCTGATGAAGGCTGGAAAGCATAATGGTCAAAATGTTGGGATAATAATAACAAAGATGAAGATAATAGTCCGAATGTAAATAGTATCAAAAAAAAAAAAAAAAAGGATTCTTTTTTAATATGACACATATTTAATGTAATGCATTAACACGTGAGATTATATAAAAAAAATCCAAAACATGAAGATAATTCTCTTACAGATAACAGTATGGCACCAAATGTCAGAAACAGGATATCAGATTCTTCCCTTTCTCAAAGAGTTTTGCAGATTTACTCTTCAAAATATGCAGCAAATGCCTTGGCCTCTTTCCATCACTGAATCATTCAAGCACTTAATTACATTTCTTCATTCACCAAGACAGACTCTGATAATTCCTCTGCCATTTCGTAATTCCTGGAAATATTCTGTGGTGCTGTTTCCAGCTAGCACCCAGCATTATGACAAAAGACGGCCAGCCATCAATGTTCATAATGTAATTGACATTTCTAACAACCGTTATTCATTTCCATTATTCATATAATGTATGAAGAATCCTCATTATTTTGCCAGGCTAACTCGAATAACTCACCCTGGCACCAGACCATGATCTACACTGCTACAATCACATCTGATCTACACTACCACCAGTAAATGACTGCACCGCATCACATTAGTTTCACAGACATAAATAATTAAATTCTTTATATTTTTTTTTTTTAATCAGTTTGTCCCAAGCAAGGTGATAATGCCACTAAGACAACATGGCTTACATCTTCTCATTTTATTTCACTTTGAGTAAGTGAGGAGAAAGGGAAACAGAAGATGACAATTGATGTTGTATTTAAATTTTTGAAGATCATAGATAGCAGGAAAGCAAGAAATCAAAAAAGAGTTCTGCAAGTGAAAAGTACAAGAGAAGAAACTATTAGCATAGAACTTACACTTAAATCTAACTATTCCAATAGCAAATTGGCTCACGGTGTCACGCCAGAAATTTCTTTGCGTCAGAATCCATCTTGAATGTTTACAAATCTACTATTCATCCATGCATTGGATGCTGGTGATCCTGCTGCATATCTCAAGATTCTTGACAAAATCCAAAGAAGGATCTTTAATGTAATCGATCCTGACCAGGCATCTTGACTTTAGTCACTTCTCATCAACATGATGCATCTTCCCTCTGTTTTTTCTATAAATATTTTCATAGCAACTGCTCTGACGAGTTTTTGACAAATAGCTACCACCCTTTTACTGTCGAAATAGTTAAATGCAGCTGTCACTTCTATTCCAACAGCTTCTTTTCTCACACTTTCCACCTGTGGAAATCCCTGCTGCTTTCTTGCTTTGCTGATAACTACCATCTTCAAAAATTTAAATACAATGTCAATCGCCATCTGTCTCCTTGAATCATGTTCATTTTTTTGTCCTTTCCTCAATCCTCTCCATTCTCAGTCTTCTCATTCTCTTTCACTGCCCCCCCCCAATAACCCCCTGTGTTCTAGTGGCATTAACACCTTACTTGGGGTGAAATGATTGAAAAAAAGAAAATGGTTGTTATGCAGTTGAGCACCTGACAAGTGCTCTCTACAAATCTGGGATGAGAGCTGTTATATAGGAATTAAGTGTCGCTGCCAACACTGGAGTTTGAACACAGATCACCAGAGAGCAAACACAGGCAATCCCATTTTGAATAAGTAGATCATGTGATGGTAAAGGAAATGTATATATGGGAATTAGTGTGGCGTCTAAGTGATCACCATACAGATCACTATTCGGTGATTACTTTTCGAGCGAGTATTATTGAGCAACTACTATAGTGCGAGTGTTATTCAAAAGTGTCTGACACCAGTATTGTTCAACAACATTACTATAGTTGTATCTGCGATTACAAAGTCTCTACTGCAGCGAGCAATGCAAAAGTGACAATGAGAATATGTTGACATTACAAAAAAAGCCATTGCGGTATTCATTCATGCATAGCATGTCTTATGCAAGTAGACCTGGTGGAGCTCATCCCTCTCCAGGTTAAAACACAGCTGATGCCCTCCAACTTGAAGGCAGTTACTTCAGTCTAGGAAGCCCTCTGCCCAGTGATGCTATGTCATCACTGCACTGGCTGCATACATAGCCCAATCTACCTCATTGTACTCAATGACAATTAACCCTAGAAGAATGTTCATTCACCCTTTGACTAGCCTTGTTTATAATGCTGGTGTCTAACCACCCTCCTTTGCACTATAAGCCTGGTGAGGAAACTGGTTTAGTCAACAATGACCTGACCATGTCATAGGTAATACTAGGTTACATGGTACAAGTAGAACTCGTAAATTGGCTTGACATAAAACAATAGTTGTAATTCCATGAAACTCAGAGCAGAGATGAGATAAATGAACATTTACTATTTATTGTTACTTCTGTCTTTTGATATTGAGCATTACAAAGACTGCTTGCTTTAAAAATGTTATCTGAACAGATGTACAAGTCTCAATGGTTTTATAAGGACATTGATAAGAATTTCACAGATGTGTTGTATAAAAAAAAATGTTTACTTGTTATATAGGAATAAAGTGTTGCTGCCAACACTTGAGTTTGAACATAGATCACCAGTGAGCAAACACAGGCAATCCCATTATTGAATTAAGTAGACCATGTGACCATAGAGGAAACGCATAAGTAGGAATTAGCTTGATCACCATTTCTAATCTATCCTCTATTACTATACGAGCTGCTATTCTCTATACTATTTACTATACTATTTCTCTATTCGGATCACTATTTGGTGATTACTATTCAAGCGAATATTATCGAGCAAGTACTATTAGTGCAAGTGTTATTCGAAGGTGTCTGACATGAGCATATTATAGTTGTATCTACAAAGTCTCTACTACAACGAGCATTACAAAAGTGTCAACGAGTGTTCATTGACAACACAAAATTACTGGAATACATTTATTGGTCAGATAAAAAAATTAGAACCTTTAGGACATGACCAGCAACATTTTAAGAAAAAAGAACATGGCACACAATCTGAAGTATACCATCCCAACCATGAAACATACCATCCCATAGCAAACACATTATTTTATGTGGTTGCTTTTACACAGCAGGTACTGGGAAACTGACTGAGATTGAGATGAAATGGATTTGCTAAAATATCAGTTCCTTTATTTTTTTAAATTTATTTTACCTTCTGTGATCCACATTAAACTTGGTATGCAATCCTTCTTCCCAAAAGACAACGGCAAAATGATCTCAGAATGGTAATATTAGTTGTTTCCTTATAAGGAAACATTTGGCATTCATTCAACAAGCAGCTGCTTTTGGTTGAAATTTAGAAAATCTCTTAAAACAATTTTTCAGGAAAACAGGCTTCTCAAGTCTAGTACCTGTTATCATTAATTCCAGTATTGATGGTGGTTTCTTTCCTAACCTTTTGTTTGAAGTGATGTGGAATATCAACATCTTGATTATGCCATTATTCTCTCTCCAAGTTACATGTGATATCCATTTTAGTTGTTGCTGCTGCTGAAAATCCTCAAGTGATGCAAGTTCTGTTATCTGGTACAGTTCTTTGTTTGTGATTGTGTAGCGCCAGACCACAAGGTTTAAGAAAAAGAAGATGAGGGTAATAGAATTAGTATCTCAATTACTGGATTTGCTGGCCTATTGGATGCGGATTTAAAAAAAAAAAAAATTACCCTGCATCCAATACAGCATTAAGGAACATAAAAACCAGGAAAAAAGTGAAGTTAACCAGGAATTGGTGCACACATAGGGCTTAGCTCTGAATCTAAGACTCCTGGAAACAAACAAACATGATATCAATAAAGATATTAAAAAAAGAAAATTCACCCAGGAAAAAGAAATTTATGGAATTGCCCAATATTTTGCTGCTTGTTTTGTAGAAATATCAGATTCTACAGAAATATTTTCTTTGACTGGTATATTGCTGTTTGCTTTCTGTTTGTTTTTGTTGAAATACAGGTATTGGAATTTGCTTTCCTGCATGTCTGGTGTGGAACTTCATTTACTAACAAGTACCATATTTCTCTTTCTTTTTTTTTTGCCTATTACCATATGTACCAATGTTCACTGATACCGGTAGATTTCTTTGTAGCTATTATGAATTTACTGTACGTGCAGATGTTGCTCCCTGAAAAACAACTAAAACAATTTTCAATAAATGCATGATGAAATGTAGTAAAATTCTTCTTTTCCAAAAAATGTCTTGGTAATTAAACCTTACCTTACTTCTATTTAAAAAAAAAAAGAAGGTACCAGTAGTATAATTTGTGCCATTACTGCAAGTGTTTCTTCATGGTTAGTGAGAATGTCAGATAAAGGTAAGATTTTAATTTTGATTTTTTTGGTTGTGGTGTGTGCATTTTTTCCCCTATATATTCCATACCAAAATCTGGGTGTGTCCAATGTGTGGGTGCATCCAATAGGCCAGCAAATGCAGTACCTGATTTAAATCCAATTGGACATTTGTGACACAGATTAAAAATTGTAGTTCATAAACAAAATGCTTTGTAATGATACCAAAAGTAAATGGTCCTTTTTTTTGATAATGTTTTTATTAATAGCATGCAGATCCCAAGACAACACAGAATGCAAGAAACAGTTGATGTATTCTGAACAATTTTGTCAGGTAAAAAAAATATATTCTTTTATAAACATTGAGCTCATTCAACGGTACTAGCAGGACCTGTGCAAATTGCATAGATTTTCTAATAAATTTTAAAATATTGAACTTTTCAACACATTACCATTCCCAGATAGTTATAAGAAAAGTGACAGTCTCTCTTAAAAATACTGAAATGTCCTCAACAAATTGTTAGGGGCTTATGACCACATCACATTGAAACACAAGTTCCCATATAATCAATGAAGTTAAGCAACATTGAACCTGGATGGGTGACCACTTGGGAATACCTGTAAGATTGGATTTGCAGGTGGCATAATAGATAATGTCTTGGAATTGTTAATTGGAGAGCAGAGTTCCAATTCCTATTGTTTTTGTTATATTCTTTTACATGCAAATACTCTTGTGAATGGTATGAATCCACCTCTTCTCCCACCAGCGGTAGGTTAATTGTATCACTAAACCATTAGCTATAGGTTAATCGTATAAACCATAATTGTACAAACCATTAGCTATAAGTTAATTGTATAAACCATAAGCTTATAGGTTAAGTGTATAAACCATAAGCTATAGGTTAAGTGTATAAACCATAAGCTATAGGTTAAGTGTATAAACCATAAGCTATAGGTTAATTGTATCATCTAGGTATCTCCACTATTTTGGCATAAATTTTCAATGCCTAAAGTTTAAAATGAATTTTAAAAAATGAAAAAACATTCTTGAAGATTTCATTTTAGCTTTAATTAAAATTCTTCAAAATCAAAATATATATATATATATATATATATATATATATATATATATATATATATTTCTGACACATTATTTGAGTACAATTAGAAAATTTAAACTTAAATTAATCTGATACAATTTGTATCACCAAACCATTATTATCTCGAAAAAAAACAAAAAAAAAAACTTTATAATCTAAAAAATATATTTTCTGGCTTTAAATAACATGCAAAGGGTTGATAAGCCGTAGTTTGTTAGTTCATGAAAGAAATAATTGCCATTATTTAAGATGACCCCCCACCTCCAATCCCTCTCTGTGTCACACTCTTTTTGTCTCTCTACATCCTTCTTTTTTTCTACTTTACTTTCTATGTCCTTCTCTCTTTCCTTTTCCCCTTGATCAAATCTCTCGGATGATTATCATGGATAATAATTTTTTGTTCTCTGTTAGGAAATATTTTGGCAGGTGTTCTGAAATCACTTTGCCCCTTCCCATCAGGTAGTTGTAACCTGACAAACTTGACAAAAATCAGGGTCAAAGGTGAGCAAGATTCCACCAGCACATCCTGTATTCATTTTCATAATAACCTTTGTTTATAGCAATTGATGGGAGCAGGTTTAGTCTGGTCATGGGGTGACTAATAACATGCTTGCTTAGTTCATTTTCTGGATTTCTACAAAATTTTAGGTCTTATTAGGAAATAATCTATGGAAAAAAACAAAACAAAAAAAACAATCAAATTAAAGTCAATTAAGTTTTCATACTTTTTTTTTTTTTTTTTTATATTATTCATTTCACCCCAAACAGGGCATTAAAGCTACTATGATGCAAGGAGCTACTGGGAGTAAAAGAGAATTAGAAGATTTTAGTGAGAAGAAAAGACAATAAAAGAACAGAGTTCAGTAAGATAGAAGATAGCAATTTTTATTTTATAATCTTTTCATCCCAAGCAAGGCAACAGAGCCACTAATACCCAGGGCATTACTGAGTGTGAAAGAATATAAGAAAAATGTTATTAACCCCTGTATATACGTTTTTACTTAAAGTGACTTTTTCAGACACAGACGAATAAACATATCTAAAACATGACATATAAAAACCAGTTACAGACATGTTTATACGTCAATTCCTTTTATGCCCTTCTGAGCTTGAAATGAGTCCAATTGTCAACTTATAGGTCTGGTAGAGGTATTAGCCACCACCCAGGTACTTCAAGGAGCCTCAGTTTCTTAGTTACTACATAAATAATAACAAATAAAAATTTGTCTGAAACTGAAATGTTTTCCGCAAAATAATTAGCAGGGTAGGGGTTAAGGAGTGAGAACAAAGAAGAACAGAAAATGTACTGTCCTTTAAAGGTAAATCCCCAGAGAAATTAAATAGGAATTTTAGGTGAAACATTTAGAAGTATAGAAAACATATCCAGATTCAAAAAATGAAAACTGCAATAAAAATGAAAATATTGAAAGTGTGTAGTTGTTTTTTTTTTGTTTTTTTTTGCTGCTTCAGGAAGAAATAGAAATTATAGACACTGGGGTTGTGAAAGAAAAAAAAAAAGGATTGCTCAACAATTAATTTTTAAAAGAATTATTTTAAAAGAAACTTAACTCATTAATGCCTACTGTAAAATCTGGTATTATAAAAAAATTAAAATTAGACCAGCCATCGGCTTGTAGATAGTGGTACGGATAAGATTTTCTTTACTGGAAACTTTGGAATAAAACAAACTGGATGAAGGGTATAAGGTATAATCAAATATTTTTATTTATTTTCTTTAGATTGAGCCCTTCGGTATTCAGGGTCTCAATTTGTTTGTTTATAAGGCGGATACTGGTAGCAGTCCAGAGAAATATCTGGTGGTGATGTTTTTGAAGTCAGACCATGATATGGATAGTAGTAATCTTAGAAAGAGGTTAGAGTTAATCTATTGTGTTTTTCTCAGCCTTAAGCAGGGCAGAAATATTGGCCTCTTAACTACTTCTTTATCGATCATGAATGACTGGTTTCTCTAGTAGCATTCTTTTGTTTTATTCTTTCCTGCTGCCCTGCCTTCTTCTAGCTCAGAGGTGTCAGCTTATATCCTTTTATCCAGGTTCTGAGATTTTGGCAGGAACTTTGGTTTCAGCTAAAATCAAAATTCTTTGTGCTAATTTTTTTGATTGGCCAAAATTATTTTATTTTCCGACATTCCTTTCTTTTTCATTTTTTATGATGGAAGTTATACATGGAGCCTCTCTGATTTTTGTTAGCTTTCAGTCATAAATTAGTAGGCTCTTACGAACTTCCACTGTTTTTCAGTCAGGTTCAGTCTTTTCTTCTTTGTATTTGAGGGTTGCCTTTTCATTAATTCAGGGAAGTATAGAAAGAGAAGTTCACAGAGAGAGAGAGAGAGAGAGAGAAAGAAAGAGATAAGGGTTTTAAAGGAAAGAGCAAATGCCTTATTTTAATTTTAATTTTTTTATTTTTGTTTATATATTTTATTTTTATCGGTACTCACTACAGGCTCTATGGCTCATCAAATGGTAGGCCACACTGCAAAAAAGATTCAAGGTAATTTTTTATAGTCAGTACCTCAATTAATTTTACAACATATGTGCAAGCATATAGCTTGAAATGAAAGAAAAGTAAGAATATTTTTCTATAATTCAAAAATTGAAGTCTTAATAGAAAATATTATCACTGATGACTGTGATTAACACATGTCAAGGTGTGTTTTACAACTAATTTATTCATTTGAAAATAAAAACATGTATTTCTTCTTTAGAGAAAAAAAAATATTGTTTCCTGTTTCAAAAACAAAAGATGTTTACACATATGATCTTCCTTAGTGAAAACCACCAATGGCTTAAAATGATGAAATCATTACTTTCACTGTGTTATAACATCATCATTAATAATGATAATGATGATTGTAAAGATTTCTGGTCCCACTAGGGAATTCTGGGATCTAAACAGATTCAGTGGGAAGTTAAAGATTAATAATGAAAATAAACTACCTTAGGAGTGGGGATGTTTTAACAACAGCATTGATGATGATGATGATGATGATGATGATGATGATTGTAAGGCATTCTGATCCAACTAGGGAATGCTGGGATCTAGATGGATCCAGCAGGGAGTTTTAATTAAAATATGTTGCTGAGTTTACCACATGTTGTGTCATCTTTGCGTTGCTTTGACTTTTCAGCAGCCAGTCTCATAATATATCTTTCCACCCTAAAAGCCCAGTGGAACATACTGAAATTTTACAAAATTAGAGAAACATCGTACTTAATCACTATTTATGCATGAGAAAATGTGAGTGAACAAGTGAGATAGAAACAAAACAAAATTTTAAGAAACTTTATTTTTCCTGATGAAATTAAGGATGTCATTCAGAAAGTCATCAACGTCTCAAAAATAATAATAGACATTAATAGGTCAATTTATGAACAAACATTTTTAAAAATGTTTTAATTTATTATTTAGTCACTACTCTCTTTTCTCAATTCTGAAACATTCTTATTAAATAAAACTTAATAATCAATATGCACGGTGGAGTAATGGATAACGGCTTGGATTGAGGAATCGGAGAGCCGAGTTCGAATTCCAGTCGAATCCATTACATTCACTTACGTGCTAACACCCTTGGGAAAGGTGTGAATCCTCTTCTTCTCCCTCCAACTATGGGTAAATAGCAGGACAGACTGGGTTCTATAGCCTTGGATGGCAACTGGTCTAGGAGAAGGACAACTCTGAATTCAAAACCTGCGGAGGGTCGTTTGGGGACCTTGTGGCATTCGTTGCACCAGGTCCCTGTATTCGTCCCTCCAAAAAGTGTGGATGGCCCTGCACAAAGCCTTCACCACTATAATCAATTCTTGTGTGGCTGTCCGGCTTTCAGTTTCTGGGAATTGATCTGTCTGGCCCTCATACGTCGAGTTCGACGGGAGAAGCATAAAAAAAAATCAATATGTAATAAGAGTAGTTAGGTTTGCCTGGTGCCCAGTTTACACTCCTCCCCAGTTTGTTGAACAGGAGTAGAGGTTTATCCCTTGTTTCCTGTTTAGGATTGGATTTCCAGTTTCTTCTAAAGCATTCCCAGTAACCACTTGATTGCATCTTAGTGGCATTATCACTTTGCTTGGAGTGAAAAAAAAGTGTAAGAAAATCCAATAACACACATTTTTAATGAAATACTAAAATTCCTTTTACATTCTATACAGACATTAATGTTTTTAGCATTTGCATATTTTTGCTTGAGTATGAGGTTCGGCATAGTAGCACACTATATGACAATGACCATTATACACCAATGGAGTGATATCTGTTAATCTTTCTGAAAAGTCTAACATTTTACTTCTTTTTTTTTTATCTCTTTGGAAGTGGATGCAAGAAAGAATTCAAATATCTGAGAATTAACAATTCTTGCTATAATTTTAAAGAGAAATAATTTACAGTGCTGCATGAAGCGCTGTTGCTCATATTTCTCATTTGTTCCAGTTTGGTTGCTGTAAAGAAAAACAGACAAATGTTTAAGCTTGCAGTGAAGCTTTATTCAATGCAATTTAACTACTGCCAATATATGGGGTTCAACAATTTCTTTTATAGCAAAGTAGTTCAAAGGGGAGACAACTATGTTTGACTTCACCACAGTTGCAAAAAGTTAAAAAAAAAAAAAAAAAAAAAAGAAAATCTCTAATTAACATATTAAACCTAGCTGCCATTTAATTTTAAGCAGTCCAATTTGTGCATCAAATTTGCAACCCAACCCAATAATAATTCACTTATTGAAAGTGCAGCCGCATGACTGGGTATTGTTGCATCCCTATGCTCCAAAAGGAATCTGCAGGAATTAATAAACAACATCTACATTTAATTTTTCAATACTTTGAGTTTGGTGAAGTTATGAACATGAGTAGTCTATGGTGCTAGGGTAAATATTAGTGTGGTAGAAGAAGACACAGTAGCAAGTCCTGATAGAGCTAATTTCAGCATGCAAAGGGGACATAGCACAGCCATTATATCAAAGAAAAGAAAAGGCCTAATGCCACAGTCAGACCACTTAAGACCCAGAATTGAAGTGGAAGATGTTGTGATAGAAGAAGATTTTGACAGAGAAGAAAGGATGAGTTCTTCAGATCAGGTTAATGCAATAGAAGACAAGCCTATGGTTGATAGTGGGAGGAACTCAGACATGGAAGAAGATGAAATGAAACCAAGATCTTCATTAAAAAGAAGAGGACATAAATTTCAAGGGGGAGGGGAGAAAAGAGGTTGTAGAAAAAGGTTGAGAATAACCAAAGGCATTAAACTTCTTCGGTTCAGGGAAGTGTAGTGGATTGATAAATAGGATTGTACCTATTTGCATATGTTAAGTAGAAGAGATATAAAGTGTATAGTAAGAGACAGTCAGAAGTTGACTACTGGTCATATGTTGTAGAACAACACAATACAATTAGCATATGTCCAAAGATATATTTTTTAGCCATTATTTAAAAAAAAAAAAGGTGGAGGGATTTTATATGCTGTCAAATATAATGGCCTCAGTCATGTTCTGCAATAACAAGCCAATATGGACTCTATGGAAAAAAATATCAAATTTTGTAGCTTTTAATCTAAAAATTTGTTTGAGTAAGTTTTGTTGATTGGTAATTAAAATCAGAAAAAAGATGTTGCCAATGGTCAGAAATTAATGTAAGTGTTACTGACAGAACAGGGCTGTTTTATATATAATATAAATGAATTAACAATGATTTTTATATAGAAATGCAATGAACTTCAGGAGAAAGACATCGTGTGTGGTCAGGATTTAAGCTGTCATGAGGGCAACTATGAAACACATGTTATTTATTTAGTAATTATTATTAGTTTAACTAAAAGACATGCATTTAGTTTCATTATTAAAAAGTTAATTACCTACAAACAGTGGCATAAGGTGGGTTTTGAGCACCTGGTGCAATTTTAGCTATTGCATATCCTTCTTTTCATATTTTCTGAAACTGTTTAATTATTTTGGCACACCTAAAAATTAGCGCCTGGGGTAATCAACATTCTGACTCTGCCTATGCTATATCACTTCCTACAAAGCATGGCTTTAGAATCATTCTGGTACACCATGTTTTTTTGGGGGTGGGGTGTAATGGAAAAAAGAAAATAATGAGGTTTTTTTTTAACCCTGACCAAGGTGGGATTAAAAAAAGTAAAATAAAAATTGTTTGGTTTGGTTTGTTTTGTTTTGTTTTATGGCATATCAACCTCAATGGGTTATTTAATGCCAACAAAATTTTTATTGTTGGTAATATTTTTTTTCAAAAATCTATTTCTGGTAATAATTTTCCTTCAAATATGTATTTCTGGTAATATTTTTTTTCCAAATATGTATTGCTGGTAATAATTTTTTACAAAATACTTCGGGTATTAAAACCTATTTTTACACTTTCATAGTGTTTTGACACCAGTTTTTGGGTTAACTATTTGCCCATAGCTGGGACCCTGACAGGTGCTACCATCCGGGGTCAGGGTGGACCTGAGAACACCAGCAATTAAGAGGTGATTCTATGCTCCTCAGAACCTCCTGATCAGAGGCCTTGCTGTTGAATGTAATTTATCGTCTTACCCAGGATGTGGATGTAGTTCATCGTCTTAATTAATGTTTGGTCATTTGGTCAGATTTTGGAAAGTGGATCAGACTAAGAAATTTCTCTTTTACAGTTATTTCCTTTCCTTGCATCAAGTATCAGCCTATACATCATTGTATATATAAAATCTATTTCTTCTCCCAGCTATGGGTTAAATAGTAAGACTTGTATCTGGAAAAAAAAAATTATTGTTTGCACAAAAAAAGATTGTTAATGCAATATTCACTCCCAAAAATGAATTTTTTTTTTAATCATTTCACCCCAAGCAAGGCAATAAAACCACTAAGATGCAAGGGGTTACTGAGTGTGAAAGAATGAAAGAGAAAAAAAAAAAACAATTTTAAGGAGAAATAAAATATTAAAAGAATTAAGATAGTTGATAACGATTGACATTGCATTTAAATTTTTGAAGATCAAATTAACTGGGAAGCAAGGAGCCGAAAGAAAGTTCTACAAGCGAGAAATGCAAGGGAAGAAACTGTTTGCATAGAACTTACGGTTACATCTAGCCATTTCAAGTACAATCCAAAATATGTTTCAGTTTTAAATAATCCACAAAGTGTTGATAAGTTGTAAAAAAAACAGAAAAACAAATCAATCAGCTTTGCATATATATTCCAATGTATACCCAAGTACAGAGCTGGTGCATTCTATCAACAAAAAATTAGGCGGAGCATGATTGGGGGCTCCAGGCAGTGCTTTGTGACTCACTATTTTATTAACATTTATATACGTTACAAATTAAACTAAGCACAATTGACTATTAAAGGATAAAAGATTTTCATGGATTTTGATGTTATTTTAAGGTCTTTTCAATCCAAATCTGTGAATTTGTTTTGCTCCTGCTAAGTTTAAAAAAAAAAAAAAAAACACTTTATAAAATTCACTATTTTTTATTCATTATGTTGAATGTGTTAAAATTATTCAACTTTTTAACAGGAAAAATCTTGAGTTGATGTTAAAAATTGTCACAAAACATTATTGATTTATTTAAGACGGAATGATCTATTATGACATGTCTCTAATTTGTATTTACATAGATTGTATTTATTTTCAATTTTTCTAGTTGAATTGTTCACCTATATTGCATATGATCCATTATTTTACATAATTAGGTTACAATAAATTTTGTATTATATATGAAGACTACTTTATGAAAATTGAGATGTAGTAGAATATGAGGCCACATATCAGAGATTCCAATGACAGAAGTGGAAGGTATGCTTTGATAACTGCATTTCTGAATAAAATATTTTAGCAGCATTGTGATTCCCCACCTGATGAAACGTTAAAGATTTTTTTAGCATTGAAACAAGATGTACAGTTTTGTAGTGGGTATGTGCATGTTCTAATGTAACACTGCATAATAAATAAATAGTTATGGCTCTACTTTTGCATTGAGCTCTGTTTTAAATTAATGTTTTGAATGCTGAAATCTTACTCTTCATTCTTTTACATTTGGATATATATATATATATATATATATATATATATATATATGCACAAATATTTCAGATATAGTGTATCTGTAAAAGTACAGTATAAATAAAGACAAAAGGAAAACTTATCTTAGCCGATGTGTTTCATCCTCTGAGGAACTTTATTATGGTAAATGTAAAGATTTTATTTTGTGACAAGTATTTATATACAAGAGCAAAAATGTTATCAGTTTTTCAAAATTTTGGGTATAGGAGTGTTCATGAATATTCATCAGGTAGGCAGAAGGGTCAGAAGAGTTTGTGTATGTGATGTGATACAATTCAATGCCTAAAAATCTCCTACTCACTTTTGTTTATTAGGCATTGAATTGTATCTTCTCACGTCCATGAACTTACCTGACCTTTCCACTAACCTGTTGAATATTTATGAGCTACATTTCAGTGAGCATTATTTCACCTAGGCACACTGGTTTAGAAATGCTGATATTGTCAATAGCTTTTAGATGTTGTGCTGCAATTTATTCAGACTGGTATCTTCATTTTTCTTGTTTCCTTCATATTTTATCTAATATGAGTTCCATTGTTTAGCATATAGAAATAGAAGTTGAAATAATGATAAAAATCAATCTATCAACTTTCCATATTAACAAAAATTTGTGGACTTGACAAGTCTAATTTCTTGAAAAAAAATTTTTTTATAAAAAGATTTTATCAGTTTCAGCCAACAGTATGACAGTAACACTAACAGTTCAGTTAATGAATGCTGAATGTTTCCTTTAAGGCTAATCTGGCCATTATCATAAAACTGAATGATTTTATTATAAGAATTCATTGGAAATGATTTTTACTATAAGAATGCCTTGGAAATGATTTTTACTATAAGAATGCCTTGGAAATGATTTTTACTATAAGAATGCCTTGGAAATGATTTTTACTATAAGAATGCATTGGAAATGATTTTTACTATAAAAATGCATTGGAAATGATTTTTACTATAAAAATGCATTGGAAATGATTTTTACTATAAGAATGCATTGGAAATGATTTTTACTATGAAAATGCATTGGAAATGATTTTTACTATAAGAATGCATTGGAAATAATTTTTACTATGAAAATGCATTGGAAATGATTTTTACTATAAGAATGCATTGGAGTCTAATTCCTTGAAAGACTGTTTAAAAAGAAAGATTTTATAATTTTCAACTGACAGTAACACTAATGGTTCAGTCAATGAATGCCGAATTTTCCTTGTACGGAAATATCTAATTTTACCAATGCCAATGTCAAAATCTTTTTTGCTTATACTTTAGTCTGTAGGTAAATATTGATCAGGTTTATTCTCGAGTCTGCAAGCATCCAACTGGAAGGTAGTTTGTTTTCAAAGGGCTTTACTCTTCTTCAGGAGGTGCAGTCTGGGTATTCTAGACCACATCAACAGACCAAAACTGATATGTTTTTCAGTCTTCCTATATGCCATGGTCAAGAAATCAATATTTTTTGTTTTATTTTCTTTTTTTCATCACAAAAAAAAAAAAAAAAAAATAGTATAATACTTAGGAAATGTCAATGACTATAATACCTAAAATGTGTTAAAAACATAAAAGATGAAGATAATAGTCTAAAAATGTGGAAGGATTCTGGAATAGTCATAATGGTTTCAGAATCACGATGGCTGGTTACGCCTGTTCATGACAATCAGATTTTTTCTGCAGTAAGGGCTTATAACCATATCATATTGAACCACCAGTTTTATGTCTGATCACCGAAGTTAAGCAACATCAAGTATGGTCATTACCTAGATAGGTGACTGTTTGGGAATACCAGGTGCAGTAAACATAGATGTGTAGAGAGATAATGGATAACAGCTTGGGATTGGAAATCAGGAGAGCTGAGTTCAAATTCTAGATGGGTTCTTGATATTCACTTACATGCAAATGCCCTTGGGAAATGTATGAATCCACCTCTTCTTCCTCCAGCTATGGGTTAATTAGTAGGATTTCTATCATATAATTTTTAAAAAAATTCTTACAATCTAAAAATTTTTTCTGGCTTTAAATAAGCTGTAAAAAGGTTGATAAGCCATAAAAAAACGAATGATTCTGCTGCAAGTGCAGAAGAACAAGTTACTGAAGTTTACAGTGCTGCTTCCTCTCTTTAAGGGAGCTCTCCTAGAAGACATTGCTGTGTTAAGAAAGCTAGTTAGCAAGTTCCACTTTCCATTTTTGGTAGCTGATTCTGCAAGTAACAACGGTCATTTTTAGACTATATTTGTATCTCTTGTGATGCCCCATCTGTTGTGTTGGTAGGTGACTAATTCACCAAACAGTAAGCTCTTTGGAAGTTGGTAGATTTTTCTCTTTCATATGTGGCCTTCAAAGCACAGATGCATCTTTTGAAACACTGTTTCAATATTAAATACATTGACCTTCTTCAGAAATTCAGTATTGTGTTGAAGTTGCTCCAACACTTTCAGAATGGTGCAAAGGCAACACCGATAGTTAATTATAGGTTTATAAGAATTCCAATTTTGATTATAGCCTTATAAAAAGACTGGTATTAATTATAGACCTATAAGAAAACCTAGTATTAAATAGAGGCTTATAAAAAATTCAGTCAGTTATGTGCCATGAGTGATACACACTTAGGTAATCATGTATCTTTTGATACATGACTGATGAGGCAGATTTTTTCCTATGTTGCCATTTCTTTCTGCAGTAGACCATCCAAAGCTATAGAACCCCGTCTGTCCTGCTATTTATCCATAGCTGGGGGAGAAGAAGAGGATTCATACCTTTCCCAAGGGTATTAGCATGTAAGCAAATGTAATGGATTTGACTGGAATTCGAACTTGGCTCTCTGATCCCTCAATCCGAGCCACTATCCATTACTACTGTTCTTTATAGCAGTAAACATATTGATTATATAAATTTAATCTTTTTCTTTCTGACTTCTACTTTAAAAGGTAAGGTGAATTTAATTTTTTTCTGTCTTTCGTAAAAAGAAGACAAAAATGTAACTTTATGCACTACAAAATGAATGAAAAATGTTATTTATAAGTAATATTTTTAGCATGTAAGCAAATGTAATGGATTTGACTGGAATTCAAACTCGGCTTTCCGATTCCTCAATCCGAGCCACTATCAATTATTCCATCATACCTCCTATAAAAAATTACTGGTGTTAATTGCAGATTTATTAAAAATCTGCAATTAATTATAGATTTTAGAACATAATGTGACTACGACTATTAATGAGTAAATTTGTAAGGAACTTCCAAAAATAATATTCCTTTTAAAAAAAGTGTTCTTCATCCACTTTCATCTTTTTTGGTGAATTTTAATTTTTTAATTTTTTTTTTTTTTATACATTTTCTGTGTGCTGTGCATCTTCAGGACATTGGTGATTATTTCTCTCCACAATTTCCTTTCCTTTGTAGCTCTTAATAAATTTTTTATCTTTTTGTTATCTCTTCTAAACCTTGTTCCAACATCTATTTACTAAAGCTCACAAGATAGGGTATGCATTGTTTTCTCCTATCCCTCTTGTCTTCAGTTTGTCCTGTGAGAATCAAATTTTCCAAGCCCTCTTTCCTCATTATGTGCCCTAGAAATTTCAACTCTCTTTCTGATGTTAACAATAAGTGTCCTTTTTGTTTCCATTTTCTCTGAAACTTTGTCAGTGCTCACATGTTCACTCTATGGTATTCTCAGCATCCTTCTGTAGAACCACATTTCTTCATCTGTGTGATGAAGGAGCCAAATAGTTAAGGTGGTGAAGAGTAGCATAATAATTACTGGCACAAAAAAATGAAAATGTTTGAAATTTGGCCGAGGCTGTTTGTGTTCACTTCACACTAATAGCTTTGGAAAAGGCAGGAATCCACTTCTCAACATTAACCAGATATTGATAAATAGCAAAGTAGTGTGGACTGTCTAACATTGCTTGACAACGAGTCGAAATCACAGCCAAGGATGGAACCTCTAAAACAGATTGATGATAAATTTTACTGCCTTTCTGACAACTCCTACAGCCAAAATGGGTGCCAAGGGTCATGTCTCGTCATATTATTAGTGGGGTGAGGTGGGGGTTTGAAATCAATCTTGAAGTCTGAGGCAGTTCCACCTTAAAAATATGCATAGATTCCTGGACAAATCTATTCTGCACAGCCAATATTGCTCAACCAATAAGATTTCAATCATGTTGAAAGCTTGATATTTTTACATTTTCATTGTTATTGGATGATTCAGGAATTTTGTTTATATTTTGACAGAGGTAGTTTCATCCAACCCCAAAGTATTAACCTAAAATCTAGAGTCATATTTTTAAATAGTCTCGACTAATTGAGACTCTTATATAGATGCTATGCACAGTACCAAACTTGTTCAGAAATATCTAAACTGTCAGCTGTATACAATCACTTTCTCAGATCAATCAGTGATTAAAACAGCTTTGAGTGAATGAAACCTATAAGCCTTAACCAAATAACAGTAATCACATGACCTAATGACTTTCAACAGAAGCAACAACTAAAATGGACAGCACATGCAACATGAAGAGAACATAAACACATAATCAATATGTTCTACAGTCTTTCAGGTTGAGAAGGAAACTCTAATCAAAACTGAAAAGGGTGATAACAGCTACTGGACTTGAGAAACAAGTAGCACTGACTGCTCAGTCAAAGAATGAATGAGAAATGTTTCCTTACAAGGAAACAGCTAATATCATAATTATCATTACCTGTATGCATTCTAACAAAGGATAAGAATATGGCAGCAACTGCTCTGATGAGCTTTTGTCGCTGGTGCCCTGACTACATGAATTTAAGTGTGCTACTAGATTGGCATTTAGGTCCCCCACCCATTTACTGTTAAAATAGCTAAATTCAACTGCCACTTCTACAAGAGTTTCTTGTCTTTCATTTCTTGCCTGTGGAACTACCTTCCATTTACTTGCTTCCCTGATAAGTACAATCTTCAAAAATTTAAATGCAATGTCAATTGCTGTCTTTCTTCTTGAGTCCTGTCCATCTTTTGTCCTTCTTATACACAGTCTTTTATTTCACTTTCACTCCCCGTAACCCTCTGCCAATTAGTGACATTTCTGCCTTGCTTGGAGTGATGTGATTAAAAAACTTTTTTTTTAAAAACTTCTTTTTTTTAAGTATTTTTTAAAATTTCAAGTTCCACTTTGGTGACATCTCTAAAATTACATACTGAATTCAAACTAGTTTCAAAACCTGCTCTAAATTCACAAAATAGTAATATCATTCACATATATTCAACCCAGTAGCATTACATTGATAGTATAGTCTGAATTGTTCTTAATCTATTTTTAGATGACAAACACATGCTAGAGCCTTGCCTGTTTGCTGACAGCAAAGAAGTTGTTTTTTTTGTTTTTTCTGTCAGAGAGATTGGTCAACTTGATATAAAAAGACAAGTGACAAATGAAAAAAAGCAAGAATGCTTTATATGAGGTCATGAATACTATCTCAGAATGTTACAGAAAGAAAAGACATTATATGAAACTGATCTGATATTTCATTTACAGTACACTGTGTTAGAAAAAGAATAATAGGCTATGATCAGTTTTGTAAGGCCATTTTGTCTTACAAAACTGATCAATACTTGTTTCACAAGCACTTGGTCCTGAATGTTGACCAAGTGTTTGTGAAGCAAGTATTGATCAGTTTTGCCAAAATATGAGGTTATTTATATTAATACTCACCCCAAGCAAAGCAATAAAGCCACTAAGACACAAGGGGCTACTGAGTGTGAAAGAATCTGTAAAAAAAAAAAAAAAAAACATTATTAAGAACAGAGGACAATAAAAAATGTAGAAGTTTGGTTGACTCCTGTTTATATTTCTCTAAGTCTTTTGTGCTATACTGGATAAAAAAAGAAGCTAAAATCGGAGATAACAACAGATATCTGGCACTCTAAGTTATTTGCCGATTTCCTCAGATCCAAAAAGGATTTGAAGCCAACTTGTAACATAGAAATTTTAGATTTAATATAAGTGGCAGGTCGAAAACAAAATATGTAAAAACAAATAAAAAAAAGCAGGGCCATGTAGGCTTAGCTGTTCTATTATGTTTAGTCATGACAGCATTTTAGACATCAGCAATGTGGTGAACACACATCAGTAGACACAAAAAATGCCCTGATTCATGTTTGGACATGTTTGTCAACACCAGTTACATCCAGGTTTTTTCCGTTAGCAACAGGACAGCTTGGCATGTCAAGATACAGGCCTCTCTGCAACTGGTCAGGATTTGGATCTTTGTAAGATGCTTCATGCCAATAAAAGCAACATGAAAACCAGCATTCGGCAGTTGGCAAGACCCAGTGTCTTGTGAAGTCAGTCCTGTGGCATTTTTGTTCCTCAAGTTGTTGACATCAAGTTATTTTTCAAAACAACACAAAAATAAAATACAACTTAAACAGTCAAAACATGAGGAAAAACTAACAATGCCAAAAACAAAAAACACTTGAGACAATGAAAATTATGGAAAATTTCTATACTTCTTACTCCTACAAACTGGAAAAAAACATAAGGATATTGAAAAAAGTAAAAAAAATTAATTAAATATTCCTTGTCTGCTGTATTTAATGAAAGATTATATATATACAGGGGTTGGACAAAATAATCGGAACAGGTGCAAATTCCACTCCTATATTTCAAAGACCTATTATATTAAGAACTTTAACTAAAACTTCGTAATTGCAGGTTATATCTATTGTAAATATGTTTATTTATCTAATTTACTGTCTTTGTCTTATTTATTTTTAGAATTTAGTAAAATTTAAGCTAAATGCGTGACATCTCTGAGTTCGAAAATGGGAAAATTGTTGGAGCTCGCATGGCAGAAGCCTCGATCACTAAGGTTGCTGAAATGTTTGGTTTTTCAAGAGCTACCATATCAAGAACTATGACACAATTCAAGAAACAGGGAAAAACCTCTAGCAACCGTAGCAATTTGGGCCAGACTTGCAAACTTACTGACCGGAACTGACATGCATTGAAGCGCAATGTGGCGAAAAATCATCGGACTACTGCGGCCAAAGTGACTGCTGAGTTGAATAATCATCTGAATAATCTAGTTTCTACTAAAACTGTTCACCGTGAGCTCCATAAGGTTGGATATAATGGAAAAGCCGCTGTAAAGAAACCTCTTCTCTCCACTTGCAACATTCAGAAGTGGTTGAAGTGGTGCAGAGATCACAATGCCTGGTCTGCAGACCAATGGAAGCAAGTCATATTCTCAGACGAGTCCAGTTTTTCTCTTTTCCCAACTTCAGGGCGAGTTTATGTGTAGAAGCAGCCCAAAGAAGCTTACAACCCTGACTGCCTTCTTCCAACAGTGAAGCATGGTGGTAGATCAGTGATAGTTTGGGCCACCATATCATGGAAATGCCTCAGTCCAATAGTTGCCCTGCATGGTAGAATCAGCAGCAAAGATTACCTGAACATTTTGGGTGATCATGTTCATCCAATGGCCCAGACTTTATCCCCTGATGGTGACTGCATCTTCCAAGACGATAATGCTCCAATACATACCGCTTGAGTGGTTAAGAATTGGTATGAAGAGCATGAAAGTGAGCTAGAACATATGGAGTGGCCTCCCCAATCTCCAGATATCAATATTATTAAACATTTGTGGTGCATTTTGGAGCGACAAGTTAGGAGCCACTATCCTCCACTGTTGTGTCTTAAAGAGCTAGAGCAGGTGTTAATGGAAGAATGGCTGAAAATTCCTCTGGATGAAGTCAGGAAGCTGTATGATTCCATTCCTAGACATATTAAAGCTGTATGTGAGGCTAAAGGAGGACAAACTCCATATTAAATAAATTTTCTTTGAATTTAACAAGTGTTTCAATTATTTTGTCCAACCCCTGTATATATTATATATATATATATATATATATATATATAAAAAATCTTTCATATATAAATAAAAGATGTAAACAAAAGCAAAAATTCATGAACATGCACATGTAAAAAACATAAAACTCATGAACATGTCTGTGTACACAACAAATTAAAAAAGACAAAAAATTGAAAAAATTAGAAATAAACTTATTTGATCAACCGACCCCTTGAAGAATGGATAATTCCAAGAAACTTCAAAGTCAGGGAAACAACATCAAAAATTGATATTTACAGTTAAGTAATCTTTCTATATATATCATAAAGAAACAATTTATAAAAAAACTTAAATAGTGATGTTAATGTGATTAATGGCTAAATCACTTCACTAACAAGACTTAATGAGACATTAACTTACTATCAATTACTTGAATAATAAGATCCTTATATTCGAGTTGTTGTCAGATGGAAGACACATGTCAAGTACTTTCGATAATTTCAAATTGTCATCTTCAGGGCGCAATTTTCCCATACATAGGCAAACACTAAGACAAAATATGTGTAGATTGAAAGTTGTTTTTTTAAGAGTCTGTCTATATTTCTGAGATGAGGTATTATGTACAGTATTTACATTAGTCGGACTATTGTCCTCATCTTTGTCGCCATTTTTGTCACAACATTTCGGCCGTTGTACACTCCGGCCTTCTTCAGGTGGTTGGAATTTCGAACCGAACCCTTTATTTCGATCACTGGGGTAGACTGGTACTGGTAAAAAACGGTTGCTGAAAAATTAGGTTTATAATACTCAGAAATTCATACCCAGATGTCCTCAAGGACACATGGTACAGTGGATAAAGGCGTTGGTTAGATCCAGTGACAGTCCCAAAGAGTGTGAGTTCAATACCCGGTTCAGGCAGTGGAGAACTTTCAGAGGGAAAATTAGCAGGAGATAACTGATAACTGACATCCATCAAACATGGCTCGTGGAACTAGAACAGTCTACCCCAGTGA
This sequence comes from Acanthosepion esculentum, assembly GCA_964036315.1. Lineage (NCBI taxonomy): Eukaryota > Metazoa > Mollusca > Cephalopoda > Sepiida > Sepiidae > Acanthosepion > Acanthosepion esculentum. The sequence goes on along the minus strand of OZ038511.1, from coordinate 41,298,679 downwards.
TCGAAATAAAGGGTTCGGTTCGAAATTCCAACCACCTGAAGAAGGCCGGAGCGTACAACGGCCGAAACGTTGTGACAAAAATGGCGACAAAGATGAGGACAATAGTCCGACTAATGTAAATACTTGTTTTTTTAAATTATGCTATTTATTGACAGCGGAATATGTGTTTTAGAGCATGCAATGCCACAATGCATTTTTGTTCAAATCAATCAAGTGAGAATTTTGAAAAGTTATAAATCAACAAAATTTCCTTGTTATATGTATTTATCTGTTAAAGTGAAATGGACTTAGTATAATCCAGTTAGTAGAGTAAAAATGCCTTAGTAGTTTTCCACAGAATTTAAGCTTCGGATTATTACTGTGCTGCGGATCTGAAGCCGTGAATATATTAGAGTGTGCAGCTTATATTTTATATAATAAAGAATCAATTTATACAAAGAATTAAATCGCAATGTTAATGTGATTAATAATAAAATCACTTTGCTAACAGGATGCTCCGAAACATATATTCAATTGTCTATAAATAGCATAATTTAAAAAGACTTGTAAAATCTTGCCTCAAGTCTTTATGACAAGAGATTCTTTGTCAGGCAAGACCTGCCTTGCTTTGTGCGAAATTTATCCCAGCCCTGCCTCAACAAAAAAATGTGGCTATGATGATAATTCTTCAGTCACTTTGGACTCTGCTTTATACAATTACAACAGAACAGATTTGTAGCTCATGTTTTAAAGTTCTCTCACTATCAGATTGCTCGTCCATTTTCATGGATCTGTTGAGGCCAATAGCTAAGCTGAAACTTAACCTGTAGCATCAGGGGAAGGCTTGTAAGGCGTTGGCAGGAAGGATACAAATTCTAATTTGAGACTTCTACAATAAATCCATCTGGCACTTTACCAAAAAGGAATACTTTAATAAATGAATATTCAAATTTGTTCTATAACAAGTATTTCAAGTAGAATGATTTTATTATAAACTTGGTAAATTTGCAATCGCTAAGCACTTTCAAGTCTCAGCAAGCCAATAATTCAAATTTCTATGAGAACTGCTAATTTTAAAATGCTCCTTATTATAAACAAAGTGAATAAAATTAATATATACTGACTAGCAGATTACCCATAAAAAATGATAGAATCTTTTATGTATAGACTGCTCAAGATCAGTGTATCTGTGCACTCTACCTAGAATCAAAATATAATATCTGTTCTCCTCCCTGTTATGTTTTCAGTCTTCATGCAATTTCATTCTGTGATGAGAGATGTCTAGTTACAAGGATTCCAACTCTACAGCAGTACTTCCCTCATTGCATTAACACTAGGATGGCCAGCTCCTTTGATATATATAAAATGGCCAAGGTGTCATTTTCGACACCTTATGATTGTTTTTTAATATTTGGCATGAAAAATAATCATATATGGTTAATGAAATTACTCATATGTTTGCACTACATAGTTTATTAAAGAATATTACTATTACACAACATTAGACATCATTTTGAAATAGGCTATAACATTCTTTCTACAGTCCTGTAGAAGGTGTCGAAAATGACACCTCGGCCATCCTAGTGTTAAAAAGGAGGTTGGTTGATGGGATATTGATACCAGCATGACAGTGGTTGAAGGAACTGGGCAATTTTTAGCTTCGGCCCATGTATCTGCGCAGGGGTAACCCCACTTTTAAAAAGTCCACATGCTATATCCCACCACCATGATGGGAGCAAGTAAATAATGACTGTAATCTCTCTAAGTCTTTAGGCTGAGATCAAAGTGTAGCATCTGTCCTTCACCTCTTTGCAGTGTTTCTGTTTGTGGACAATTCATGGAAAAGCCTTGAGGAATGTCTGGTCTTGGGGATCCCTACTTTGCAGCAGCACCTCCCTCACTGCACTAAAGAAGGAAGGTTGATGAAATACTGACACTAGCATGACAGTGCTCACAGGGACTGGTCAATTTTTGTCATGGGTCCATATATATATATATATATATATATATATATATATATATATGTATATATGTATGCAGGTATGCAGTGAAATAGGAAAGAACACGTTAGTTAGATAATCCGGTGTTCCTTAATATTTAGCTTTATTTTCAAAAGGACAGTGCTCCATACAGAAGTAGAGCTTATATTATAATAATATTTTTAGTTTTTAAAAATATGATTCCTCCGCTACATAAGAGTTCTCATGTTTCAAAAGCGAGAGCCGAGACCCCTAACATAATTTTTTAAGTTATGAAGAGTTAAGGCGTCTGGACCCGCTTCCTTGTCAAGCGAGAATTTGGGAATAAGCTATCTTTTGGTTAGCTGGTGTTTATAACTACGGTATCATTTGGAACATTTGTTGCTATGGAAACGGCTAGTTTCGGCCGTTGAAGTTTGGTGGTTTAAGGGGCTAAGAATTAAGAATTAATTTTTATCTACAGGCCAGTCCCTTTCTAAAGAAGCGTATCAAGTTACAATGTCCAGAGTGGTTTTGGCTTATGCTAGTCAGACGGCGTCTTTTTTATTTATGGGTTTGCCTTTAGTCTTTGAGTGACTAGAAGGTTATGTTTCATTATTATCTATTTGATCTGTTTGTTTATTTGTTTATTTACATGGCTTTTTTTATCAAAGGGTTTTTCTCAATAATTATTGGGCTGAGTTTTTTAAGGCTTTTAAATTATGGATTTAATTTGTTTAAATCTATTTATTAATTATTTAATGCGAAAATCATTTGATGACGACAGAACACCGTTAACTCATGTCTATGGTTTAGTAACTTTTCACTATTTAGACATCTAATTATGTGCAGTTTTTCGTGTAGGCACAGAGGGCATGGGTCATCCCAGGTTTTACATGTTCTAGTTCTATTTATTATTTTTTTTTTTTTTTTTTTTTTTTTTTAGAAAGGGACTGGCCTGTAGATAAAAATTAATTCTTAATTCTTAGCCCCTTAAACCACCAAACTTCAACGGCCGAAACTAGCCGTTTCCATAGCAACAAATGTTTTTTTTTTTTTTTTTTTTTTTTTTTTTTTTTTTTTTTTTTTTTTTTTTTCTTTAGAAAGGGACTGGCCTGTAGATAAAAATTAATTCTTAATTCTTAGCCCCTTAAACCACCAAACTTCAACGGCCGAAACTAGCCGTTTCCATAGCAACAAATGTTCCAAATGATACCGTAGTTATAAACACCAGCTAACCAAAAGATAGCTTATTCCCAAATTCTCGCTTGACAAGGAAGCGGGTCCAGACGCCTTAACTCTTCATAACTTAAAAAATTATGTTAGGGGTCTCGGCTCTCGCTTTTGAAACATGAGAACTCTTATGTAGCGGAGGAATCATATTTTTAAAAACTAAAAATATTATTATAATTATATATATATATATATATATATATAAGCACCCCCACATTAAGATTATGTTTTATCATATCCCACCACTGTGGCAGGGCAAGTAAATATTGAGATCAGCTCTACTGTGTTGCTTTTTTGGGCAGTTCACAGGTTTTATTATGGGTGATGACTAAACCCAGGGATTTCAAAATTATAACATGGTTGATGGATATCAATAGCAATTTGGCAGTGGTTTGGGAAACTGGGAAATTTTTGTTGTTGGTCCATATGTATGCATATGGGAACCCTTGTTAAACTGACCTGTGTCACATCTTGTCTGTGTGGTGAGATGGGTACATACTGGATCAGAGTTTAGTTTCTGTGCACTGCCCCAAATCATATCTAACAGAAAGTCTGTTTGCTATATGCAGATAAACCCTTTTTAAAAAAAAAAAGAAGCCAAACTCAAGTGCCATACATGATACACGCTAAGGTGTGTATGTCTCTTTCGATTCATGGCTGACTAGGCAGAAGATTTCCTGTAGTAGATTGCCATTTCGTTTTGCTGTAGACTGGTTGCCAACCAAGGTTATAGGACCCAGTCTATCCTGCTATTCAATTCAATGCTGGAGTAGTTCTTGGTATGATGATAAACTACATTTGGCAGCAAGGTTTCTGATTATGTCCCACTATGTCTTCCCAACTGAGAAATGGTTAGAGGAAAAAAGATCATTCAGACCTTCAGTAATGGTATCAACATTCATACTCTGGCTTCCCTCTTCAAAGTCCATTGAAGAACCATCAAGAGAACAGTAAATAAGTTTAAAAAAGAGGCAACAGTAGAGAGGAAAACTGGATCAGGAGGTCACAACAGGAAGAGGGATCATCATTTCAACTTAGAGCTAAAGAGATCAATTAGAAAAGATCCAACTCAATCCATAAGACATTTGGCACATGAGAGAGGAGTTTCAGCTATGACAGTTCAAAGAGCTGTGAAAAAAATGACTTGAAAATTAAATCATATATGAAACCTGTGAGGCACCTTGTTACTTCAAGACAGAAAGTTAGGTTAGGGAGGGTGAAGATCATCTTGAATAAGTTGGAAAATGACCCTGGAATAATATGATTAATTAATGATGAACATGTCATTTTTGTTCATGATCTATTTCATCACAAATCTTCTGTTAAGCTTGGAGAGTAGTTATACATTCTTATTGCACAAAGTAGAATCCAATAGCTTTATAAAAAAAAAACTCTTAGAATTCCAGTAAGACATCTTTAATCATTTCTAAGATACAACGATTCAAAGTCTAATCTAATAATTGAACAATTTTGCTGTTACACGATTTGGACAATTTTGTTGTTACACCCGGTATATATATATATATATATATATATATATATATATATATATATATATCTAAAAGACAAACTTTATTAAAAGCTACAAAGGACAAGAAGTTGCAGAGAGCCATGATCAATGATGTCTGGATGGAACACAGCATATGGAAGATATATATTGTGTGTGTGTGTGTGTGTGTATTTTTCTCATAGTGTATACATTTACTTAATGATATTGCCTTTATTTCTAATTCTTCTTGAAATGCCATATCTCATATGAATGTAGAGGATCTTAGTTCTCCACAGCGCCCTTTTTAATATCTATAAACTATTCTTTACCCTAACTATTGTCCTGCTATTTACCCATAGCTGGGGGGGGTGGAAGAAGAAGAGGATTCATACCTTTCCCAAGGGTATTAGTGTAAGTGAATGTAATGGATTTGACTGGAATTCAAACTCTGCTCTTCAATTTGTCAATCCGAGATGCTATCCATTACACCACTGTGCCTCCCCTATATATATATATTTGGAATGAGAACGAATTGAATCCAAATCAAACGTTTGTAATATTCAATAAATAATTTTTTAATCAAAATAAAATAAATACTTTTAATTTTAAAAAATAAATAAATAATTTTAATAAAAAAGAAATTTTTTAATAAATATATATATATATATATATCACAATTACTCTATCTGCAAAAAGATAAAAATATCACAATATACATACATACATACATACATACATACATACATACATACATACAATATTATATACTACAAATACCTGTGAAAATTTCATGGTTTCTCTATTTAAATTTTCTAATAGTTCTTAAGTTAATGACTGAATAAGCTCATAGCAAGTTCTATGACAATAAAATATCCATAGAAATTTCCCTGATGCATCATTAAATGTTTGAGCTTAACAACTTTAACAATAACAATTATAAATATGAATGGTGGTTGTTTTTAAGAAGTAAGGGGGTACAAATGAAAAGATTTGAAATTAACAGCTTTTTCCAGTTTACTCAAACACTTCTATCTTCCTTTTTCTCACTGAAACTAAGTGACATCTCTGATATGTCTTTTCTGTCTATCCACATAATCAAAACAGAATAGTTCATTATTAATGAGGTACTGACAGGATGTAATAGTTATGATAAATAAGAAGAGAGGGTCAAGCAGAATTATAATAATATATATATATATATATATATATATATAGTGGTAGAGGGAAGAAAGAGACCCTAAATGTAATTTATGTATAATATTTTATCATGCTTTATATATATATATATATATATATATATATATATATATAAACATGATAAAATATTATAAATAAATTACATTTAGGGTCTTTTTCTTCCCTCTCCCACTGTATATATATATATATATATATATATATATATTTTCGCTCTTCATTAGGCCATTTTTTTCAATGAAATATCAATATATTATGCTGCCCAATGTGCTGGTATTACGGATGGATGACTGAACACTAAAATATCAAACTGATTACTCAGCGCTTTAGGTATTCAGTCAAAATTAGGCCCTTGAAAAACATCTATCTTATTTGTTAAAATATAGTAAATAGATGTTGGTGACAACGGGTTAAGGCATATTTCTCTCCCACAAATTGCACAATGTGTTCTGCTACACGGGAGGCAGTTCTAAAATACCAAAATTTTAACCCACATATCTAGTGATATCATATTGGCATATGGTTATGTCAAACGATTCAGTAAGTTAAGGTTTCAAAGGAATTAAAGCATTCTTTGAAACATATTACTGCCCAAAATTTCTGTCAACTTACTGTAAACACTTTTTGTTGGGATTTATAGTTGGTTTGGTTGGTCTTGTTTAGTGGCATATCAAACTATTGGTTATTTAATACCAAAATCTAAATAATAATAACTAAGCTCAGTGTAGTCAACATCATCTGCTTGAAAGACTGGGGGTGATATAATCTTCCCATCCCCATCTTATCCCATTTGAACTGACTACTTATTAGTAATGGTCCACCAAACAAACTCACTATTACCCCATTCCAAAGTGTGCAAATTGTTATTTACTAAGTATTTAATCTTGTGATTTATTAAATTTGGAATAGTAGTGCTACACAATATTACTACTCTCATTTCCATTTGGTATTACTAAACTAAGCAATATAGGCATATAAAGAAGTTTTCTAATTGTAAATGCTCATCTATAAATACTAAACCTTTTTTTTTTTTTCAAAAACTAAAAGAAAAAAATCTTCAGCAATAAATTCTATGAACATATTTTTTGATTTATGTACTGGTAAAATCCAAGGTCATACAAATGCCAAGTGAAACATTTTACTATCACTCAAAGTCAAATGCGACACTTAAAGATACTTCTTCACCAATGACGTTGGCTAATAGCCATTGGACTATTTTGGGCCACAGGCCTTTCCATCAATCAGCCAACCCAAGTGCCTTCTTAGTGTCTGTTAAATACACGTTAACAGATTGTTGACACATCATTCTCTGCCCAACGCTGTGCCACAGTAACTGGTTGAAATGCATCGCCTTTATGCTCCATACCAAGCTCTGGTTAGTAGTGCAAAGCTTGAAGTCTTTTTACTAATTGCATCTATTATAATGATAAACTTCAGGTGCCTGTCTTTGCAACATTTTTTATTTTTTATTTTATTTTTTATCCCCACCTCTTTACAAATTTAGTAACACATTTTCTGCATAGCAACCACTGGGATGGAAATAAGAATTTTTACCAATTTTTGGTGGTCATTAAAGATTCTTCCACTATGAATATAAAAAAAAAACAGATTTTTCTATAATCTTGGGTCACCTCCAACAAACTGGTCATATTATTAACAGTTCATCATATATTATACAATTATCAGTGAGGCACCTCCAGCGACTTTCCTGAGGTTGTTCATTATGAGGAATATAAATGGGGTTTCGTCTTTTTTTTCTAATAGATTATTGTAATTGTTCAGATTAGGATGGTGGTGCTCCTGATAAAACTCTGTGAAATTTACAATAGATAAACCATCCTTTACAAAACCCAGCTGTATTAGATCCACACAGGTGTAGCTGAAGTGAACATAAGACACTATTCATGTAATAATTTATTTCATGTAAGAGTAATAGCAGATTATCTTAAATTTGCTTAATCCCTTTTCATAACCTTTTTTTTAATCATTTCACACCAAGCAAGACAATAAAACCACTAAGATGCAAGGTGTTACTGAGTGTGAGAGAATATGAGAAAAAAAAATATTAAGGAAAGAGAACAATAAAAGAACAGGAATTAAGAAGCTAACAACTGACATTGCATTTAAATTTTTCAAGATCAAAGT